>CM040622.1:6752557-7007820 GCA_022817965.1 Solanum lycopersicoides | reverse complement strand
TAAGGTCTTAAAGGACGTCCACGAAATATTTGGGCAAAAACGACGTCAGAATTTCGGATCATAAAAAATGATGGTGAACTATAGCACACAAAAATTGGTAAAATAGGACGAGTTACCTGCTTTGGCTATCGTTTAACCTTGTAAATGGGGGACGTCATGGACAATTGGATCCATAGTTAAAGTATTAAAGGACGTTCACAAAAAGATTCGGTAAAAATGACGTTGGAATTCCGGATCACCAAAAAAGATTGTGAACTATAGCTCACAAAAATTGGGAAAATAGGGGGTTTACCTGCTCCAGGGCTAGTTGACCTTGAAAATGGGTTGTTTTGGCCGTCAGGGCAAACTGGATCAATAGTTAAGGTTTTAAAAGACGTCAACGAAAATTTTTGACAAAAATAACATCAGAATTCCAAATCACCAAAAAAAATAGTGAACTATAGCACATAAAAGTTGGCAAAATGGAGAATTTACCTGCTTTGGGGCTCGTTTGACCTTGTAAATAGGAAGTTTTGTATCTCAATAACTATGGTCCTAACAGAAGTCCACGAAAGATTTCAGCAAAACAAACGTCGGAATTCCATATCACAAAAAAACCATGGACTATAGCATACGAAAATCGATAAAAATGGTGAGTTTACCTGCTCCGTGGCTCGTTTGACCTTGAAATGGGTCGTAATGGCCGTCAGGGCCAACTAGCTCCATAACTTAGGTCTTAACGAAGGTCTACAAAAATTTTGGCAAAAATAACGTCGAATCGTGGATGACCAAATATTGAAGGACTATAGCACACGAAAATCATCAAAATTGGGGGTTTACCTTCTTTCAGGCTCGTCTAACATTGTAAATGGGTCATTTTGACCGTTAAAGCCAACTAGAATCATAGCTAAGTTCTTAAAGGACGTCCACAAAAAATTTAAGCAATACTGATGTTAAAATTCTGAATCACCAAAAAAGATGGGAAACTATAACACACAAATATCGATAAAATTGGGGGTTTACCTGCTTTAGGGATTGTTTGACCTTGTAAATGGGTCGTTTTGGATGTCAGGGACAACTGGATCCATCTATAAAGTCTTAAAGGACGTTAACAAAAAATTTTGACAAAAAGGACACCAAAATTCTAGATCGCCAAAAAAGATGGTGAACTATAGCACACGAAAATGACAAAATGGGGTTTACCTGCTCCAGGGCTCATTTGACCTTGAAATTGGGTTATTTTGGCCGTCATGGCAAACTGGCTCAATAGTTAAGGTTTTAACAAACGTCCACGAAAATTTTGGCAAAAATAACATCGGAATTCCAAATCACCAAAAAAAATAGTGAACTATACCACATGAAAATTGGCAAAATAGAGGATTTACCTGCTTTAGGTTTCGTTTGACTTTGTAAATAAGATGTTTTGGCCTTCAGGTCTAATTAGCTCAATATCTAAGGTCTTATCAGACGTCCACGAATGATTTCAGTAAAAATAACATTGGAATTCAAGATCACAAAAAAATCATGGGCTATAACACACGAAAATCGATAAAAATGGGGGTTTACATGCTCCGTGGCTCGTTGACCTTGAAATGGGTCGTAATAGCCGTCAGGTCCAACTGATCCATAGCTAAGTCTTAATGAACGTCCACAAAAATCTTGGCAAAAATGACGTCGAATCCTGGTTGACAAAAAATCAACGGACTATAGCACACGAAAATCATCAAAATGAAGGGTTTACCTTCTTTGAGACTCGTCTAATCTTGTAAATGGGTCATTTTGGCTGTCAAAGCCAACTGCATCCATAGCTAAGGTCTTAAAAGACGTCCACAAAAAATTTCAGCAAAAACGATGCTGGAATTTTGAATCATCAAAAAAGATGGGGAACTATAGCACATAAAAATCGGAAAATTGTGGGTTTACCTCCTTTACAGATCGTTTGACCTTGTAAATGGGTAGTTTTGGATATCAAGGACAAATGTATCCATTGCTAAAGTCTTAAATGACGTTCACAAAAATTTCGACAAAAATGACACTAGAATTCTGGATCGTCAAAAAAGATGGTAAACTATAGCACACAATAATCAGCAAAATGGGTGTTTACCTGCTCTAGCGCTCGTTTGGTCTTGAAAATGGGTTGTTTTGGCCGTCAGGGCAAACTATCTCAATAGTTAAGGTTTTAACAGACATCCACATAAAATTTTGGTAAAAATAACATCGGAATTCCAAATCACCAAAAAAAATATAAACTATAGCACATGAAAATTGGCAAAATGGGGGATTAACCTGCTTTGGGGCTCGTTTGACCTTGTAAATAAGCCGATTTGGCCGTTAGGGCTATCTAGCTTTATAGATAAGGTCTTAACAGACGTCCACAAAAGATTTCAGCAAAAATAACGTCAAAATCTAGATCACAAAAAAATTCATGGACTATGGCACACAAAATAATAAAATGAAGAGTTTACCTGCTCCGTGGCTTGTTTGACCTTGAAATGGGTCGTAATGACCGTCAGGGGCAACTGGCTCCATAACTAAGGTCTTAATGAACGTCCACAAAATTTTTTGGCTAAAATGACGTCGAATCCTGGATCACCAAAAATCCAAGGACTATTGCACAGAAAATCATCGAAATGGAGGATTTACCTGGTTTGAGGCTCGTTTAACCTTGTAAATGGGTTATTTTGGCTGTAAAATACAACTAGATCCATAGCTAAGGTCTAAAGGATGTCCACAAAATTTTTAGCAAAAAAGATGTCAGAATTCCACATCACCAAAAAAGATGGGGGAACTATATAACACACAAAAATGGCAAAATGTGGGGTTTACATGCTTTAGGGCTAATTTGACCTTGTAAATGGGACGTTTTGGACGTCAGGGACAACTAGCTCCATATATGGTCTCAAAGGACGTCTATGAGCAATTTCAGCAAAAATGACGCCGAATTTCGGATCTGCAAAAAATGGTGAACTATAGCACACGAAAATCTAAAAATGGGGGTTTACCTGCTTCGTGGCTCGTTTGACCTTGAAAATGGGTCATTTTTTTGTCAGGCCAACTGCTCCATAGCTAAGGTTTAACGGACATCCACAAATAATTTAGGTAAAAAAAATGTCGTGATTCCAGATTACAAAAAAAGATGTAAATTATAGCACATGAAAAGGCAAAATGGGGATTTACCTATTTTGAGCTTGTTTGACCTTTTAAATGGGTTTTTGGCCGTCAGACTAACTGGCTCACAACTAAGGTCTTAACGGACATCTACAAAAAAAGTTCATCAAAAATGACGTCGGAATTACGGATCACCAAAAATCCATGGACTATAGCACACAAAAATCGGCAAAATGGGGGTTCACTTGCTCCTTGCTCGTTTGACCTTTAAAATTGGTCGTTTTGGCCATCAAGGCTAACTGGATCCATAGCTAAAGTATTAATAAACATCCATGAAAAAATTAGCAAAATGACATAGTAATTCCAGATCACCAAAAATCTATACTACACAGCACATGAAAATTATCAAAACGAGGGTTTTACCTAATTTAAGGTTCTTTTGGCCTTGTAAATTGGTCGTTTTGTCTGTCAAGGCCAACCAACTCCATAGATAAGGTCTTAAAGGATGTCCACCAAAAAATTTGGAAAAATGACGATGGAAGTCCACATCCCCAAAAAAGATGGTGAACTATAGTACATGAAAATCGGCAAAATGGGGGATTCACTTGCTTTGGGGCTCGTTTAACCTTTTAAATAGGTTGTGTTGGACGTTAAGGCCAACTGGATCCATAGATAGGTCTAAGAGGACGTCCACAAAAACTATTGACAAAAATGACGCTGGAATTCCGAATCACCAAAAAAGTAGGTGAACTATAGCATAAGAAAATTGTCAAAATGGGGATTCACCTGCTCCAGGGCTCATTTTATCTTAGAAATGAGTTGTTTTGCTCGTCAAGGCCAACTGGCTTCATAACTAAGGTCTTAACCGATGTCCATGAAAATTTTACAAAAATGACGTCGGAATACCGGATCACCAAAAAAGATGGTGAACTATTGCACATGCAAATCGGCAATATGGGGGATTTACCTGCTTTAGGGCTCGCTTAACCTTGTAAATGGACATTTTTGACATCAAGGCTAACTAGATCCATACATAAGGTGTTATCAAATGTCCGCAAAAAATTTCGTGAAAATGATATCGCAATTTCAAATCACCAAAAACCCATGGACTATATAGGAACGAAAATCGGCAAAATAAGGGGTTTACCTGCTTCGTGGCTCATTTAACCTTGAAAGTTGGTTATTTTGGTCGTCAGGGCAAACTGCTCCACAACTAAGGTCTTAACGGACATCCATGAAAAATTTCTGCAAAAATAACGTCGTAATTCTAGATCACCAAAAATGCATGGACTATAGCACACAAAAATAATCAAAATGGAGGTTTACTTGCTTTGAGGCTCGTTTGACCTTGTAAATTAGACATTTATGACGGCAAGGCTAACTAGATCCATAGATAAGGTGTTATAAATGTCCCAAAAAATTTCATCGAAAATGATATCAGAATTTTGAATCACCAAAAACACATGGACTATATAGGAAAGAAAATCGGCAAATAAGGGGTTTACCTGCTTCGTGGCTCGTTTAACCTTTGAAAGTTGGTTGTTTTGGTCGTCAGGGCAAACTGCTCCACAGCTAAGGTCTTAACGGACGTCCATGAAAAGTTTCTACAAAAGTAATGTCATAATTCTGAATCACCAAAACTGTATGGACCATAGCACACAAAAATAATCAAAATGGAGGTTTACTTGCTTTGAGGCTCGTTTGACCTTGTAAATGGTCGTTTGGTCGTCAGGGCTAACTGGCTCCATAGATAAGGTCTTAAAATACATCCACGAAAGTTTTTGACAATAATGACACGGAAATTCTGGATCACCAAAAAAGTTGGTGAACTGTAACACACGAAAATCAAAAAATAGGGGGTTTACCTACTTTGGGGCACGTTTTACCTTGAAATTGAGTCGTTTTGGACGTTAGGGTCAAGTGGCTCCATAATAAGGTCTTAAATGATGTACACGAAAAATTTCAGCAAAAATGACGCTGGAATTTTGGGTCATCAAAAAAGATGGAGAATTATAGCACATGAAAATTGGTGAAATGAGGGGTTTTCTTGCTCTGGGGCTCGTTTGACCTTGAAAATGGGTCGTTTTGGTCGTCACGGTAACTAGATCCATAGATAAGGTCTTATCGGACGTCCACAAAAACTTTGACAAAAATGTCATCGAAATCTGGATCACCAAGAAAGATGGTGAACTATAGCACATGAAAATCGGTAAAATGGGGAATTTACCAGCTTTGGGCTCGTTTGACCTTATAAATGGGACATTTTGGCCATCAAGGATAATTGGCTCAATAGCTAAGGTCCTAATGGTCGTCCACGAAAAGATTTGGCAAAAATGACGTGGGAATTCTGGATCACCGAAAATCCATGGACTATAACACACAAAAATTGGCAAAATGTGGTGTTTACCTGCTCCGTGGCTCGTTCGACCTTGAAATGGATCGTTTGTGGCCGTTAGGGCCAATTGGCTCCATAGCTAAGGAATTAACAATCGTCCACCAAAATTTTTGGCAAAAATGACATCGGAATTTCGACCACCAAAATTCCATGGAGTATAGCACATGAAAATCGTAAAAATGGGGGATTTACCTGCTTTGAGGCTCGTTTGACCTTGTAAATGGGGTTTTGGCTGTCAGGGTCAACTGGCTCCACAGCTAAGGTCTTAACGGACGTCCACTAAAATTTTGGTAAAAATGTCATTGGAATTCCAATAACCAAAAAAGATGGTAAGCTATAGCACATGAAAAATTGCAAAATTGGGGATTTACCTACTTTGGGGCTTGTTTTGACATTGTAAATGGGTTGTTTGGCCGTCAGGCTAACTGGTTCCATAGTTAGGGTACTAATAGACGTCGACAAAAAATTTCAGCACAAATGACGTCGGAATTCCGTATCACCAAAAATTCATGGACTATAGCACAAAAAATTGGTAAAATGGGGGTGGGGGGTTATATGCTCTGTGGCTAGTTTGACCTTTAAAATAGGTCATATTGGCCATCAGGGATAACTGGATCCATATGAGGTCTTAAAAGACATCCACGAAAAAATTAGCAAAAATGACGTGGGAATTCCAGATCACCAAAAATTGATGGACTACAGCACACGGAAATTATAAAAATGAGGAGTTTACCTGCTTAAGGCTCGTTTGGCCTTGTAAATTGGTCATTTTCGTCGTCAATTCCAACTAGATCCATAGCTAAGGTCTTAAAGGATGTCCACAAAAAAAGTTGGCAAAAACGACGGTAGAATTCCACATCCCCAAAAAGATGGTGAACTTATAACACATTAAAATCAGCAAAATATGGGGTTCACTTGCTTTGGGGCTCGTTTGGTCTTTTAAATAGGTCGTATTGGACGTTAGGGCCAACTGCCTCCATAGATAAGGTTTTAAAATATGTCCACAAAAATTTTGGCAAAAATGACGCCGGAATCTCGAATCACCAAAAAAGTATAGCACATGAAAATCGGGGTTTTACCTGCTCCAAGACTCATTTTACCTAAGAAATAGGTTGTTTTGCATGTCAAGGACAACTTCTGAATAGCTAAGGTCTTAACAAACGTCCACGAAAAAATTTATTAAAAATGACGTCGAAATTCTGAATCACCAAAAAAGATGGTAAAATATTGCATATGAAATCGACAATACGTGAGATTTCCTGCTTTGGGGATCGTTTGACCTTGTAAATGGGCCGTTTTGGACATCAAGGCTAACTGGCTCCATATCTAAGTTGTTAAAGAACGTCCGCAAAAAATTTCGGCGAAAATGACATTGGAATTTCGTATCAACAAAAATCTATGGAGCAATGAAAATCGGCAAATTGGGGGTTTGCCTGCTCCGTGGCTCATTTGACCTTGAAAATTCATCGTTTTGGCCGTCATGAAAAACTGCTCCAGAGCTAACGTCTTAATAGACGTCCACAAAAAGTTTTGACAAAAATGACGTCGGAATTTTGGATCACCAAAAATCTATGGATTATAGCACACAAAAATCATCAAAATTGGGGGCTTACTTGCTTTGAGGCTTGTTTGACCTTTTAAATGGATTGTTTGACCTCGTAAATAGGTCGACGTAATTTAGTAAACCTAGAAAATTAATGTGTTATGTCACATTAATTTTGTTTGACCTTGGATTTTTTTCTCAATTATCTCTTGTTAGGTTAGTAGATTTTAATCTTTCTTAAATTTTGTGGGATCAATTAATAATGTGTTTATTGATTAAATTGTTGAGATCTTAAATTTGCTATGTAAAATGTTGGAATTGAAAATTTTGTTAAATCTAGAATGAATTACACTCATGAACAAACCAAAAAAAAAAGGTAAGACACTTGGGATAAACAGAGTATTGTTAATCAAGTAAAAATAACATTTTGATCTTATGTCCAAATGGCTCTCAAAGTTTTTGTAAAATGATGTTAGCTTTGTAAAGGTTAAGTTTTTTTTTAATCTATAGACCATCGGATACTATAAGAATAATAATATATCTACAAGTGAGGTTTGGAGAGGATAGAGGTAGAGACGTTGTTTCGATAGACCATTGGCTCAAAGAAAAAGAAGAAATGAAACAAAAGGAAACGCATAAGTGTGATGAAGTCGTAGCGAAATAGTAGAGAGAGAATGACACAGCATATTGAAAAATAACATAACTTACAACAAAATAATATTATAATTTAAGTGCAATAAAACAACAGAGATTGAAGGACAAGAAACTCCTTGAGTAATACTACGACTCTATTACCTACTCGCCTTCCAACCATATGTGTTTGTGTGTCCTCGACAACCTCCTTTCTAAAGGAATGTCCTCAATAATCTGAAATTGCATCATGTTTTGTCCAATCAAGTCTCCACAATAATTATTTGGCATACTTCTATCTAATCTGAAACCATCTATAGACAATTTATCACACGTCCACACTGGAGCATTTGCGTATCTGCTCTTCAGATATCCGAACCATCTGTCTTATTTCCTCCATCTCCTCTAGCGAGACCACTCTCACCTTGTCCAAGATATCTTCATTTCTAATATCATCACTCTTATTATGGCCACACATTCAACGGAACATCTTCATCTTCACAACTTTCATCTTCTGAATATGAGATTTCTTGACTGGACAACACTTAGACTCATACATTCTAGTAGTTCTAACCACCATTTTAAAGAACTTGTGTTTAATATTAGGTTGCATCATCTTATCACATGACTTCATATGCAAGCTTCAGTCTCATCCAACTAGCACCAGTACGATGTATCATTGTCAATCTCCTTATCTTCTTGCTCTTTGGCCTGAAACCCCAATTACAATTGTGTGCTATTGCAACTAAGTGCTTAGTTAGGAATAAAATTATGCTAACGAAGGCACACCTTATGTATTCTTGGATAATCCACTCTCAGAAATTGAGTTAGACTAAATGTCATATCATCATAATTATAATTTTGTGTTTGACTTGATTACCTCATTTATTCGAGATGACTATTTAAGGTATCTTGGCAACATATGAAAAGATAGAATATTAGTTGAAAAGTTGTAGCATCAAATTAGCTAAAAAAATAACGTAGCTTTACTTATTAGTCTAAATTATAGAAGTAAAATTGGGAAATTAATGATAGAAAGTGAGGACATTGGAATGGAAAAAATGTTGTATTGCTTGTAACTCAAAGAGTTAGAAGGTCACTAAAGCATATACGTTAAGCACTCAAAAGTTAAAAGACATCTAAAATTTTTGCGTTTATTATATAACTAGTCATTCGCGAGTACAAGTTTATAGTTTATAACCTTCAATACAATACATTAGGTTTTATTGTACAAATAAATGAGGGGGGGGAGGGGGATGTTAGATCTTACCTTACTAATTATAATGAGGTTAGGAACCTCTACTTCTAACAACCACGAAGAATATAAGAGCTACATAGAATTAGGTATTGTATGACCATCATAGATAAACTTTATGGTGGCATTACATGAGGATGTGTAAGTAATGCAATTGCAAAGTTATAAAACGAAAGAAGAAAATTGAGTTATCAACCTAAAACTTTCTTGTACAAATGGATGAACAAAAAAAGATAGATTGCTCTTCTAAAGTAATAGTTTTCTCTTGTCATTTCTTCTTCAAATCTTTCATGTGATTTTGCTTGCGTTTATTGGATCTTGTTGAAGTTGTTGGTATTGTCTTGTGATTTTGTTTTGTCAGACGCATCGATAGGTGCCTTGGAACAATCCTCAGTTGTCTTACCATTCTAACTAGTCTTTCTTTCTTTTTCTTTTTTTTGTTAATGCATTGTTGCCTAAGAGAAATATCTACATTCCTAACTGCATTTGCAAATATATTCTCATCTTGTATGTAATCAAATCTATCAATGGAATGGAATTAACCATATTAGCAAACTGATTTTCCTTTAATGTGTTAATTACTTAGCTTCTTTATTAGCCATAACCATTTTAGAAGTAGTTAGATTGATCTCATACACAATATTATTCGAAAGATCATCAAAAGTGTTAAGACGCGGAACATCCTTTGGAACAATTGCTTGAGCACACTTGAGTTTGTAGTTTTAACCTTTCTTGTTACATTTCCAAAGAGGGAAAATTCTTTTGAATTATTAATTTTAAATCACAAACGTTTAGATTTTCTTTTGAAGTGTAAGAGATACATCGAAATCAATTTTAAATTTTGTGGGATTAAATTAAGGAAAAATTAGCAAACTAGTCACAAATTCTAACATAATTAGTAAAAATATCTACACTTTAAAATAATTATTAAAAATGTCAAAATGTCAATATTTTAAAATATGATTTATATCCTAATATAATTATTTTTCTTTCCTTTTATTTCTCAAAACAGTCCCATATTGGATCAATTTCTACACCATTAATCAGTAAAAAGAAATACATTTATTATTCATTATCATTCTTTCTAGGTTTTAACCCAAGTCAATATTCTCTTTCTCTCTTCACGTTACCCCTATTTTTCTCTCATTCATTATTCAAGAAAATTTAACTCTTCAATTTTCTTTCAATTTGTTCAAAGAAATCTACCAATTAGTTCAAGAAATCTTTCAGTTGATCAAGGTATTTTTGAAGTCACCAAATATTTTGTTTTGATTTTGTTTTCATATTTATCAAATGTTTTCATATTCTCTCTATGAGATTTCGAGAGCATGTTGTCCTTTGAAGGTAATTTTGAAGTCACCAAATGTTCTCATTTCGAATTTTCTGTCCTCTTTTTGATTTTTCTGAAAAGAGAACGGATTTTGTTTTCATATTCACCAAATATTTTTGTATTTCGAATTTTATGTATTTATGATTTTATGTACTTTCAATTTTTTTGAGTTTGTTTACATATTTGAGATTCATTAGATTGTGCAAATCTACATTAGCACTCATACATCATATATTGTATGATTTTTCATACATTCATATTTAATAATTTCAATATTTTCTTGTAGGATTACTAATGCACAAGTGCATACGGATTTGAATTTGGTTTTGGTGAAAACAAAATTCGAACAAAAAAAAAAAAGAACATATCAGAAGAAGAAAGAGAGAGAGAGTCAAAAAGTTGTATTCACAACAGAATTGTAATCATATTAATTTTTGTTTGTTAATTATTATTTTTTACTCGACATTTGTTAGAAATACATATTTTTGTCATGAAATACAATATATTTTTTAAATACAAATTTTGGTTGTTACTAAGATTGTAAATTTGTATGTTTTGATGATTGAAATACAAATTTGTTGAAATTTTAGAGAAAAAAAATACGTTTTTGAAAAATATACAAATCAATGTTGTATCCTTTATGTATGAACACATATTACATAAGTATATATGGATACAAATATTTTATTTATATATTTTTTTGTGGATACAAATATCATTCTAAATAAATACCAATCCATTTAGTATACCTATTAGAATGAATACAAACTAAAAAGAAATATAAATACAAATATCATTATACAAACTCAAACATGAAAAAACATAATGAATACAAATACACATATTATCATATTGGAATGAATACAATCAATTACTTTTGAAATTGTAACAGATGATAATTTTAAGTGATATGTTCCTTTTTAAAAAATATTTCCTTCCATGATTTTTTCCTTTATGATATTAAATAATTATATTCTTTCAACTCAAATAAATAAAAAATACATAAATCAGAAGAATAACAAACTAAAATATTGACATTTTTAATAAATAAGAAAAATGTTGATGAGAAATCTCATTAAATGATAAAATATTGACATTTTAAAAAAATTCCCTTAAATTAAAGATGTGTGTTGAGGTTTTCTGTTATAGATTTGCTAAATCTAGAAGGAATTACACTCATGAACATACCCCCAAAAAATGTAAGACACCTAAATTGGAAAATTCTTAGATTGGAAGGCTTTACATTTTTGTCTGGAAAATGGTTTAACGAAAGTGAGACTGGAAACAGACTCACTAGCCTTAAAAAATATGCTGAATGGGATCTGGAGAAGTTCATGGGAGATCGTTACATACAGGAAATAATGCAGCAAATAACAGTACAAGTTTGGCACGTTTTTAGAGAAGAGAATCGATTAGGGGATTTCATGTAAATTCAGCGCATAAGAAGTTTTTCATTACTTTCATCAATTGCCAAGTCTAGGAAGAAAGCTTCTTAACATTGAGAATCAGAACAAGGAGAATATACAGCGAAAATAACAATCAGCATGTTTAGTTACAACATTGAAGTCACAGGGTTCCACAGTCATCAAGAGCGACACACGGACCAACAAAAGTTGAGACTCAAGGAGCCATATCTGATTTCCGAGCAAGCATCCAGTTGAACAATCAAGACGAAGAAGCGTCCGAGCAAAGCGGATTCCTTCTACGTTTCAACAAGGAAAGGTCCGCAAAGCTGCAATACACCACTCACACTTTCTATCTACTTCGACATCCATAGCTTCAATATTCAATTTTGAAGGGAAAAAATTGAGTTTTGAATTTTGTGAGATTGAATTAAAGATGTGTGTATTGCTTTAAATTTTTGAGGTCTTAGATTTATTATGTAGAATTTTGGAATTAAAAATTTACTAAATGTAGAAAGAGACATCTTGGACAGAAAAAAAAAAAAAAAGAACACCTTAATTGGGATTTTATTAAAGATGTATTTTTTCAAGTATCACATTTTCTTAGGTTATGTTCTAATTGTCTTAAACAAAGTTTTTGTAGAGTGATGCTAGCTTTGCAAAGGTTAATTCTTTTTTATCTTAGACTATCATATGCGTCATGTTTTGTCTAATTATGTCTCCACATACCCGAACCACATGTCTTGTTTCCTCAGTCTTCTCCACCGAGACCACTCTCACATTGTCCCGAGGATTAATGTGTGCACCAAACTCACTTTGCATCTAATATCTCTCTCACATAACCTTGATATTTTTCAATATAAGTTCCATCTTTCAATGCATCTTTTTGATTTTTTGTTGCATTCTTTATCAATAGCAATCAACACTAACATGGAAGACTTTACTTCACCATTCAAATCGTCTTAGTAGCAGAGAAGGGAGAAAGGTTTTTTTTGACAAACCAATTAGTGAAAGAACCTTAAAGGATAACTTATAGTTTTGCGTCTGAAAAGGTTAAAAGAGTGAATTCTAATTTTTTATTTTTTTACACTAAAAATATTTATGACTCCTTACTAAGTTTTGGCTTTTAAGTCACTGATTCTATTGAGTTCCCTGCTGATATCATTGTTTGTTTAACTTATGAAGATAACGTAGTAATGAGGGTAGGAAACTCTACTTTTAGTAACGATAAAACAAAAGCTAGAAAGAATTAGATATTATATGGCCATCATAGACAAACTCTACGATGACATTATATATGAGGATTCACAAGCAATGCAAAGTTATAAAGCGAAAGAGGAAAATTGAGTTATCAACCTAAAATTTCCTTATACAAATGGAAGAAATACAAAACATATATTTAGATTATTTTAGAAGGATATTGCCCCAGAATTATAGAGTAGCAATACAAGTTTAATATTTCACATGGATAATTAAAATGATGAAACGGCATTTTGCAAATTCGTCTATATTTATAAGCGAAGAGACATATTTCAAGTTATTGAAGGTTAAATATGATTTATCTTCTTCCTTTTTCGAATTTTAAACTAAGTAAATTTGAAATTTTGTCAGGTAAGGATTCTCAGAAACTAAGTAAATTTTGTCTGAACCTTTTCATTATTTATATAACAAATTGATAGATGAATACTCATAACTAAACTTGGTCCATAACGCGGGATCGATTCTCCTTGGAGTCAATCCGCTCAATTTTTGACCCGGTAAAAGTAAGATTTCACACGGCAAGTTTAAGTATCTGTTAATAAATTTTAAAGTTTAAATATCCGTTAATAGATTTTAACTTACTAATACCTATCTAACATTTTATGCGGCAAATTTAAATATTTGTCAATGTATTTTTTTTAACGTACTAAAACCTACCTATCATATCACGCGGCAAATTCAAATATCTATTCATGTATTTTTTTTTTCTCAATTTACTAATACCATACCTAGCTAACATTTCACGCAACAAATTTAAATATTTATCAGTGTTACTTATCACTTTTTTCCCCTAATTTTGTGCGGCTATGTTTTACCAACAATTCTCAATTTTCTCTTTGAATCCTCTAGGCTAATCAATCTTCTTCCTTTGCGCAAGCTATTGCCTAACGATTCCCTTGTTGTGCTTGCATTTTGTTATCTTCCGCTTGAATCTACATTTTTCAAATCTTTCTTCTTTGAACATTTTTTTAATCACAAATATTGAGATTTCCTTTTGAAGTGTAAAACCTACGTCCATAGCTTCAAAATTCAATTTTGAAAAAAAAAAAATAATCAAGTTTTGAATTCCGTGGGATCAAATTAAAGATGAGTGAATCGATTTAAATTTTTGAGGTCTTAGATTTGATATGTAGAATTTTGGACTTGAAAAGTTTAGTAGAAAGTGACATTGTTGGACAAACAAAAAAAAAAGAAGTAAAACCACCTAAATTGTCTCTCAAAAAGTTTTTTGTAAAATGATGCTAGTTTTGTAAAGGACATAGTGTATGCAAATGTTATCTTTACCTTAAGAAAATTTTATAAGTGAGGTTTGGAGAGAATAGAGTGTATGCAAATGTTTTCTTAAGAGGTAGAAGATTTGTTTTCGAAGAAAATGAAATGAAACGAAAAAAGTGTGAATTAAGATGTCATAGAAGACTACTATATAGAGAATGGCAAAGTATATTGAAAAATAAAAATAACTATAACAAAATAATATGATAACCAATGTGAGCAAAATAAGAGACACCGAAGGACAAGAAACTAATACTATGACTACTAGTATGAAAAAATAAGTAAGACATCGCTCTACTATCTATTCATCCTCCATCTCATAACACAAGACACCACATGAAGCTTCAATTTCATCCAACTAGCACCAATACGATGTGTATCGTTATCAATCTCCCATCGTCTTGGATAATAGATCTAACATATATACTTTTAGCTTTCCTTCTTTGGGTCTGCTTGTGTATTAAGTTATACTTCCACACTAGTCTCATGTGCTATGTCATTGAACTTCCGATTGGTTCTGTTCAACCTGAACCTTTGAGATTCAAAGGCCTGTCTCTATATCTCTTCAGCTTAATGTTAACTCTTGCACAAGTCACGTTAATTAGAACTATATCATCTACAAATGACATATTCCTTGACACCTTACCTTAAAGTACTCCTATAGATAGACCCTTAGATGCATAGTACAAAGGATTGTTCTAATAGCAAAGGGTTTTAGATTTTGAAATAACAGGTGCTCAGTTATTTTTAAATCTTGAAAATTGCTATGGAGACTAAGTGCTTAGTTAATACATTTGTATGAATTACTCAATTTTTTCTATTTAAGTAATAGTGTTTGAGTTCAAAATTACAATTGTGTGCTATTGCGAAAGTGCTTAGTTAACAATTAGATTGTGTTAATGAAGGCACACCTTATGTATTCTTCTTGGATAATTCCCTCTCAACAGAGTTAGGCTCAAAAGTCATATCGTCATAATTATATAGTTGTGTTTGACTTCGAAAAAGCACATGTGTCCTTTTCATCTTAAGAAAATTGGTTTACGATGATCACCAGAGATCAACGTGAATAATGACTTGATTACCATTTATTAGAGGCGATTATTTAAGGTATTTTGGCAAGATATGAAAAGATAGAATATTAGTCGAAAAATTGTGGCATCAAATATTCAGCTCGTTCTTTACTAGGCATCTAGGAGAACAAGTCGGATTAATTAACTCAACATAAATAAAGCTTATAGAAGTAAGATTGGAAATTAGTGGTGGAATGTGAGGACATTGGAATGTGACTCAAGAGTAAGGTCACTAAAGCATCTACTTTAACCCTCAAAGGTTAAAGACCTCTAAATATTTTGTGTTTATTATATAACTAGTCATTCACGAGTACATGTTTATAGTACATGAACATCAAAGATAAACTCTATGACAGTATTACATATGAGTATGCTTAAGTAATGCAAAGTTATAAAGCGAAAGAAGAAAATTGGGTTATCAACCTCAAATTTCCTTGTACAAATGGATGAAATAAAAAAAGTAGAATGTTCTTCTAAGGTAACCTAGAGTTTATCACTTTTGCTTGCATTTATTGGATCTTGTTGATGTTGTTGACACTGTCATGTGATTTTGTTTTGTCAGTCGCATCGATAGTTGCATTGGAACAAATTCCTTAGTCATCTTACCATTACAACTAGTTTGCATTCCTAGCTACATTTGTAAAACTCTTCTTCACCTTCCTCAAATCTATCAATGGGTTAATTAGCGATAACCATTTTAGAAGTAGTTATTCGATAGATCATCAAAAGTACTGTTAAGACACAGAACCTCCTTTTGAACAATTGCTTGAGCACTTGAGTTCGTAGTTTGACTGTCTACAATTTGCTGCATTGTGTTACGAATTGGTGGACCAAATCACACGATCTAGTTGTTGCACCTGCTACCTTTGCATCTAATATCCCCCTCGCATCACCTTGATATTTTTGTAATAACATGGGAGACTTTACTTCGTCATTCAAGTCGTCCTAGTAACAGAGAAGGGAGCAGGGTTTTTTTTTTTGTCAAACCAATTAGTGAAAGAGCCTTTAAAGGATAACATATAGCTTTGCGTCTAAAAAAGTTAAAAGAGTGAAATATATTTATGATTCCTTGCTAAGTTTTGGCTTTAAGCCACTTATTGTATTGAGTTCCCTGCTGATGACATTGAATTTGTGTAGCTTAGGAAGCTAATGTAGTAGCAACTGCTGCATTGATATTTTTAAATCAATTACGTTAATAGGGATTCACCATATGCAGGTTTCCACCTTTGCTTCTCACCACAACTATGGAGCAGATAATTAAGGAGTTTAACAGTGACATTCTACTTCCTGAGGTATTTGTTCCGTATTCAACAAGTTCTTCGGAGTTTATGTTAGGCCCGTGCTTCAAGGATGGATTTCCTTCGGAGCTCGAGTCATTTATCCCCTAGCAGAAGGGGAGAAGCTACTTCTACACACACTGCAACCTGGTTGGCAGGAAAAAAACACGTGGAATTCATGGCCTACTGCAACGGAAGGATGGATCCGTTGGGTTGACCGAATGGAGAAGGTTAAGGGGGAGACCTGGCGGACCGCGGATATATATGATACCATACAGTTATCCAAAGTCAACATATCTTGTGACCGCGATTTGTTGTATGCTGCATTGTGCTTTTGGGCTACATCAGGTAATGCATTCCATTTCAATTTTGGGATGATGAGTCCAACGGTGTTCGACATTTCTGCTTTGACAGGAATTAGGCCTCATGGTGAGGCAATTAGCTCAGTCCTGGACATCCAGTGTCCAAAGAGGGACAAGAGTAAGAAAATATGCTACGAGAAGTTCATCAAACTAAACATGCAAAGAGAGGAGGTAACTGAGAAGGAACATTTGGCGTTCCTTAATATGTGGCTCTGCAAATTTGTATTTTGCATTGGTTCGTCTGCGGTAGCGAAGGAGTATAATCAACTAGCCATAGCTCTTGCTTCGGGTAGAAAGGTTGCTTTGGCTCCTTTCATACTATCTCATCTATACCGAGGTTGTAGAAGCGTAGTCTCCCGGGGATTTAGTAATGCAGGGGGGCCCTTCTGGATCTTACAGCTCTGGCTGCAGTCTTACTTTCCGCAGTATAGACCTCTGCCTTACGATACACACAACTGTATGACTTTTGGGATAGACCTGGCTCAAGGGAAGTTAAAACAGAACAGCTTCCGAGAATGTTTTACGTTCTTCTATTCATGCTCCTCCGTATCTCCTTGCCAGTTTATTCCATATTCACCTGGATGGATGAAATTGGCGGAGCATATTCCATCTAGTAAGGTAGATCTAGACGATATCTGGTCCATCTTCCTTATTCCTCGAGACCTCCAGTATGGTCTCGCAATAGGGAACTCCAGTGTTGGAAAAGCTGGAGTGGAGTATTACTCACCAAACCAGTTTGCGCGGCAGTCTGGCTTGACACAGACAGTTCCTCTACCTCCTCATCGCTCACTCAACGCTTCACCACTTGAAAGGATCATATTCAATTCAGAAAGTGGCATTAGAGAAGTGGATTCAAAGTTTGAACAACTGAAGAGAAGTTTCTCAGTTGTCGAATTTTATCCTAATCCAATATGTACGCCGTCATTTGAGTCGTGGTGGTCTACTTACATAAGTAGAACACGGACCGAATCAGCTGAGCAGATCCTAGATAGGATTATCGGTTGTTAATCGTCATGAGAAGTCTGTCGCTGATGAAGTAAGTACACATTCATATGAAAACACATTGTTATAGAAAATATGTTTGTTTATTTTTTAGAAATGACGTTATGTTTTAAATAATTTGCTAGGATGTTGCACATTTATTGTCCGATGTCAAGTCACCTGTGTTAAATTTGACAAGATTCAAAAATGAATTAATGAGAAGATATGGTAGTTAGGAGGATAATTCTTCATTGGTAGAAAAGTCAAGATAGCATCTTTTGTAGGTGAAATTTAGGTGAACCATAAATTGGTTTCACAAGGTAAATCTTGACATTTTTGACATATTGTGATGTCATGGATGACATCAATAGGAAGAATTCACTCCTATAAATAGGTAGCTCCTAATTCATTTGTAACACACCTCTCACTTGCCTTCTCATTTCCTAAGGCATTTGTTCTTCTTTCTCTCTTGTAGTATTTCACTTGTACTCTTTTGGAGTGAAATAAATATTGGTTGGTTGTGTCTGAGGACTAGGCAAAAGAAAACAAAAGTTTGCCGAACCTCGTTAATTCTTGGTGTTCTTTTATTGTTGTTGTCTCATTTACTATTTATTAGCTACATTTAGATATAGCAGTTGTGATTCCATCACTCTCTATATATTCGGCTTCCGCAACAATTGGTATCAGAGCCAAGGTATTATCTGAGTATGCTCTGTGGTTGCAGCATAGTCTGAACTTCCACATCAGAAAAAGATTTACTTTGGTCTTTGCATTGTTAGCTAGTAAATAGTATTTGTAGTAAAATGGGAGACAAGAAAAATGATGAGTCCACATCAAGTGTCAATAATACGTCATCATTGGCATCTTCGCTTATGACAAGAATTGTGTCAAATGCGAAATTTGCAGTTGAAATTTTTGATGGGTCGGGACATTTCGGAATGTGGCAAGGCGAGGTCCTTGATGTTCTTTTTCAACAAGGGCTAGATATTGTCATTGAAGAAAAGAAACCAGACGGTGTAGGAGAAGAAGATTGGAAGATTATCAACCGTGTTGCTTGCGGTACCATTCGATCTTACCTTGCAAGAGAACAAAAGTATCCATACACGAAGGAAACATCTGCAAATAAATTATGGAATTCATTCGAGGAGAAATTCTTGAAGAAAAACAGTCAAAATAAACTTTACATGAAAAGAAGACTGTTACGCTTCACTTATATTCCTGGTAGCACAATGAATGATCATATCACCAGCTTTAATAAGTTGGCGACAGATTTGCGGAATATGGATGTGACTTTTACGGATGGAGATATGGCCTTAATGTTGTTAAGTTCACTTCTCGATGAGTTCGAGCATCTTGAAACGACTCTACTGCATGGGAATGATGAATTATCTCTCAAAGAAGTTTGTTCTGCCTTATACAGTTATGAACAAAGAAAGAGAGAAAAACAAAAAGGCGGAGAAGCAGAAGCGCTGGTTGCGAGAGGTCGTTTTCAAAATCATATGAGAACGAAGAAAGGGAGATCCAAGTCAAGATCGAGACTCAGCAAAGATGAATGTGCCTTTTGCCGAGAAAAAGGGCATTGGAAGAAAGACTGCCCAAAGTTGAATAGCAAAGCCAAACCAAATAATGGGAAGGCTGTCATGGATTCAAATGTGGCTGATTGTGATGACTCCGATTACTCACTAGTTACAACAGATCCATCCAAATCATCTGATATATGGTTGATGGACTCAGCTTGTAGTTATCATATGTGTCCCAATCGGGACTGGTTTATTGATTTACAAGAAGGAGAATGTGGAGTTATTCACACTGCAAACAATAATCCTCTTACCGCATATGGTGTTGGTTCAATCCGATTAAGGAACCATGATGGATTAAGTAGAACATTAACAATGTTCGATATGTACCAGATTTGAAGAAAAATCTCATTTCTGTAGGAGCCCTAGAATCAAAGGGGTTCAAAGTCATTGCAGATAATGGCGTGATGAGAATATGCTCTGGTGCACTGGTGGTAATGAAGGCAATTCGAAGAAATAATAACATGTACCACTATCAAGGTAGTACAGTTATTGGGACAGCGGCAACAACATCCAATGACGAGAAGGAGGCAGAAATGACCAAGCTGTGGCATATGCGCTTGGGACATGCTGGAGGGAAATCCTTGAAAACTTTATCAGATCAAGGATTGCTAAAAGGAGTAAAAACTTGCAACTTGGAGTTTTGTGAGCATTGTATCAAGGGAAAGCAAACAAGGGTTAAATTTGGAACAGCTATCCATAATACTAAAGGTATTTTGGATTATGTTCATTCGGATGTTTGGGGTGCTTCCAAAACACCTTCATTAGGTGGGAAACACTATTTTGTAACCTTTGTTGATGACTTTTCTCGAAGATTGTGGGTGTATACGATGAAAACAAAAGATGAAGTATTGGGAATTTTTCTCAAATGGAAGGCGATGATAGAAACTCAAAGTGGCAGAAAGATCAAGTGTCTTCGCACAGACAATGGTGGCGAATACAAAAATGATCTTTTTCAGAAAATTTGTGAGGAAAATGGCATCGTCAGACATTTCACCGTCAGAAATACACCACAACAGAATGGAGTGGCAGAACGCATGAACCGAACTTTGCTGGAGAAAGTTCGGTGTATGTTGTCCAATGCTGGCTTGGGCAAAGAATTTTGGGCTGAGGCAATAACATATGCGTGCCACTCATTAATCGTCTACCATCTGCTGCTATTGGTGGGAAGACACCATTTGAAAAATGGTATGGAAAACCTGCTGAAGATTATGGTTCTTTACATGTATTGGCTCAATTGCATATTATCATGTAAGAGAGTCAAAATTGGACCCAAGAGCAAAGAAAGCTTTATTTATGGGAATTACTTCTGGAGTCAAAGGATACCGTTTATGGTGTCCAGAGACAAGAAAAGTTATTTTCAGCAGGGATGTTACCTTTGATGAATCTGCCTTGACAAATAAGGTAACACTTGAAGAAGCCAAACAAATTGATGGTGCTTCAAAGCAGGTGGAGTTTGAAGGAAAGATAATTTTCCCAACACAGGGATCAAACGAGGAAACAACAGAAGATTTTCCTCTTGAAGGAGAGCCAGTCGAAGAGGAGGTTCCATCTCAAGAACCTCAACCACAACTTGAATCAATAGCAACGAGCAAGCCAAAAAGGACAATAATAAAACCTGCTCGACTCACAGATATGGTGGCTTGTGCTAAATCAATTGCAGCCGATGACATTCCTACCACTTATAAAGACGCAGACCAAAGTTCACAAAAGGATAAGTGGAGGAATGCCATGGATGAAGAAATGCAATCTCTTCATCAGAATCATACATGGAGATTGGCCAATCTCCAGAGGGCAAGAAAGCAATTGGGTGCAAATGGGTATTTGCAAAGAAAGAGAGATTTCCTAACCAAGAAAATGTTCGCTACAAAGCAAGATTGGTGGCCAAAGGATATGCTCAAAAGGAGGGAATTGATTATAATGAGGTATTTTCTCCAGTTGTGAAACACTCCTCCATTAGAGTTTTGTTGGCTTTGGTAGCACAGTTGAATTTGGAACTAGTTCAGTTGGATGTAAAAACTGCTTTTTTACATGGAGACTTGGAAGAGGAAATCTATATGACTCAGCCAGAAGGATTCAAAGTTGATGGAAAAGAAAATATGGTGTGCAAACTTGAAAAATCGTTGTATGGATTGAAACAATCTTCTAGACAATGGTACAAACGATTTGACAAGTTTATGTTGCAGCAAAGGTACATAAGAAGCAAATACGATCATTGTGTGTATTTGCGCAAGCTTGAAGATAATTCCTTTATATATCTTCTCCTATATGTTGATGATATGTGATAGCTTCTAAAAGTCAAGAGGAAATTGAGAAGCTAAAGATTCAACTGAGAAAGAGTTTGAGATGAAGGATTTGGGTGAGGCAAAGAAGATTCTTGGCATGGAGATAAAAAGAGATAGACATTCAAAGAAACTTTATTTATCTCAGAAAGAATATTTGAAAAGAGTACTAAACCGATTCGGTATGAATGAAAAAACGAAGTCGGTTAGCACTCCGCTTGCTCCTCATTTTAAGCTTAGTGATGCTATGTCACCTAAGAATGAAGCTGAACGAGAATATATGTCAAGAGTACCATACGCGAATGCTATTGGTAGCTTGATGTATGCAATGGTTTGCACAAGGCCAGATATTTCACACGCTGTTGGAGTTGTAAGCAGGTACATGCACAATCCTGGAAAGGATCATTGGCAGGCTGTAAAATGGATTCTACGGTATATTCATAATACTGTAGATGTTGGTTTGGTTTTCGAGCAGAAAGATAGTCAATATCTTGTTGGATATTGTGACTCAGATTATGCAGGTGATTTGGACAAACGAAGATCAACTACTGGTTATGTTTTTACTATTGCAAATGCACCAGTTAGTTGGAAGTCTACTTTGCAGTCAACAGTTGCTTTGTCTACCACTGAGGCAGAGTACATGGCAATTACAGAGGCTGCGAAGGAAGCAATTTGGCTTCAAGGATTGCTTAGAGAGCTTGGTATTGGACAAGAAGAAATCACAATATTTTGTGATAGTCAGAGTGCTATTCAATTAGCAAAGAACCAAGTTTATCATGCAAGGACGAAGCACATTGACGTCCGATATAATTTCATACGAGAAATCATAGAAGATGGTGGAGTCATAATACAGAAAATTCATACTACGGATAATCCTGCCGATATGTTGACAAAAGTGGTGACTGCGGTCAAGTTTCAACATTGTTTGAACTTGATCAACATTGTTGAACATTGAAGATTATGGTTGAAGACACAATCAAAATTGTTGTTGAGAGAAAGTTGAAAATGGAGAATCTTGCCAAGGTGGAGATTTGTTAAATTTGACAAGATTCAAAAATGAATTAATGAGAAGATATGGTAGTTAGGAGGATAATTCTTCATTGGTAGAAAAGTCAAGATAGCATCTTTTGTAGGTGAAATTTAGGTGAACCATAAATTGGTTTCACAAGGTAAATCTTGACATTTTTGACATATTGTGATGTCATGGATGACATCAATAGGAAGAATTCACTCCTATAAATAGGTAGCTCCTAATTCATTTGTAACACACCTCTCACTTGCCTTCTCATTTTCTAAGGCATTTGTTCTTCTTTCTCTCTTGTAGTATTTCACTTGTACTCTTTTGGAGTGAAATAAATATTGGTTGGTTGTGTCTGAGGACTAGGCAAAAGAAAACACAAGTTTGCCGAACCTCGTTAATTCTTGGTGTTATTTTATTGTTGTTGTCTCATTTACTATTTATTAGCTACATTTAGATATAGCAGTTGTGATTCCATCACTCTCTATATATTCGGCTTCCGCAACAACCTGCAGCACAATACTCAGCAGAAGTACTTGAGAAAGCTAAAACTGAAGTTCAGAAGCTACTAATGATGCCTTTCGAACAAGTGCTTCTCCCGAAAAACTACTCATCTTTAGAGGCTGCTATTCCTATATATGCTGAGTCACCTAATCTCTCGGTTGAGAAAACAAGTAATTTGGAGGAACTCAGAAGAAATCTTCCATATCTACTCGCAAATTTTCAGGAGGCAAAGAAGAAGAAGGGCGAGTATTACAAAGAGAGTGACAGGAAGGTAATGTTGATCGATGATATTATTGGAAAACAGGAGCTTCACACTGGACTCAAAGACCTTCTCGTTGGAATCGATGCTTCCATCCCAAATTTGAAGGAGATCGAAGCACAAGAAATGAATTTAGCAACGGAAATTTCTCACTTGGAAGCTAAATTGGAAGAATTGAGAGTTGTATTTCCTGACTCAAATAAAGACGCGGCTGATTCTCTCGCGACACAAGCAGAGCTAAGTTGGGCCGACTACAAACACAAAATATGTGTTTAGTAATCCGTATGTAAATGTGTTTTGTTATCTACTCAAACTTGCTATTATGGATTCTTTGAACTTCGAACATGTATATGTTGTATTGGCAACTGTTGAGATATTGCAATTGGTTCTTCAGCATCTGCAACTACCGCTATATTCGGTATAACAAAAACAATTTTAGCGGCAATTAATATGCATGTTAACAAAGAGTGAGAATAACATTATTTAACTCTCATTAGATTCAATGTCACTATAAGCTTTAGAAATATTTTATAAATGGTGTTAAAATATACTTCTCACTGCCTCGATATATATCTATATTCTACGGTAATGAAGCTATTATCGTTAATTAATATAGCGGTAATTAAGCTATTATCGTTAATTAGTGCTGCTACAAATTATTTTTGATGTAATGATTCAATGTATGTCATGGAGTATCTGATAATATATCACATGAGCCCATTTGAAAATCTATGAATCAATTGAATTTGAGTCCATTAAGTCCTTCTTTCCTGCCAAATGCCAAGAACTAATTTATTTATTTTTATCTATGTGCTATAGGTCGATTTAATTCAGAAATTATTCTTTTTTATCAAGCTAAGGGTCTATCGGCAGGGGTAGAGCCTAGATGTTCATCCGAACCCCTTCGACGAAAAATTACAGTACTTTTTTTTTCTTGAATTTATACCACTAGAGAGCGCGTATTGCAGTTTTTTATTAAAATAAAAATCCTCAATAGAAATAAGTACAAGCAAAGGGGCTAGGCCTTATCTTGTCAATCCTAATGAGGCAACAAACTTCTACTAATTAACAAACATGGGAAAAAAATAAGAGCTAGAGAAATCTATATATTCTATTATCATCACAAAATTTGTAATAACTTCTATGGACTTTCGGAACACCAAAAGAGATGTTGAACTATAGCACATGAAAATCGACAAAATGGGAGATTTAACTTCTTTGGAGCTCGTTTGACTTTGTAAATGGGCCATTTTGGCTATCAAGGATAATCTACTCCATAGCTAGGATCTTAACGGACGTCCACAAACAATTTTGGCAAAAAAGATGTCGAAATCTTGGATCACCAAAATCCATGGATTATGCACACGAAAATCGATAAAATTGGTGGTTTAGCTGCTCCGTGGCTCGTTTGACCTCGAAAATAGGCCGTTTTGACCGTCAGAGCCAATTGGTTCCAGCGTCAAGATCTTACAAGACGTCCATAAAAAAATTAACAAAAATGACGTGAGAATTGTGGATCACCAAAAATCCATGGACTATAGCACACGAAAATCGTTAAAATGGGGGGTTTACGTGCTTTGAGGCTCGTTAGACCTTGTAAATGGGACCTTTTGGCCGTCATGGCCAACTAGCTCCACAGCTAAGGTTTTAAAGGACGTCCACGAAATATTTGGGCGAAAACAACGTCAGAATTGCGAATCATCAAAAATGATAGTGAACTACAGCACACAAAAAATCAGTAAAATGGGGGATTACTGGCTTTGGGGTTCGTTTGACCTTGTAAATGGGTCATTTTGGACGTCAGGGACAACTAGATCCATAGATAAAGTCTTAAAGGGCGTTCACATAAACTTTCGGCAAGACCAAAAAAAATGGTGAACTATACCACACAAAAATCGGCAAAATGGTGGATTTACGTGCTCCAGGGCTTGTTTGACCTTGAAAATGGGTTATTTTGGCCATCAAGGCAAACTGTCTCAATAGTTAAGGTTTAACAGACGTCCATAAAAAAATTTGGCAAAAATAACATCAAAATTCCAAATCACCAAAAAAAATAGTGAAATATAACACATGAATATTGGCAAAATGGAGGATTTACCTGCTTTGGAGCTCGTTTGACCTTGTAAATAGGTCGTTTTGTCCGTCAATGCTAACTAGCTCAATAGCTAAGGTCTTAACGAACGTCCACGAAAGATTTCAGCAAAAATAACGTCGGAATTCCATATCACAAAAAATTCATGGACTATAGTACATGAAAATCGGTAAAATGGGGGATTTACGTGCTCCGTGGCTTTTTTGACCTTGAAATGGGTTGTAATTCCGTCAGGGCTAATTGGCTCCATAGCTAAGATCTTAACGGAACGTCCACAAAGCAAAAATGATGTCGAATCCTGGATCACCAAAAATTGAAGGACTATAACACACAAAAATCATTAAAATTAGGGTTTATCTGCTTTGAGACCTGTCTAACCTTGTAAATGGGTCATTTTGGCCGTCGGAGTCAACTGGATCCATAGCTAAGATCTTAAAGGACGTCCACAAAAAAAATCAGCAAAAACGATGTTGGAATTCCAAATCACCAATTATAAAGATGGTAAAGCACACAAAAATCAGCAAAATGAGAGGGTTTCCTTCTTTGGGGATCATTTGACCTTGTAAATGGGTCATTTTAGATGTCAGGGAAAGAACCTTAGAAGGATAACTTATAGTTTTACGTCTAAAAATGTTAAAAGAGTGAATTGTACTAAAATTATTTATGGTTCCTTACTAAGTTCTTATTTTGCATTGATTTGTCTACGATAGTGAAGGAGTATAATCAAAGAGCCATAGCTCTTGCTTCAGACGGAAAGGTTGCTTTGGTTCCTTTCATACTATTTCATCTATATCGATGCTGTAGAAGCTTAGTTACCCGAGGATTTCCTCCTCCAGGTGTAGACACGTAATTTTTGACCGAATTCAAGTTTGATACCCTTTTTAGAGCTTACATATTTTTTATAAATATAAATTAAATATTTTATTTTAGTAAGTATATTTTTAAAAGATTTAAAAACAACAAAACATAAAGTTACACTTTAAGGTATATTCTATTTTAATTTATTCAAAATTTAGTAAATAAATTATTGATTTTAATATTTTCTTATTAATTAAAAATAATAATAATAATAATAATAACCTCCCATAACCCCATTTCATTTCACTCCACTCATCCACTACTCCACATCACCCACAACCCCATATCACCCACAACCCCACCATACATATATACTCCTTCATCACATTGCAAAAAAAAAGGAAGAAAACATGAAAAAGAAGAAAACATGAAAAAGAAGGAGAAAAAAAAGGAACGAGAAAAAGAGGAATCAAAAGGAGAAAAAATCAGCAATAGAGAGGAGGAGAAAAAGGAGGAAAAAAAACAGATACCTACAATACACAAAAAAAAAAGGGAGAAGACTACAAATCAGAAAAGTTTCAACGACACCAAACGATAGTGAATTTCTTTTTTTTTTACCTTAAATAACACACAAAAGTGAAGTCGAGATTTTATTTGTGGTTCCAAGTTCGTGCTTTATGAATCCTTTCTTCTAGAGAAATATTTTTTACAAGAGGTAACACTTACTATTATTTTACTTTGTATTAGTTTTATATCATGATTGTGCAAGAATTAATTTCAATATATTGAAGTTGTTCAGGTTTCGTAGGTGTTTAATATGTTAATATTATTAATGTTGTGTATCGAAATATATCCGAACATGTTGTATGACATGTGAGTATTTCTCACATGGAGCCCATTCCTCGTTGTTTTCCTTAATTATTTATCAAAGTTTTTATGTGCGTATCTTTTTAATTTGAATGAATTATTTGGTCATGCTTAGAAAATATTAAATTATAACATGTGTGTTGTCTTAATTTTTCGGGTGCTAAAAAAAAAAAAACTTATTAGGATAAGAAAAAAATAAAAAACATAATATAATGTACAAAATGTAAGAAAGAATGATTTAAAATATATATTATTTTATTTTTTTAAAACAAGAGTAAGAGGAATGTTTAATAGAAAGTCAAACAAAATGTTATAAACGGAAAACATGAAAAATAAAAAATAAAATAAAATAGAACATTATTTATAAAAATTTAGGAAGAGAGAAACAGAAACAAAAAATAATTAAAAATAATTTTTTTAATAAAAACAACGTGTTAATAAAAATAAGAAATATTTTTTAGGAGTTTCTGTGCCAAAAAATAATTTTAAAAAAAACATAAAAAAATGTAAATAAAGCCTTGAAAGTATAACAATAATAATAATAATAATAATAATAATTACAAAAATAATGAGAAGGTAAAAAGAGAAAAAAAAACGTAACGATAAAAAATAAAAAATAAAAGTAAAAAATAAAGAATATCTTATTTTTCTCTACTTTGTTTGATTTAATTTATATGTGTATATATATTTTTAGTTAAAGGGCACATACTAATAAAATAAGATAGTTTTAAATATATTTAAACAAATCAAAGAGTGAGAGTAAATAACATTTTTACTATTAAGCTAAATGATATATTATCCAAAATTAAGTTAAGTCATATAAAAAGTCAATAAAGCGACCATGCTAGAACCACGGGACTCCAGGGGTGCCTAATATCTTCCTTTTGGTCAACAGAATTCCTTACCCGAATTTCTTGTTCGCAGACCAAACAAAGAGTCATTTCCTTTTGATTAGGGATTAAACAAAAAAGGTGACTTGGAACACCGTAACTCAATTTCAAATGGCGACTCTGAATATAAAATAATTCCTTTTCAAAATATCACTTTAATTGAGAAAAAAAAATTATTTTAAAATATTCAATCTTGAGAGAAAAAATAGGAGTGAGACACCAGAGGCACCCAAGGATTACGTCATGGTGTATTCGATAATATATCATAGGAGCCCATTTGAAAATTACTAAGCTGGGCTCAGACAATCAATTGAATTTGAGCCCATTAAGTTCTTCTTTGGTGTCAAAATGTCAGTGACCTATACCCTTTTATTTATTATTTTTTTGTCAAAAAGATATACTATGATATTAATATTAAAAGTTAAGCATATTACGGGTTACAGTAACAAAACAGACATATTCAAAGAACTAGAACTATTAACCATGACGTCGATTTGATGAACAAAACGAACAGTTTGCTTGCCAATAACGACTAATCATACAAATAAACTACATTAATTTAATTTATAACACAAATTAATCTGTAGTTTAGATATTTCGTAATTAGTGGACAAAGATGGCCATTCATGAACTCAAGGGTCAAATTTGTTTATTTTCTTTTTGGTTGAAGTAAATTGACTTGTTATGATGTGTAAACTAAGAAATTTATTCTTAATATAAGTAATAATAACTAAAAAAAAAAAATGGACCCCCTAAACCCTATCACTAGACTTTATGTGTCCACTCTGTATGTTTTTTTTTTTTTTGGATAAGAAAAAGATGTATTAGCTTTGTTAATTTATTTATTTGGGGATCGGGGAAGGGGATGAATCAAATTGTCACTAATAAAGTGAAAGTTATGGTAGTCAATTAAAAGATCTACTAAAATTTCATGTTATTTCTTTTCGTACGTTTAAAAAGTGTGTAAGAAAGAATTGATTTGACAGTAATGATAATCATATCATACTCTCAATTTTAGGCGCGAATCCATATGTTCGAAGTTTGAATCTTCTAATTTATGAATTATGATTACAATTGAATTTTTACGAGTTTAAATTAATTCAGAGATCATCAAAATTTAGGTAATTTATAAAATTTGACTATTTTTTAAAGTAGAGATATTAATTGATTATGTACTATTTGGGTACAAACCCCAACTCATAGAAGATTGGGCTAAAAACCAGCATTGGATCCAACAGCCCATGTGTCATTTGCATTCATAATATAATAATTACATATATTTTTGGCAGATATTAGTTTATATTTTTAGATGATTATATTATAATATTTCACAAATTATGTTTGAGTAGAACATTAGTTTCTAAAAATCTAATATCACGCAAGACATAAGTTCAATTCATAACTAACAACAATTAAAAATCAACTCATTTAAAGAATTGACTATGTAATTTTATGATCGTCTCTTCGACTTATTAGGAAGTATCCGCCATCAAATTCCACAAGTCCTTTTCATTATCTCTTTTTCTTGTTCATGAAATGAAAATGTGTACTATGTAATTGATCTTATATCTGAAATTTATTGATACAATCAATTAAAATTTGTGCCATATATAATATACTTATAAGGAAAAGTTTTTTTTAAAGAAAATCTATTAGTAATTTTTGAATTTTAATATGTAATATCTGATTATTAATAGAGGAATCTCATCATTTTTCATACGACTTTGGTAATACTAATATTTTTGTTATTAATATAATGAATTAATCGTGTACTGATAATAAAAGCTAAGACAACAACCAAATTAAATTTTATAAAATTTCTTGATTTAAATTATATCGTGAGGATTTATCAATAAATTGATTAATGTTATGTTAACAATGAATTTATCACAATCTTATTCCTTTTATCTTCAGATATACCTTAAAATTTTATATAATCACCTCTAATTTTCTTGTGATTGAGATATAATTGTCATTATGGAAAGGTATTCATATAGAGTAACAATCAAACATGCCTGCTAATAAAGGTAACAATTTACCTTAAAAGTTCTTTCTTTTTTATCTGACATTAGATATTGATATTAAAATTCGAGTTTGATTAAATTTGAATTAAAATATTACAAAATTATTTCTTAGTATGGTGCTTCTTCAAAACATCAGACTTCTGATTTTGATTAAAAATAAGAGGATCTTAATTATTTCACGATAACTCGTTAATAATGCGAATGTGGTGCAATCTCAACACGTGTAATTCATATGTTGCTTAGCACATGCCTTTCTTAATAGCTTTAGCCGTCCTAGTACACATATAATTAATAAAAAATTATTGTACAATAATATATAGTAGTAATTTAATTAAAACCATATCTTAATTAGGTGAATAACAAAATAAGTTTGTCTGAAAATATCTTCAAAGCCTAGAGTTCATAGTGACACTTGTTGTATTCTTTGAGGTTAACATTGTTTCATAGGCCATTTCAAAATTGTTCAATTTCTTATTATTGTTTACTTTTAAAACTTTTTAAATAATCGAGTTTTCTGGGCCTCAAATTTTTTGAATTGTTTTTTATGAACAAAAATAATATATGAAATTAGCCACACGAAAAAGAACAAAAAAAAAATTGAGGACGGCTATTATGATTATTAATTTGGGTACTTATGGAGCTAGGTACCAAAATAGGAAAATTATATTATATATATAATATTAAAAGTATTCTTTTCGAGTATATAGGAGATGTCGTTTACTCATATAATTTCTTATATTTTATTGGGATAGTTGCTATTTATTGTATTGTATTATATTGTTAGTTTAAATATTATGTTTGTAACAATTATTATAATGCATCATATTATTTAAATTAATCGTTAGATAATAACGAAATTTTTATTTTGCGTAACAATTGATTTTGGTTTGTCGATGCATTACCTAAATATCTTGTCATCCTTTAATCTTTATTTATTATTTAATAATTTATTTTATTCTTTCTCACCTTTTTATAGTAGTTCTACCTCATACACTATTTTTTTAATTTATTATTCAAACTGTTGATATATGACAATATGTAACGACGGAGAATAATGTCATCTATTCATATGTTGCATTCATTAAAACAATATTGTACAATACAAATTTGATACATTATGCTTTATGAAACAATGCATAACAGTCATCCAAATATTGTACTATTAATTAAAGTGTTCATCTTTTTTCATATTTTGAATCTCTTCATAGCCCCACCACATGAACATTATCATAGCGGAAGTAAATTTGAACATACAAAATTTAGTATTTATTTTACTGATCGAACTAAAAAAAAAATTTAGCTTTTTTTATTTGTGTTTTTGAAGATTTATATTACTAGAGAGAGTGTTTAGCGATTTTTTATAAAAGTAAAAATCCTCAATAAAAATAAATATATGAGAAGGCTAGGTCTTACTTTATCAATCTTAACGAAGTAACGAATATATATGTATTAAAATTATAGGATCCAAAATCCAAATATAATACATAAACATAACTTGGTCCTAAAAATATACTATATATAAAATATCTTTCACAAATTAATATCCACAATATTCTAGGTGGCTTTCACGTTGCATATCTACTAAGTTTAATTCATTAGACTAAAGTTTCTGATAATACTCTGACAAATTATTCATTTCTTTCCAAAATTTCTATGTATAAAATAATGAAAACTTAAGAAATACAAAATAATTATAACATGATGAGTACATTGTATCGGTGCAATATATAATATTTCCAAGATACGAAGCTCTAATTTAGATAAAATTTAAAAAATAAAAAATGGGATGGTACGTGCACAAACAAGTGTTCAAATCTAACATGATAGCTTAAAATAATAATAAATACTTTTTAAAATTTATTCATTCAATATTTTTATTGACTGATTAAATTTAAATTCGTAAAACATTTCTTAATAAAAGTTTATATTAAAATCTGAAATTTCTCATTAGGAAAGTAGGTGTATTAATTATTTCAACACAATTTTATTGGTGTAAATTATTATTTATACATCGAAAAAACTCAAAGTAGGAGCAAAGCATTTATTAATAAAAGTAATTTTATACGTACTAGTAGTCCAGTACTATGATTAATTCAAGATTTTACATTAGAAATAAAGATGTGTTTATTGTTTCATCGCAATTTATTTAATGTAAAATAATATTATTTATTTATTTATTTATTTAATTTTATTAAAGAATAATAAAAAAAGAGTAATAGGCCAATACCGCCCACTGGAATGAATTATATACTATGTCCCAACTCCCAAGTTTGTTGCATGTAGTGTAGCTGACAACTTTTTTATGAAATTCAGAGAATGATTAATCAAGTCACTTACCTTCGCTTTATCCTTCCCTAAAATATGTGAGTTTGATGTTGCGGAATTAGAATTTTAATTTTATAATTTTAAAATAATGACAAAATTTATAGTTAATTTTTTCATGTTAGAAGATAAGTTTTATTGTCTAATGCTTATCTGAATAACTTTAGAGTTGGAGGTGAATGATATGTATTATCTAAGCCATTCACTTTTTTACTGAAATTTTGGCTTTTAAAATCAACTAAACCAAAATCCAAATGTTATTGTGACAATCATGACGAAAGACAAGTTAAAGTGAAGGACTATGACAAACATTGTTGATAAGTTTTCGAAATAATGTGTGTATATTGTTAGGGTTTTGCCTTAATCTGTTTATCTTATTTGAAGTTTATTTTTTATTAAGAGAAAAGACAAAATATTATCGTAGATACTTTTTTTTTTCATGAAAGATTTTTTTTTTTTTCATATTCGATTTATTCTTTCTTTAGAAGAAACGTATAAATAGAAGATCCCTCTTCTCACACTAAGAACAAAAGAGCATCCACAATATAATGTGATTGTTTAAGAGTCTTGTTTATGTTGAGATTTTTCCTCAACAGTTTAATATTTTCTTTTCATTAGATTTTTATATGTAGGTCGATTGACTAAACCATAATAATATATTTTTAATATGCTTTTATTTGTCGTCTGACTAATTTGTCAACCATTTAATTTGCAATTATAAACTTCTATGTAACGCCCTAATCACTTTCTAACCCAAACATATATTATACCTAAGCATCTCTTAATAAATTCACATGTTACATACGTTTTTCAAAAGACAAATATACATATAGTTTGTTGCACTAAAAGTATATCCGTAAATTATAAAGATTATCCGTTAAATTAATGATTTTCTACCGACTAACCCTCGTTTTATTCAATATATTTTCTTCGATCATACTTACATATAGAATCTTCCAAGTTGCAACTTGGAATTTTCAATATAGATATGCATATTAATCCTACATAAATAAAAGTGACACACAGCCAATAGTATGTTAAACCAATAAATAAAAACTATGGGTTATAAATCAAGTGGATTACATTACATACAAAAATTATAATACGAAGTATAGATAGTGAAAGAAGATGCAAAAAACAAAATGAATAGGTCCTACCTCAGATGTGGCAGGATAATATCGAATATAATAAATAAATATATAAATGAATAATTATTTCAATTAAATTTGAAATTAAAAAAAAAATCAGATGTACCTCATCGTTCCCCACGAGTCAATGTCACGTGCAACAATATGTCGATTCTATCGTATTTTATTTCTTAAGAGTTAAATTATATAAATTTTGATCAATATTTTAAAAAATAAATTAAATTATTTTTAAAATATAAAAATATGACCATTGATTTGAAATCGATAGAGCATAAGTTACAATAAATTTGATTTTTGATTACGCTATAAATAAAAATTGAGGTATATAATCACGCACGACCGTTGTGCACCTTCAATTTTTTGTTGACAAGTTCCTCCCATATATTTGCCCTTTTAACGTTTTTAGTCCCTTAACCTACTACTACAAGTATGGACGGATCTACAGTGTAATTTATAAATGTACGTAAATTTATTTGGGCAACTTTCACATATAGCAAATAAAACAATCATATTGTATGTTATATCAAAGTTTGCATAATTGCGCTCCATAGTAAACATATAAATGTATAATTCACTATACATATACAATTGTATGATTCGCTGGCCTATTTCACTGCAATTGTATAATTCGCTGGCTTATTTCGCTGCAATTGTATAATTCGCTGGCCTATTTCATTGCAATATCTGTATAAAATTTGCATTTTTATACAATTGAATCGAAGTAAAATATTTGTATATTGTATAATTATAAGTGTATAGGAAGAAGATATATGTTTTTGCATGTGTATATAAAATTTTCTCTCGCTTTAGACAAAACAGAAACACAATTTATGCACTTCTGTTGTATAAAGCGAGAGAAAATTATTTTTCGCTGCAATTATATAATTCGTTGGCCTATTTCGCTGCAATATTTGTATAAAATTTGCATTTGTATACAATTGAATCGAAGTAAAATGTTTGTATATTGTATAATTAAGTGTATAACACAAAGATATATGTTTTTGCATGTGTATATACAATTTTCTCTCGCTTTATACAAAATAGAAACATAATTTATACACTTCTGTTCTATAAAGCGAGAGAGGCGAGCAGAGGGAGAGTGGCGAGCGAGAGTTTAGAGAGAGAGGCCACTGACAAACGTTTGCTATGGGGCACAATTAAATCAAACAGTAGCTACTCCATTTATTTTAGATTATTAGTTTGTTATTTTGTACAATTATCCCATAAATTTTAGGTCAATTATATAGTTAACTTCTAAAACTTATTAATAGATTTTATTTAGATTTATGCTCGTTTTGTTCAATTGATCACTACGTAGATAAGTTAACCATTTAAAATATGTCATATACTTTAATTAGATGTATTAACTTCAATAAGCCGTAAAATCTCAGACACATTTATATATAATTAAAAGATATAACATATTTTAGATAATCTCTCTCTCTCTCTATATATATATATATATATAAAAATGAGGATCATAGAGGAGGTGATGTGGCACCTCTCTATGACCTCCATTCATTTTTTCTTATTTTTCTTCTTTTACTTGACATTTTTCCTTATTTTTTTCAATTATTTTTTTCTTATAAACTTATACTTCTTCAATTATATAAATTCTATTCTTAAATTAGTATTAATAATAGTCATAACTCTCAAACATTTCATATTCATAACATTTTAAGTCTTTCATATTCATAACTTCTAATTATTTAATGTGAAAGGTTACATTAACACTATAAAATCACACTAAAATTATGTGTTATTTTGTAGTCATCTTTGGTTAGAGAATTAGTGGAAGGCATGTTACAATATTTGTAAGCTTTGAGGTGCATTATTTTTTCAAATATTATTTCATATATTACTTTTAATTAGCAAGTAAGGCTAATATATCAACATATTTTTATTTCTTCTAGATAAATTATTTTATTTTGTTATTTGAGATTCATTTTATGACTAATAATGTATTTGTTATTATTTTTCTTGACTCTTGTATATAGGATAAAATGATAACATCAAGCATGAAGATTAATGGATTTTGAGCTATATATATTGATTATTTGTCAAAAATGATTATGTAGGAGAATTTATGATTAAATGTAATTTTTCCTTATTCTTTATGAGATACAATATTTTATTTTGTTAATTTTGAGATTCATTTTAGGACTAATAATTTATTTGTTATTATTTTTCTTGACTCTTGTATATAGGATGAAACGAAAATATCCAGAGATGGAGATTAATGGATTTTGAGCTAATATAGTGATTATTTTTTATTTTTTTAGGTCCTTAAGAAGTAATGTTATTATTATTATTTCCTTTTGAATTATTTATGTTTTGTCAAAATGATTATATGTGTTTAAATGTAATTTTTTCCTTATTCTTTATGTTTTTCTTCTTTTGGTGGATAATTTTTTTAACTTATTTAATCAAATTTGCGATTATAGGAGATATATCTATAATGAAAATGGTTAGACATTCTTGCATAATTTGAGTTTACAAGGAAAAATAATTTGATATGTCTAATATAATTACAACTCTTTCTTCGTTGGATCATACATTTAATATTATTTATTTGTGTTCACGAAGATAGAAATCCTAAATTTTTTAAAGAGAAATATCTAATTTATTCTCTTTAGACCTCCATATGATTCTTAGATAATTTTATTATATTTTAATGATAACACTCTTCAAAAATAATTATTTGTTCAGGTAAATTCATCTCTCACTTTTTTATTGATAATATTAGTTTATTGTGTTTGTGGCGTATAATATTTTAAAATATAGAAGTAAAAATGAGTAAATGAATATCGATATGCTACTTAAAGAAATACGTACATATACTTTCATAGTCCGGTGAAACAATTTTTATTAACAACAATGATAGAACATAAGAATGTAAAGTTAATTTATAATTTTGAAAATACACATGGTTTTTTTAAAAATAAATTATTTATTAATATGTAAAATTGCAATTCTTAAATTTTTCATTTTTGGTGTTTTTTTTAGAAGATTTCAAGTTGTTTATTAATAAGTCTTTATATTTTCATATTTGCTATTTTTCGGGAGTTTTAAAGTTATTTTAAAATTGCGATTAATTTATAATTTTAAAAATGCAGTTGGTTTTCTACCTTTCTATTTACTTATAATAAAATCTTTGTCTCAATAACTCTAATTTGTTTGTCTTTTCATTTTCTATAATTAATATTCTTTATTAGTGTAATAATGTACAAATATTACTCTTATTATGTTATAAAAGTTCAAAGTCATATTATTAATCCTCTTAATTACTGTGACTTTTTATTCTTAGAAATTTATTATATTAAATGTAATATTTATTTAAAATGTGAAATATACTTTTTAATAGTTTGTGTTTAAGCCAAACAAAACTAAAAGAAATAGGAATTTTTTATGTGTTATTTTTTTGAATCTTTTTTGCGTAGTTAATTCTCTCTTTTGTTCTCTTTTATGTTATTTTTAAATTTTACATTATTTTTTTCTCAATATAAGTTGTCCCAAAAATAATTGGATATCTAAACCTAAGTATAATGATAATAATTATAATAATAATAATAAGATATGAAATTTAACTAATTAAGATTGTTAAACTTTTTTTATTTAAAATTTAATTATTAAAAAGTTATTAATACAAATATTAAATTAATCTAATATTGTACAATAAAAATAATTAAAACATGTGATGATTGGCTGATGACGAGGACAAGTAATAGTAATTGTGGATAATGATTTATAATAGTGTTGGCTAACTATATAGTCATGAATACTAACTATTAATAACAATTCGAGTTACACATTGCAAAAAATTATACTAAGAATATAATTAAAAAGATTACAAATAAGCATAAAAGAACGATCAGATTTCAAGTTTACATAAATATATATAAATTATACTAAATAAAACTCAAATAAAAAAGAAAAAAATAATCACAAGTTTACATTTAAGTAGTTTTAATATTACCCAATTCTTATTACCTTCCCTTTTTTTCTATGAAATTTATTTTTAATATTTAACTTTTCGAAGTTCACACATATTGATTTCTTAATAAATTTCATATTTAATCTAAATATTTTTAATAGCTTCTCTTCTATAAAATTATGTAATTTACAAAAAATTCTTTTTATTAAAGTAATTATTAATATATATAATTTTATTTTAATTATTTTCATAATCGCGCAAAGCGCTGCTAAGTGACTAAGTTATATGATAATGAACGCACTTTAACATCATTTTCACCCTAAATAGAAGTCAAGGTTTTGAACAGAAAAGATGCCTTCTTGGTTTGACTAAAGCACTTTAAAATCAGTTAATGTGATATATGAAAAGTGATTAATTAACTTGATTATTAAACATAAGACTATACCAAACTCCTTTTAAGTTATCATATATAATTATTAATTAAAAGTAACTTAATTTCATTATTATGCAACTTGCTGTGATGATTACATGTTTCCAGCTGGGTGCTGACTTGGTTAATTAATTAAATTAATTAATTATATCTATGTGTGAGAGAGTGAATGACAATAGGGCGAAAAAGCAATGAGAATTTGTCAATATATATATAAAATATTCCCATCAAGAATCGACTATCGAAAATTCAGATAGTCGATCAATCAGTGAATTACTAAAATTTTCTAAATTGGAATATCTCTAATGTGATAAAAATTTGAGATGAAGTAACCTAGATCGTGGATCAAAAGAATCTAAATTATTACAATTACCTTGGTTTATTTTAGTCATACATCACATCTTGCTTAATCACGGCGAGTTTTAATTTTTCTTTTTTAAAAAAATTAATGTTTTTGTTCACCTAATACATCAAAAATATGACTTTTCTTGCCAGTATTAATGAGCTCAGAAAATGAAAAATACAGATTTTTTAACTCACCACGGTTAGAATTGATTAAAATGATGTAATGGTAGTTGAAAAGAAAAAAGAAAAAAATGTGTGTAAGGTCATGTTAGGTCAAGACGGATTCTGATGCACTGGTGGGAGTGTTTCATCCTTAATCAGAGGTCTCAGATTCTAGCCCTGAGTATGGAAAAAATCTTGTTGGGAGCGTCATTCCAGAATGAGCCCCTGCAGAGCGATCCGAATTTAGTCGAAATTTTAACGTGAGCTCCTGACACCGGGTGAAAAAAAAATTATGTTAGTGATACTCTTAATAATATGAGATTTATATTAAAGAAAATCGTATGAATTTAATTAAAATAAATAAGCTTACATTATAATAAAAATAATTTTAAATTATTTTAATCATTGATTCAATAAAATGAGTATATATATATATATATATATATATATATATATATATGCTTCGTTAAATTCTTCTACTAATTGAGCATTTCTAGTCTTTGCATTATATCTTTTAGGATAAGTATTTGCTAAATGTTCTATACTTCCACATGTAAAACATTCTAACTTGTTTTTATAATTTCTATCTGTTCTATAATGAGAAAGAGGGGGTATTTCAATTCAATAAATATTTCAATAAAAAATTTTCCTTTAAACTTATAAGTTGTAAAATCCTACTCAGTACTCCTTCACTCTTTTGTTGTAATAAGTAAATATCATTTTAGTTTCTAGTTTTTTTTTTTTTTTTTTTTTTTTTTTTTTTTTTTTTATAGACTAAGTATATTCATGAATCTATTATTACGATTCATCTCTTTCCCTTAGCTTTTGTTCTTAAAAGAAATCTTCTTTAACCACACCCCGGATTTGGTCATTCATCGTTCATTTAAGAACATTCAAACTGACCTAACAATTTCCTAGGAATTTACAGGTTAATCCATCGATACTTTTAAGAGGCTAAGAAAATAACCATATACTAAGTAACATAGATTCATAAATATAACATAGATTCATAGAATTCATAAATTCATATACAAAATATTAACATATCATAAATATTTGAAACTAAATAATTTACATATATGGGAAGTTAACTAGAAACATAAATATGAAAACTTACATTATTATAACAGAGTGAAGTTTCCCTTTCGGGAAACCCGAACGACTTTCAAAAGAACTTTACAAAATCTTAAAAACAAACTTTAAATAAAGTCGTAAAATATTTTTATATATATTTTTTTTTAATACTTATGAAGAGGAAGGATTTTTTGGAAAGCTTTGGGTTTTGCTGGTTGTTGAATTTTTCGCTCTATCTTCTTCTTCTGCTAATGTCTTCTTTATATACACAATTGTGGACTTCAAACTCCGGACTTCAAAATGAAAAAGAATCTTATCTTTTCCGCCGGGTGCTCATTGGGCCCCATCGCACGTGAAATGATTCTTTATTTTGCATTATTATCTGTCCGTTGTCTGATTTATTGCTGCATCTTGTCCTTATGTCTTAATTTACTGCCTATCTATTTAAAATAAAGTAAAGACGCGTCCCAACAGTTTTTCCACACATGTGTGGTAGTGAGTAAAGTGGGACTCACATTATTGACTAAAGAGGCATTCCTCTTTTAAAGGTAATACAATATTATTATTACACAATATATATATATATATATATATATATATATATATATATATATATATATATATATATATATATATATATATATATTATATATATATTATTATATATATATATATATATATATTTTTTTTTTTTTTTATGTATCTAAGTTGTGTAAAGCAATTGAATCAAAACTCATACCCGAGTCATCATCGTTTGGGTCTTGAGCGAATTGAGAAGAGTCTGAAAAATTATCTGAATTATTTGGACTTAAAACTGGATTTTGTCTTGGGCTTTGTATTGGGCTAGGATTTATATGTTTGTCTTTTTCTTGTTGTGCTTTAAATAGTTTTTCTACAGTTTGGGCTATTATGGATTCTAAGTCTTTATTTTTTTGGGCTTTTTTAGTTTTTTGTCTAAGGAGCTGATTAAAAGAAAGGGGTAAACGTCTTCTTGAAGATGATCCTTCTTCGTTTTCACTTTTTGGCAAAGTGACAGCCATTAACGGATTTGATAAGTCTTTACCGGCTACCGTTTGAACCGGACTAGCTGTATCTTTATCCGATACAGTGGATCTATTTACATTCAGAGGGGAATGTACACCCGTCTCATCCATTTTTAGTGGGGATGGAAAACCCTGTATGTTGATCTGGTTATCTTTTGTCTTCATATCATTCTCCATCTTTGTAATTTTGTCTTTCAACTGGAGATTTTCTTGAGCTAATAATTCATTCTTATGATTTAGTCTCTTGAAGGCTTCGGTCATTGAAGAACAATGATCGCAAAAAATAATTTTATCTGTGTCTTTCTGAATATGGTATTGAGGTATCTTGTCTGGATTTTGTTTAAGAGAAGGAGAGATATAGTAGTTTGGGCCTAATACTCCCCTAGCATAGTCTAGTGCTTCAGTAAAATCATTAAAACCTTTAAAAAGAGGTTTAGAAAAACCTTTTATAGAATCTAAAACTTCTATCCAAGTCTGAAAAATTCCATTTATTCTACCATGAATAACAACATAATATTTAAATTTATTTTCTTTATTTTTACTATTAAAGTAGAATCCTAAAGCATTTAAAACTGCAATTATATATTTAGTGTCTTTCTTATTATGAGCTATCCATATATTATCTATTAAACATTTCTGTTGTTTATCTATCTGGTATATAGGTAAACTTCTAAAAGTTAAATTAGATGATTCATATGCTATTAAATTATGTTGTCCGAATTGCATTCTTTCTATTCTATTATCATCTATTTTACTTAAAGGTCTGAAATTTAAATTAGATAATACTGTCTGTTTGTATAAGTCTGAATAATCTGGGGATGGAGGTTGAACTCCTTTGCCCTTGTCTGGAAAAGATGGTCTCATTCTGAAAAATGTAAAATTAAACTTTGATTAATAATCGACTTAATTGGTCTGCAATTTTATTATCATTTCCTTTAATATGTTCAAAAATTATATAATTATAAATTGATATAGTATCTAAAAAATTTAACCATCTTCTTCTACTACTTGTTTTGTCATTTATTTTCTGATGAAATTTTACTATTGCTTCACAATCAGTTCTTATTAAAATTTCTGGTTTATTTAAAAGATAAATTCTAAAACTATTTAGACCATATATAACAGCTAAAATTTCTACATCTATGCTAGCTTTATTTCCTTTTTCTTTAAATTTTCCACTTTGATAAGCACAAATTTTTTCTTCTTGTTTAGAACTATATTTATGTGGTTTTGATTTTAATACTGCACCCCATCCATCAAAACTTCCATCTGTCTCTATTATTAAATAGTCTGATTCTAATGGCATATTAAGATCAGGTATATTTTTTATTTTTTTTTTATTTGTTGTACTAATTTTATATCTTCTATATTGAAATTTCTTTGCCCTTTAGAGCCTGTTTTAGAATATAATGGTCCTGCTATTTTACCTAAATCTTTAATAAATGGTCTTGCATAATTAATTATTCCTAAAAATTTTTGTAACTCTTTTAATGTATTTAATTTGTCTGGCATATCTAAAGCTTTTTTAGCTATATGAGGTTGTAGTTTAACTTTTCCTTCTCCTAAAGTAATTCCTAAGAAATTTATATAATTTTTACATAATTCTATTTTCTTTTTACTAATTATTATTCCATTATTAACAAATAATCTAAAAACTGTTTGTAAATGTCCTAAATGTTCTTTTATATCTTTACTAAATACTAAAATATCATCTACATATACTAAAACAAATCTTTTATATTCTCCAAATATTTGATCCATTTTTCTTTGAAATATTGGAGGTGCTGTTTTTAATCCAAATGGCATAACTAACCATTCAAAATGTCCTTCAGGACAGGTAAATGTTGTCCATTCTATACTATCTGGATGCATTTTTATTTGCCAATATCCTGACTTACAATCGAATTTACTAAAAATTGTTTTTCCTTGAATTCTATTTATTAACTCTGTTTTATCTGGTAATTTATATCCGTCTGTTCTAGTGTTATCATTTAATCTTTTATAATTTATGACCATTCTAGCTTTTCCTCTAATTATTTCACTATGATTTCTTACCATAAAAGCTGCTGATCTATGTTTTGAAGTAGATCTTCTTATTACTCCTAATTCTAATAATTCTTTAATTTGTATTTTAAAATCTTCTAAATCTTGATTAGTAGCTTCTATTGAAGCTGTTTTTATTATATATTCTGGGTTTATTATATCTAATTTACATACTATTTGATTATTTTCCCAATGTTTTAAAGGTTTTTCTCCTATTATTTCAATTTGATCTAAAATTTTTACTATATTATCTAAATCTTGTTGATTTCTTATTTGTCCTATTGTTTTAATTCCTGTTTTAAAATTAAGACGGGTGTACATTCCCCTCTGAATGTAAATAGATCCACTGTATCGGATAAAGATACAGCTAGTCCGGTTCAAACGGTAGCCGGTAATATATATATATATATATATATATATATATATATATATATGGGGTTGGGGGGTAGAGTATTGATGACGTGGGTCACAATTTAGTGTTTTTGCTCGTATATAAGTCGTTTTATTACATTTTTCAGTACATTATAAATTTGAAAAGAATTCAAAATTAAAATTAAAATAAAAATAGTATAGTTTGTGGACTATAAATACTCGATTGACATTAATTCATACAATTATTGAGTGTATAAACAAGTTCATTTATTAATAGATAAAAATAAAATAAAAAGTTATAATATATAACGTATAACAATATTCTTAATGAATTGCACTATTATCGAAAAATTATTTGAATTTCACCTAAATCACCTAATATTATAGTGTCTTTAAATTGATTTAACTCTACGGTTCGTGCATGGCTATATCCTTTAAATAATTTTTTAGCTCTTAGGTAAATTATAATGTTGTCTACTTAATTAATTAGTAGCTCTATAATCACTTTGTCCCAATAGTAGTAAGCACAAAAGGAAGTAAATAAAACAACAATTTAATTACTACTTATTATATCTTTGACTAGATTCAAAAACCTTGCTAAGATTAGGGCTTAATTAATACATTTTCCTTGTAATTATGACAAGTGGATGAACTATATTATAATGTTGTATTCAGTTCATGTCCTAAAAAAATTAATGAAATTAAAAATAATGTCGTACGAGAGTTCTATGCAATTATAATTTTGTACTAAAAAGTTTTTATAACAAGTTTGTTATTTATTATATTTTACGTGAGACAGAAAGATAAGATTTTCAGATGATAGTTTCCTACGTATACATAATTTTATACATTAATTAGGTGCCAACTTGAGCTATATATATTACTACTATTGTTTAATCTAATAGTTTCCATTTTAAATTTGTTGATAATACTTTAATAATATACTAATATATATATTTTTAATAAATATACATAGATTTCATCATATTTATGCGATAACTAAATTATTTTGACCGACTCTCAATCAAATAAAAAAAATATTTACAAATTAAGTTTAAAAGAAATGCATGAGTTAAAAGCTCAAAAAGTAGATGCAAGTCTCATAATTAACTTTGGATTAGTCAACTTAATTTGAGCCTTGATAAAATGTTAGTAATTCTCTATTTTTAATAAACAATTTTGAGTTTAACTGTTCGAGTCTTAACTATGATTTTTTTTTTTCCAAAGTATTACCATTGAAAATAGGCTCTGCTGATCTGAATCAATCGAAATTCAATATAAATATCAAACATTGAGCGGAAAAAATATTTATAATCACTTGTGTGAGTCAACTACCGTTTTGCACGTCATTGTTTATGTGAAGAAGTTTCTCTCACAAACATATAAATTACCACCTTGCACGTTTGTAGTGCCTTTTTTGAACTACAAGTCTAAACTTCTACTAATAATAAATTAGTTCAACTTCCATTCATATTTATGGATAATTATCCCCCACAATTTGAACTTATAGCTATTTTTGTTAGAAACAAGTACTAACTAGTCGGCTTAAAAAATCATATTCCTTAAAGATAATTAAAACGATCAAATGATGAACATAAAATTTATCGTGAGAAACCTTTATACCTAAAAAAATGGAGAAAAAACCACGTTCTAGCTAGGTAGGATTTCTAATTAACAATTTTTAATGGATCAACTTCACTTGGTATAGTGTAGAATGCAAGGTGATATGTAGGATTAATTAACTTGATTAAACATATACCAAACTCCTTAACATGCCGTGATGAGTGCATGTCCCTTGGTGTTTCCTTGATTATTAATTATGCATAATATATAACACATAGAAAAGACACTTAAATTTGGCCTCGGAAATAAGCATTTTAATTTTAAGAGTACACATCTAGATGCCTTAAGTTATCTCTATTATGTCAATAGAATATTCTAGCTTATAAAATTATTATTAGACAATTCGAAAAGCATGTGTCACGTCAGCATCATCATATGTCTACGAACAAACACAATGGATCGGAGATGCGTTTTGGAGTGTTTAGTTATCAGTTGAAATTAAATTAAAGTGTTTAGATTATACACTCTCAAAATTAAAATACTTGCTTGTCATGACAAAACCAAATTTAAATATGTATTTTTATATTTTATTCTTATATATATATATATACATCTTAGATAAGGATGGAGCAAGAAAAAGTCAATTGATGAGAACAATGTATTTGATAACTTAAACAACTAGTTATTGTAATTATCTTTGGTTATTTTAGTCATACATATATCACATCAATCCTAATAATTTCAGTTAATTCTCATATTTTGTTAACTTTAGTGCATTTGACCTGTCATGCCTTCAAGTTATCACCATTGAGAGTCGAGAGTCCACATCTAAACTGAATAGCTAATATTATTTATCGTCACAAATAATTTTTTAGAAAATTAATAATGAATGAATAACGCTTCAATTTAGATCGATGGTCTCATTTTATCGATCAACTATCGAAAAGTCTTTCGAAAGAGCTTCCAAATGTAGGGTCTTAAAAAACTATAATGCTGTCGACTAAAAATTAATAAGAAGCCCTTAATAGAGTTTGAATCTATATGATTAGTCTTATACTTATGACAAATCATGTTCCATTTTTTAAAAAAAAAATAATAAAAGTCTCATCTATGCATTTGTGTACTATTGATTTTAGAACTAGATATAATTAGTAATTTAAGTGAGACAAAAATATGAGACTTACAAAAGATAATTTTTCCACAAATTAAGATTTACATTGTGCTAATCTGTTATAAATTAGTACTTTTTCCCCTTTTTAATTAAGATTTACATTGTGCTAATCTGTTATAAATTAGTAATTTTTCCCCTTTTTAATCATAACGTAAGGTATCAAATAATTTCCACTAACAACAAATGTCAAATAATTCTACTCATCAAATACTTAATTAGACAGATAATAAAAAGAAAACATCTAATATTTTGAGAAATGGTAAAATTCAGACGTAACTTGTTATTTTGACTAGATTCAATGAACCTACAAGCTTAATTAGCGCTTAATATATGTTGCACAGAAAAAAAATTATTTAATTTTTGGCCTCTAAAAGTCATGTTTAATAATTAATTAGGATTGTACTCTAACTTGCGTCTATATAACGACTTGCATCACTACAAGAAACACATGGTGTTAATTAGCTATGAAATCTCTCGGCAATCCCTAGCTAATCCGTCACTAAAATGTTTTTAGCTAATTAAACTTTCTTATAATTTATTACTAATCCATAACTTAATAAGATTCACATGAAAATTTTATTGTTCAGCTACGAAATTTATCAATTGCTAATTCCTCATTTTCTAGTAATATATATTCCTTTTAAAAAACATCTTAAATATCTCATAAATTAAATCTTCAATATTTATAGAAAGATCAAAACATTTATCTTTTCTTAAAAGACATTAAAACCTGCAACAAAAAGTAAAATGAGAAGTATATAACTAATACTTAGTATGACACTTCTAAAAACTCAAAAGTGTTTTTAAAAAAAATATGATTGATGAATAGAAATTCGTGTTTGCTTAATTAATTTGTAAATTATTTTTATCAATATATCAAGAATAATAATTAGTCGACGACAAATTTAATTATTTAAAACAACTTCTGCTTTTGGAAAAATTAGTTTTTCAAATTTTACTACTATTTAAAAAATATTAGCTTTTTAAAAAAAATAAAAAATAAAATTTTGGAACCAAAGTGATGAGGACTGAAATGATATGATATCAAACACACTAATTTTTTTCTCATGATGATGACCCCCAATTATATCAACACACTTTTCCTTTTTTTTTTTTTTTTAAGCAAACGAACGTGACTGCAATGACTTCACATACATTTAAGTCTCTAATTTCAATTCATTGACCTATAAGATTTTCCTTTGTTTCAAAATAAATATTTATTTACATCAAATGTAATTATATTAAATAGATTTATTCAATATATTATTATGTGATAAAAACGCATTATTAATATTTAGAAGTAACTTATTAAGTTCTATAAAATGTTAGCTGAATGTTAGAAGATGAAAATAACAAAAATAAAGATATTGAGATAGACGTTTGACACATACTATAGATGAAACATGATTAGTAACAAGATAAAATGAGAGTAACCTTCGCAATGAAAAACATAAGAGGGGCGAGAAATGTGCATGTGAAGAGGCAGATGCATAATGCATCAAACATACAAGGAGCCATGAGAGATCGGTTGACTATAATACGTAGGTCTAAGAATATATAGTTAGAAGTAGGCCACGAAAGTATTCATGGTGAGTAGTGATTAGACAAGATATATAACACACCTATAACTTACCTAAAACATAGTTCTACTAATTCAAGATAGAAAAACTTGAATCGTCGAAGATAATTATAATAAAAAGTTAGTAGATACTAATGAATTGTATAGTTTCCCCGCTCAATATTATTTTTACTAACCTCTCGCTCTCATGATTTTAGTATCTCCTCAATTTTGGTTATCATATTTTACTTGTTGTTATTACTATTCTCTTCTTCATTTGTTCTCAATATAGCTCTTAGTTGTTTTACATGCTTGATTTTCGAATATATTTTACTTATAACGATGATATACTAAAAACAACATCTCTACAATGCATACACACTATTTTCCTCATACTTCACTCGTAAAATATATCGGGTACGTCAAAACCCATATATTTCATGTGAAAAAAAATATCTGTCCAATCAAGGTTATTTCCGTCATTCAAGCACTCACCGTCTCTGAAAATGGTAAAATTCCCACCCGATTCGTTTCGTAACTTGTCAATACTCAACCCGCCACATCATCTTCCAATCAGTTATCTCCACGTCAACTTCCCCTCATTGGATCGTTAAATCTCACCGTCCATTTTAATCCAACGGCTTATCTTCAAATTCTAGACTTTTCCATGTATTAACCATGGTTAGTTAACTCGCAATAAATAAATAAATAATAATAAATAAATAAATTAAATAAAATTAAAAATTAAATCCATTGTTTGATATATAGATACAGAATATTGTAAGACAGAGAAATATAGATAGAGAGAAAAAAAAGCCGGAGAAAGAGAAGAGTGTTTTTGTGATTGCCGGAATCAGACCGTCTACATCGCTGAACTGAAGTATTAAATCGGCGGTGAAGAGGAAGACGGTGTATTCGTGCCGGAAAAAAAAAGTGAGATATAGAGGCACGATCTCTCTCAGATCTGGTCATCTGGTAAGTTTTTTATTTTTTTATTTTTTTGAACTGATGTATTCATTTTGATTTCGTTTGATCTGTTAATTCACTGTTAATTGTGGATGTTCGTGGTAGAGTAGTGATTTGTAGCGATATTAGTGATGTTTTCTTTACTGTTTCGACTTTTTGTTGTTATGTAGTTGAATGGAAATGAGAGTTTTGAGTATTAAATGTGAGTAATTGATGTGCGAAGATTTGTTTGTTTGTATTTCTGTGTTATTGGATAAAAAAAAGGAGAGTCTCGACTTTGGAGTTTGGACTTTTGAATGCTGGCAATATCTTAGATGAACGTAATTGTAGTGTGTTAATCTTATTATGTATTGAAAAGAGTTTCAGAAATTGGTGCTAATTGATTCAGGATGTTTTGAGTTTTTTAGCTATATTTCTCGAGTATTAAGTATTGTTGAATGTAGGATTTTAGTGTTAGAGGATTGTATATTTGGATTCTTGAAGATCTTGTGAGGTTTGTTATTGGTGTTGTTCTGAATAAGTAGTTTGTTTAATGTAAAATATTGTTTTTGGCTGATCTTTGGGTTTTGGTTATTTGTTGATCAATTGTGTGGATTAATTTAGTTGTTGTGTGTGTTTACTGGTTCAGTGCTATTATCCGCATCAGCAGATGGCTCTTTCGATGTAACATTTGGGATCTTCATCATTCGCTGTTCAAAACAACTTGACGTGCGAGTGATAGTGTTCTTGTATTCTTGTGTCCAGTGGTGATATCTTTGGGGGTTGGTTTTTGATTCCTCTTTTCCTGATTGATGATCGTTTCTGGATTGATTCTTTTGGTGGTTTGTGCACAATCGGCTTCTGAGTTGAGCGTATCGGGAAGCTCTCTCCTGCCACCATCTCTTTTTGTGATTGTGACTTAGGACGGTGTTTCTTGTCCTTGTATGTCTCCTAACTTGGACAGTCCTGTTCAAACTCAGATGGCTGTAGCAGTATTTAAGAGTCCGCTTGGTGGAGAGTACCATGGAAGCAGTAGGATGGAAGGGAAATCTACTGGGAGGAGACGGGTTTTTGTGCAAACTGACACTGGTTGTGTGCTGGGGATGGAGTTGGACCGTAGTGATAATGCTCATACTGTGAAGAGGAGGTTGCAGATTGCCCTCAATGTTCCAACTGAGGAGAGTTCTTTAACATTTGGAGATGTGGTGTTGAAGAATGACCTTAGTGCCATTCGGAATGATTCCCCTCTACTGCTGACGAGGAATTTTATGCATAGAAGTTCATCGACTCCATGTCTTTCACCTACTGGGAGGGATGTCCAACAGAGAGATCAGAGTGGCCCTATAGAAATACTGGGGAACTCTAGTCACTTCCCCAAGACAAAACAACTTGTCAAGGAGATTGTGAAGGCAGTCAAGATTGGAGTTGATCCACTTCCAGTCCATAGTGGACTTGGAGGCGCATACTATTTTAGAAACAGCAGAGGTGAGAGTGTTGCTATTGTCAAGCCAACAGATGAAGAGCCGTTTGCACCAAATAATCCTAAAGGTTTTGTTGGCAAAGCTCTTGGACAGCCAGGCTTAAAGCGTTCAGTTAGGGTTGGAGAAACAGGGTTTCGGGAGGTTGCTGCATATCTTCTCGATTATGATCATTTTGCCAATGTGCCAGCCACTGCATTGGTAAAAATCACTCATTCTATTTTTAATATCAATGACGGTGTTAATGGAGATAAGCCTTTTAGCAAGAAGAAACTCGTCAGCAAGATTGCATCTTTGCAGCAATTCATTCCTCATGATTTTGATGCCAGTGACCATGGAACATCAAGCTTCCCTGTTGCTGCTGTGCACCGGATTGGGATATTAGACATCAGGATATTTAACACAGACAGGCATGCAGGAAATCTTCTAGTTAGGAAGCTTGATGGTGTTGGGATGTTTGGTCAAGTAGAGTTAATTCCCATTGACCATGGTCTCTGTCTACCAGAAACATTGGAAGACCCGTATTTTGAGTGGATTCATTGGCCTCAGGCATCTATTCCGTTTTCAGATGATGAACTCAAGTACATAGAGGAACTTGATCCTGTTCGTGACTCTGATATGCTGAAAAGTGAGCTCCCTATGATTCGCGAAGCCTGCCTTCGTGTCTTGGTCCTGTCCACCATTTTCCTCAAGGAAGCTGCTGCTTATGGACTTTGCCTTGCAGAGATTGGTGAGATGATGAGCAGGGAATTTCGTCGTGAGGAAGAAGAACCGAGCGAGCTTGAAGTAGTTTGTTTGGAGGCCAGGCGGTTGATTGCTGAGAGAGAGATTTTGTCTCCAAAGGCTGAAGTTGATGAGGAGGAGTTTCAATTTGACATAGATTATGAGGACGCAGGATATTGTTTTAATCCAAAAATGGCCTCCGAGGACTTTGTGAGCAGGAACTCGTTTCAGTTCCCATTTGGAGGAGGAAGTGGCCGCACTCAACTCTTTAAGCTAGATGAAAGCATCGAGGAAGAAGAAAGTGAAGAGGAAGAGGATACAAGCTTTAACTCTGTTCCAGCCCCCGCAAAGAACGTGGTGGAGTCAAAACTATCAATGTCCCTCAAGAATATTAGTTTAGGTGACAAGAACCAGAAGCATCCTTATTTTTCTGGAACCAAACCAGAAAATGCCTATCTCGCCAACTCTTCATCTGGCCACAGGAGTGCGAATGAGCAGCTTCCTGTGAGTTCCAGCTTTGTGAAGCTAGCAGATATGGGTGAAGAGGAATGGCGTCTGTTTCTAGAGAAGTTCCAGGAACTGCTGTACCCAGCTTTTGCCAAGCGCAAGTCCGTCGCCCTTGGTCAGAGGCAGATACAAAGGCTTGGTACTTCTTGCCAGTTTTGAGATATCACAAGGTGTGGTACTACTACCACGACATGTCACTACTAGTATGAGTTAATGCCTAAATAACTCCGTGCAGTCTGGTGGTGGAAGTGAAGGATATCTAGCTTAGGTTTGGTTAAGTGGTTATGTGCTCCCTTGAAGAACAAGTTATAGGGCGGCAGTAGCTATAATAGGAGATGCTGTAAATATTTTTGAGGCACCTGAGTGGAAGTGCCGAGTAGAACTGGTGTCTTTTTTTTTCTTTTTCTTTTTTCTGTTTAATGTCTTCATTTTTTTCCTTTTCAGTTTGTCACGGCGACTTGTTAGATAAATAATTTGTAGAATGGAATCCTAAAAAAATAAAAGAAAAAAGTTTGTGTAAATGTTGGATGTTTGTGTTATTGTATACATTGTGATGTAGTGTTCATTTGTCATTTCATTGTGCATGATATGAGTTGTGTGTCCTTCCTCGAATAGTCCTAAAAATAGGAAGAAACTACACAACTATGAATGAGAAAAAGTGCAGTGTAGTAGGGTCCCTTTTGTGGACCAGTTGACCCTTCAGTGTAGTGAGGAGTTCACACACTATAACATCACAGTTTGTGGTCAACAAAATTCATGTTTGTTTGCTTGTCAATTGTCATTCTTGAATGATATCGATTGCACAACAGTAGGGTCGTTCCTCGACCCGAACTATGGCCTCCCAAACCATGTAGGTATCTCGAGGAATTAGTCGTGAAGTTGCCAGTTTTGGTGATGTGTCAAATCTTTGTTGTTGATAACAGAATGAGAAGAATTGGAACGTTTAAAACAAAGAAAGATAAACAAAAAGTGATAAAAGGTTGGAAGTTTGGTGGATGTCTGCGTCAAAATGGTCTCTCTTTTTTAGTAAACAAGAAACGGTTGTTATGCGTGAAGTATATAATCTATGCAAAATTAAAGGTATACATAAACACAAAAGATAAATTTTGGCTGTTCAATGTTTTCTTTTGGTCGTTTAGTCGGTGTTCGGAGCTTATATTAAAGTTTTGATTAAATATAGATCATGTAATGCAATGTTCAATTTGGAGTGACGTCCTTGACAAGATTTTTATCATGATATTCAAATTCAAACTCGAAACTTTTGATTAACGATAAAATAATTATTTCACTGCACCACGTACTCATGTTGGTTGGCTACTCAATATTGACTAAAAAGAAAAGCACACAAGAAAATATTATTTTTTTTAAAAAAAAATGAAATTGGATGAGAGCAAACGTGGCAATCTCATCTCTGATTGGGCTTTATTTGTACTACTATATAACTACTTGCTTGGGGTTGGTAGGGTTGGGGGAGGGGTGAGAAGCTTTGTGGATGTAACATGTTGACATTTGTCTATACTTTCGATAACAAGTAATTCGGGATAACTATTTATTGTATTAGGGACAACTAATATAAGACGAGAATGTATATTTTGACTCAATTTAAAAAGCGATAGTCAAATCTTTCTATAACAATATTATTTATTTGAATATTTTTTTGACTGACATTAAAAAGTGATATTATAGAGGCATCAAACATATATAATATAATGTATCATATATAACATAAATATAAGCAATTCAAAATGAAAATTATTTAGTATAATAAGATTTTTATACACAAACGTGAAAATTTGTTGCAACTCAATAATTTAAAGTAATATATGCAAATATAGTAATTACGTACTTATAAAAAACTTCCAACTACTCTATACGTGTGGCGCCGGCCACAATTGGCTCAGACCACTTGTCTATCGATATATACATATTTGAGATTAAGATGTAATAATTATTATGGTATATATGTATGTGTATATTTGAAGTTGAAAACACAAGAACATGGTGTGTGGGGTGGGGGTGGGGGTGGGGGTCCAGAGTTATCTACTTGCTTCATTAAATGATGACTAAAGGGTGATATTATTCTTGCTAATCATGAAAATTATATCATTTATGTCATTTCTTGAACTAAAAAATTCTTCTTAATTATGTAATTAATTAAGACATTGATAACATCGACTGAACTACTAATAGGACCTTTGGACCTACTGAAAATTCCAAAAAAAAAATAAAAATTCTTCTGTTGTATGTAAAACTTTACTCACAATTTAAAATGTTGTTATTTTTGTTTTGGGGTAAAGTACAAATTCTTGTCCTTTTAAAAAACTAATCTTTTAATGGATTCTCTATTTGAATGTCACCAAGACTTAGACGTTAAAATGATTATCATCGAGTGTTGGTCGGTCAAAATTCATGTATACTCAAAAAATGGAAGTATATGAGAAGAGATATGATTAAAAACGAAGATATTTGGGACAAAGTGAGAGTGACATTCAGTGGTGGATAAAATGAGGGTGGAGAAATTAAATAGTTCAGACATGTGAAGAAAAGATGCACAAATTCCCCGATCAATGAGAAGGCGTGAAAGATTGGCCTATGAAGGGTATGAAGAGAGGTGGAGATAGATCGAAAAAAGTATTGTGGACAGGGGATTAGATAGGACGTACGCTTTTGCACTGTATTGAGGACATGACTTTAGATAGGAGGGTATAAAGGTCAAACATTAAGCTAGAAGGTTAGTAGGTACCGGAATATTGACTAGTTTCCTAACCAGTATTGTTATTATTACTCTCGTTATCGTATTCTTCATTTAGCAGAATAAATTGAAAAAACAAAATATAATGTATGTATACAAATGTATCAATTTCCTCTTGTTTTGTAAGGCCCATAGTAAAAGCCCATTAAAGTGGCTAAGCCCAATGGGCCACAGCTATATGCACAATATCCACCTCATCATTTTAATGGACTATTAATTCTCTAAAACAATTTTTTTTAAAAAGAAATAATTAAAAACAAAATACAAAAAACTAAGCTATAACTATTAGCTTCACTAAAATGGTATTTTCTAATGTATACAACATTATACAACATGCATAATATATACTACTTTATAAGCACATACCATACATCTTCACAATTAATTGTTAAAAAAATACATTTTACAATTATATAATTAAAAATGAACATGGAAATAAATACACCATTCAATTCATATAATTGATACATACAAGCAAAGCCATGGGCAAAACCAACCTCTCCACATTCACAAAGACAAAAAAAAATTTGTGTACATACCACTCACTTCAGACGTATCCTACTCGTAAGATTATAAAGCAAAACTAGTGACAAAAACAAGAATGTATACACACCACTCTCTCCAGACTCCACTCATAAAATTATACTGAATATGTTGTTATAAACAAAAACTAGTGTTCTCTACATTCACAAGGAAGAAAAAAGACTGCGCACACATCACTCTTTCTAGATAATTATTTCACTCGTGAAATTACATTGAATTTGTTGTTATAAGCAAAACCAATGGCAAAAAAACAATTTAAATAAACCAATCAAAATCATACATGCCTCCATGGTCTTTCAGCAAGATTAACACAATGTTTATGCCTAATACAATCAACCAAATGATCAATTGTCATTCCAGCAGCTTGCATAAATGAATAAACAATTACTGGCCCAACAAATCTAAATCCTTTCTTCAATAAATCTTTGCTAATTGTTTCTGCTTTTGGTGTTCTTAATGGAACATTTCTTGGATGTCTAAATCTGTTAATTATAGGTTTATAATTCACATAATTCCACATGTAGCTGCTAAATGATCCATATTCTCTCACAATCTGCATAGGTTAATTGATTAATGAGAAAGAAAAAAAAGATGATTAAGTTAACAACTTAATATATTTTAGTAATAGCACGGGCTAGTCACTTTTCAGTCATGTAATTGAAAAAATAGCCACTTTCATCATGTCATGGAATTCCACATGTCGAATTTGAAACTCTACAATAGTGACTATTTTCTTTTGATGTCGTAGTAATAACACAATCTAGTCACTTTCAGTCTTGTAAATCGTGATGTTTCATATGTTGCATTGTTCAAAACTTCATGATCGATATTCGATAGTGGTTGTTAGTTGTTACTCAATTACATGGACAAAAAAGGTGGCTATTTTGTAAAGTTTTTGACATCATAATAATATGTTAGAATTTTGAACTCCATGATAGTGCTTGTTTTTCAATTACTTGGATTGAAAAGTGGCTATTTTGTGAATTTTTTTGATATATATATTGTAAATTAAAGGAGTTGGAACTTGCCTTGACTATGCATTTGGCATTGTCAACTATGCATCTAACTCTGCTTTCTGCTAAATTGAGTGATGTATTTGAGATTAATTCTTCAATCTCACTCTCCCCCATTTTGGCCACATGGTTTGCATTAAATCCACCAAATGCTTCTCTACATATTCACACATTAAAAAAAAAAAAAATTCACGCTATTAAATCATTCAAAAAATATCTACGAATAATTGTTAATAATAAGTGGAATCAATAATTGAAAAATGAGATACATAACTTGCTAAAACAAGTTAAATCATACTGATAATCAAGGACACATGTACAATTTCTACTAAAAATTTGCGACATCTAGTAATTTTAAACTAAATATAGTATTTTCTTATGAAATGCGCTAAATATGTACATATTAGTATTACTTTAGATCCAATAATCCAAAAGACTACATTTTCAAGCACATAAAATTCAAATTCTGAATCCATCTTTGCTGCTAATATAAAAGTAAAATTACACTTATCAATTATATAAATTTAAAGAGGGAGAATTTATGTACCTTATTTGTTCCCTTCTCTTTAAAATTTCAGTCCAATTGAAATCCATCAACATTCCACATAATGCAAGAAGCTCGAATAATTGACTGTTTAATTAATTGAAAAAGTTATTTGTTAATAAAATTTTCTATATTATCATTGTTGTATAAGTTTAGTAAAATGACTTCCAAAATTAATCATAAAATTATTAATTACTGGTCATCATAAACAGGAACTCCCCAACATTCATCATGGAATTGCACATAAACCTTATCTGCATATAACAAATTCAAATAAATTAATCTTACAATTATGTTAAGATAATTTGGTACAAAGTAAGTGTCAATTTATTAATAATTCAAATAATTCCACTTCCAAATACTATAAACAAAACAATATTAGATAGTTTAGTAAGTTATTACTTTATTTTTCGAATTATCATATCAGATTTGCTATAAAGAATTACAGAACTACGCATGGCCTTGATCACCCTCGTGGTCACAAAACTACATATATGTATAGGTCAAATATCACACGTTATACAAATATATTAAATCTCAAATTTGACTATAAAAAATCCTGGCTTTACTAATGATTATGTAATTATAGATCAATTCAACTTGATAGTGTAATAATCTTATATTATGCTCCTAATATTTAATAAAGTCGAAATAACATCTCTTTTTAAGTTCTATCCACAATCAAATATCATCATTAGAAAAGATAAATCAAACGTCATCATATAAAATGAAAATATGAAACTACTATAAGACATTTTTAATATTACCAATATTTTAGAAAAGTAAAAAAATTAAATAGATAAATGCTACTTATGAAACTTACCACTAGTACTAGTTATCCAATTGCACCTTCTCATGAGTTCTTCTTCACTACTAGGGTTTGGATTAGGGTTAGGACTAATCGTTCGAGCCACGTTCTTATTGGACATGCTCGAACCCTCATTTTTCTCCCTTGATGACGCGATTAATCGTAGTGCTAGAGAGATTTTTTGATCCAATGGAGTGATTGAAGAAGAATCAGTAATAGAAGAATCATTTGAAGTTTGTGATAAAGATAAAGATAGTGAAGAAAGTGAAAGAGAAGAACTTGTTTTATGTAACCCTATAGGGTAAATTTTTTTCCAATGTTTAGATAATAAGAAATTACTACTAATATTATTGCTTCTTGTTTTTTCTTTTTCTCTATGTTTCTCTAATGCATGATGTTTTCTCACACTTTGCTTAGACATTTTTTGTTTGTTGGGAATAAATAAATAAATTAAAAGTTGCTATGGATTGTAAATATGTGAAAAGATGATTGGAATATATACAGATTGGATTTTGAAGTGATGGAAAATTTAATTAAGAATGTTAATAAAAGGTGAAGTTGGTAGAATGTGAATCTCATAATGAGGCAACTTTTTATACTTATAATTGAAGCAAATTTGATATGAAAATGGTTTGTGGATTGTAAAATATTATTTGTTGACAATAGAAAGTTTGAGAATTAAAGTGTTGAAGAAGTTTAGATTTTCCAGAAGCACAAGATTTTAGTGAAAATGTTCACATTTGAGGCATCGCATTGGTCCTTATTAGGATCTTTTAATTTTTCGAATTCAAATTCGAGACCTAAAGTTGTCATCCTCATTATCCTTAGCGTTAATAATAGAGATTATATATTAAATTAACTTACTATTAACTCTAACTTTTTTTTCCCTTTAATTTTCTCATCGATCTTTAATTATTTCATGAAATTAAGTCTCCATCTTCCTTGATGAAGTTTTTTTTTTTTTTTTTTTGCTTCTACAAATAAATAATATATGATCTATATTGTAAATGTAACATTAACACCCAAAAATAACTTAAGAGTGAGTTATAAAGCTTGAAAAACATTTTTGGTTCTAACTATGATTTTAGTTCAAATGTTACTTCAATGCAAGTGTAATGAGTTGCCTTTATTTGCTAAGACTTAATACTCACTCTATATATACATTTCATCCTTCCTTTTTGTGCATTTTCTTTTTGTAATTTTGTAATTATATGTCCTATCTTTGGAAAATGATTTTCCCCTTCCAACTTGCAATTAAGTCAATATTTTAACAAATATTAGTAAAACTAAAGCATTCTCGATTAGGAATCTTAGTAGTTCGATTGATTGATTAGTAATCTAAATTGTTAATCGTAATTAGTAAATGATTTGATTCCACAACTTATAATTCCCTCCTCCCGTCTCCTTTCCTTGCTCCTTTCCTTACGACCGTTATAATTTATTTAAAAAATTAAAAAGTAGTCTCGATCTTAGCAAACTAAAGAACACTATCCTATTAAACAAGTCTTACGTGATATAAATTTGTATAAAATTGAATAAATAAACACATAAATCCTATATGGTATAATATATATGTGGGATGCTACATAGTATATGAAATTGTCATGTAGGATTTCGGCGTAGAATGAATGTGGCTATTTGTTCGATTTTATACTAGTTAAATGTCTACTTATATACACTCAAAATTGGAAGACGAAGATGTCAGTTGAAATCAAGTTAAAAAAATATATTTATATATAATTATGCATGATTGTTATTTCATTCTTAACCTGGAATAAAAATAGGGATAATTGTATATAATAGCAAACTAATAACCTAAAATAAATGGAGTAGCTAGGTTTTGATTTAATTGTGCTCCATAGCAAACGTTTGCAAAAAATTGTCAGGCGCCTCTCTCCCAATATCTCGCTCGCCACTCTCCTCCAATCTCTCCCTCGCTTCCTCACTTTTTATACAAACACAAGTGTATAAAAATTATTTCGAATTGTATAAAGCAGAGAAAATTGTATAAATACATATATTTTTGTTCCCCTCTCTCCCCTCTTTCAGATCTCGCTCGCCACTCTCCCAAATCTCGCTCGCTACCCTCGCCTTTCTCACTTATACAAACAGAAACGAAATGTATAAATTGCGTTTCTGTTTGTATAAAGCGTGAGAAAATTGTATATACACATGCAAGTACATATATTTTTGTCCTATACACTTATAATTATACAATAAAAATACTTCCCTGCCCGATTTCTTTTGCCTTTCTCTCTTTCTCGTTTTATACAAATTTCAAATTGTATCTAATTTCTCTCTTTCTCGTTTTATACAATTGGATTCAATTGTATATTCCCTGCCAAGTCTCTTTTGTCTTTCTCTCTTTCTCATTTTATACAAATTCAAATTGTATATAATCGTTCTATACACTTATAATCATATAATTCGTTTTATACACTTCGTTTTTATACAAGTCTCTGCCCAAGTGTCTTTCTCTTTCTCGTTTTATACACTTCGTTTTATACAATTCGCTTCAACTGTATATGTATAGATAATTATACAGTTTCTATGTTTGCTATTGAGCGCAATTATGCAAACTTTGCTATAGCATACAAATATGAATTTTTTATTTGCTATATGTGAAAGTTGCCCATAAAAATAACAATATCGATTACCTGACAATATTATCATAATCAAATATGAAATAAACTTATTTTAAAATTAATTTCGATATAGTTATACCTTATCTTTCGTACCAAAGGAACACGGAAAAAAAAAGGTGTGAACGACTTCGTTTCATTTGTCTCTTCCACAAATCAATAATTCCTCTTTTCTCTCTTAAACCCTAAACCTCTGTAAAAATCTCCCATTTTTCTTCTTCTTCTCCTCCTCCTAATGCTTCGATTAACCCTTAAATCACCCCTAAAATCTCGATTAATCTCCTCTCTCCGCCACCATAAACCCTCTTTCTCCACCGCCAACCTCGCCGTCGACCACCCTGAACCACCACCACCAACTACCACAACCACCAGAGCTGCAGTTTCAAGAATCTTCAACTTTTTTCTCCAAAATCATTGCACTAAAGGCTCCGCAAAGCTTTTAAGAGGTGACCCATGTTTTAAAATTTCAATCTTGGAGCTGAGTTCATCGGAAATTGAAGACATTGTTGAGAAACTGAGCTTTGAAAATTCCGAATCTGCCCTTGAGTTCTTCTTCTTATTGAGAAATGATTATGGGTTTAATCATTCCAGAGGTTCACACATTGCTGTTGCTCATGTTTTGGCTAAAAAACAGAGGTTTAGAGCTTTGAAGATTCATTTACAACATTTGGTTCAACAAGAAGGTACTGTGTTTATATGCGATTTAATTAAAAACTCTATTTTTTTATTACTCTCTTCGACTCGTATTACTTGTCCACTTTCCCCTAAGATATCGTAAATAAGGATGACACTTAACTAATTCACAATTCCAACTCTTTTTAGTGAACTCTATATATATGTGCAAGTAATATGGGATGGAGGGAGTATTAGTGTAGTGTAACTAGGGAGTACTTCTTACATTGCTCATTTTGCTGTTTATATAGATTTATTGTGATTTCCAACCAGGCTTTGGTTCAGCTCTTTCGATATGCGAACTGCTTTTGATTCGCTTTCAGAAATGGGACTCTAATCATGTTGTCTGGGATGTGCTGGTTTCTGCTTATTCCCATTGTCAGATGGTTGATGATGCTCTCTTTGTTTTTGCAAAGATGAAAGATTTCGATATCCAGGCTTCGGTATTTACATACAATAATTTGTTGTATAATTTGAGGCACACTGATTATATCTGGGATGTTTACTATGACATGAAAGCCAGTGGGATAAACCCGAGCGAGTATACTAATTCCATTCTTATAGATGGTCTCTGCAAACAATTCTTGATTCAAAAAGCAGTTAATTTTGTCCGAGGGACTGAATGTAGAGAGTCTGAGCCTTGTGTTGTGTCTTTCAATGCTCTTATGTCGAGTTCCTGTAAAATGGGTTCTGTAGATGTTGCTAAATCATTCTTTTGTATGATGTTTAAGTGTGGATTTTATCCCAATGTATATAGTTACAATATTCTTATTCACGGATTAAGTGTGGCGGGTGCAATGGAAGAAGCGTTGGAGTTCATAGATGATATGAAGAAACATGGTTTAGAGCCTGATCTGGAAACTTATAACGTCCTCGCCAAAGGATTTCATTTGCTTGGTATGATGAATGGTGTCCGGAAGTTCATTAATGAAATGCTTCATAAAGGCATGAATCCTGATATTTTCACATATACAATGTTGAACTGTGGATATTGCAAAGAAGGTAATATTGATGAGAAGAGTATTAAGTTGAGAGAGGATATGTTTTCAAAGGAGGGGGTCCATGCCAGTGCTATCTCAAACAACTTGTTACTAAGCAATTTGTGTAAAAGCGGACATTTAGATGAAGCTTTGAATTTGTTCCATGAGATAGAGAGCAGCGGTCGTAAACTGGATCATATCATGTACTCGATTCTCATTCAAGGCCTTTGTAAGCAAGGATTGGTTGATATGGCTTTTCAATTGTACAAAGATATGTGTTGTAAGAGAATTGTTCCAAATATTGTTGCTCATAGATCTATTCTCAAAAGCTTCTGTGAGAACGGGTACATATATGAGGCAAGAGTTCTGTTTGATGCTTTAATATATTGCGACTTAATAGATGATATTTTTTTGGTTAATATTATGATCGACGGATATGCAAAACTTGGTGACATCGATGAGGCTGTTCAGGTATATGAACTAATAACAGGGAAAGGAATAACCCCAAGTGTAGCTACATTCAATTCCTTGATATATGGGTTCTGCAAAGCCAGAAAGTTAGACGATGCAAGAAAGTGGGTTGACACTATATGTGCACATGGGTTGATACCATCAGCGAGGACGTACACAACTCTTATGAATGCCTATAGTGAAGAAGGGAAAATGCAAACCGTTTTTGAATTGCTAGACGAAATGAAAGCAAGGGGCATAGAACCAACTCATGTCACTTACACAGTGATAATGAAATGTCTCTGTAAAAGAAGGCAGATGCATGAGTCTATTCAGATACTAAAGAGTATGTTACCGGATGATTTTCAGTGTGATGAAGTTTTTTACAACACCATTATTAAAAGTTTATGTGAAGCTCGCGATATAGAAGGCGCTTGCAAATTATATAAAGAGATGGTGGTGCACAAACTTCAGCCAAGTCGTGTCACGTACAACATTCTTCTTAATGGTTATTGTACACATGGAGAGCTAAAGGATGCTGAGGAACTATTTTCTAAACTCCAAGATGTTGGCCTGATGAAATGTGATTACACCATTCTAATAAAAGCATATTGTGCAAAAGGATCAGTGCATAAGGCAGTGGTTCTGTTCCAAAAGATGATTGAGAAGGGCTTTGATCTCACGATTAGAGATTATAGTGCTGTGATTAATAGGTTGTGCAAAAGGAACTTACTAGCTGGCGTAGATATTTTTCTGCGTCTGATGTTGTTTCATGGCATATCTGTTGATTCACAGATTTGTTTTGTTATGCTCAACAGTTTCCGTGATCACAATTCTGTGTTCCAGTTGGCCTCTTTGATGATTAAGTGTGGCTTAGATACTGACTCTAATTGTGGTTGACTGTACGAGACACCAATTCAGGATGATTATTGAGCTCTGCTGCAATATGTGAGCTTCTTGGTTCCTGTGTGGTTAAGTGTACGAGACACTAATTCAGGATGATTATTGTGCTCTGGTGCAATATGTGAGCTTCGTGGTTCATGTGATGTTACGAGAGAAGTTCCTAGTAGTTGTAACTTGATTTTATAAGTATGTGGACCTATTCAATAACTCATTCCTGACTTAAATGTTTTTGGTAGGAAAGGTTTGTAATTGCACTGACTATGCAGTTACATGGACTTGATAGATGAGGTCATAGGGAAATTATGTCCTCCGACGAAACACATTTTGTGTGGAGAGAAGAAAAAGGACTTCGGCATCTGTAAGAAAAATTAACAGGTACGGAATGTTCTTCTGTGTTTTCTTTTGTTCCTCTCTGGTTTTCAGTTATGGTATCGTATCCCTTATATTGGGTTAGTATTATCAGTTCTTTGTTCCAATTTTGACTTACTAGAATTGCTCGAATTTGTTTGAAGTTCATTTCAAACTAGTGAATTTTGCATCTGTTCCTCCGTTAAGTCTACTTGATTATCTCTTGCAGATGCTCAGAAACATATATGAAGCTGTCCTTTCGGATCCTAGCCAATATATGAAGCTGTCCTTTCAGAAACATATATGCTCAGAAACATATATGAAGCACGCGAGTTGTACGACTGCTGGAGCTGTTACAGCTTGAGTTCTTGGAGATCTTTAATGGCATGATTTGTAACTCTTGCTTAAAGACTGCTCCATGTTACCTTCTTTTTAGCAAACTTGCAACTGGTATAAGCTATAAAAAAGAAGAAACATATAAACAAGTCCCACTATGAGTATAGTGTCAATCTATATTGCTTAGACTTTTCAAAATGTTGATGGGTGTGTGTCGGATTCTTCAAAACTAGTGTATTTTTGAAGGATCTAACATGGATATGTTGATGGGTGTGTGTCGGATTCTTCAAAACTAGTGTATTTTTGAAGGATCTAACATGGATGCAACAATATTTTTGGAGAGTCCGAGCAAGTTAGGTGTCAATCAGCCTATCTGATGCCTGTTATGCTTGCTTGATAGAATCATCTATGCTTAACAGTAGCTTTAATTTGTTGATGAAAGTGAATTAATAGAACTTTTTGAGTGGCAGACTGGTAGTGTCACTATGTCCATATTTATTATTATCTAACATGAACTGTCACATTTCATTTTTCTAGCAAATTATATCGGCCAACTTCCTAAAAATGAAAACAATAATATATTATGTTTGTTAATTAAAGTAAGCCTTAAAATGGACACCAAACTAAAAAATTGCATGCTCATACAGTAATTTTTTTTAAAAAAATAGTTGCGCAAAGTAGTCTAGGAAAAATTTGATCGTTAGTTTTCCAATAAAATTTTCTCCATATACGGAATTCAAACCCAAAACTTTAACTATGGTAAAACAATCCACCACGGTACCGCACCACACCACAAACTCATAGTGTAATTGTAATATGATACATAAGAAAGGCAGACATGTTGACTAAGCGTTATCAAGGATAAAATGGAGATATAATAACTTAAAACACGTTTTTATGTTAAAAGAACAAAGAATATCTTTTCTTATTCATATATGAGTATTTCAGCGGGTGCTATATAGCATTCATGTCAGCTATATAGTGCAATGACTAAGAACAAACAGAATTATATCGTTTTTTATGAAATAGAAACAATTACTATCACTAATACCAATCCCATTGGTATATGCATGACCCTAACACGTTACTAAGTTGTTCCATGAGATAATGAGGGCCGTAAGGTCTTCTTTGGTGAAAGAAATAGTAAGTCGCTTTCTGCCAGTTACGAGCGTCAAATTCATTTCCCTCTTTGTTAAACGTTTCCCAAAAGAGTTCACCCAACGCTAATGATATATCGTCCTTCACATATTGCTCTATTAAATCATCTAAGTTGTTCCTGAAAAGAAAAGAAAAGAGTGTGAGTGAGTATCAATTTAATTATTATTGGCAACGTATGTATTCTGTCACTTAAAAGCAAGCTAAATGCTTAATTAGCTTATTTACTTGAGTGTCTCCCGATTGATGCCATAACAGTCACCCATAATGCTATATATGTAGTCAAGAGGCTCGTCAAAACTTGTACACTTCTAAAAGCCCAAATTTTCATCCAGCAACTTCATTGATTCGCTATAGACTGTATGAATTTTTTTCATTTCACTTATGCATGTTTCTGCGACAGAACAAACACTATAAATTACCATAGGAAATGCTAACTGTGTCCAATGTGGAACTATATATGCTTGGGTGGAAAGTCATTACAATGTCAATCCATCAACCGGACATGTATGTTGGAAAAGGAAGATTCTTTATGAATTTGTACTTCATAGAATGATGTACCGTTGCATGGTTTAAGGGGGAACAAGATTTGGACGCTAATGGGGATCAAGATGCATGGAGTCGCTAGATTTTCAAGTTTAATTACTTCAAGTTTCACCCGATCAAGATGGAGACACAACTGATAAAGATGGAGATGCTACTGAACAAGATTTAGGCGCTAATGAGAAAAACACTGATCAAGATTTAGGCACTAATGAGCAAGATGGAGATGCTAATGAAGAGGTACCTAAAGAACAAGATTTAGGCGCCAATGGACAAAATCATGATCAAGATGGAGGTGCTCCAATGAATTATATGAATGTAGATCAACTAATGACGTAAATGCAGACATTGATAGTCTACTCATGCTGATGTTCTGCTTATACAAAATGCTATAACTCATATTCAGTTCTCCATTTCTGTTTTATGATTGCACTATTTACAATTACTTCAGCTCAATTGAGATTGAACTTTTTACATGTTAGCAACTAAGAGTCAATAGTGGGAAGTGACTTAATCACAAATTTGTCATAAAAACATGAATGATCCATAGAACAGAACAGGAAATAACATTGTGGACAGTGATTCAAACAGAAACCAAATACAACCAAATCAGTAGCAACTTCGAAATTGGTGATTTATTAAGAGTGAATTTTGTGTCGTGATTACACAAAAAATTATCAAAGTTAGTAAAAGCATTAATAGAACAGAGCAAAAAGCAGCCAAATAAGCAGTCGAAATAACATAAAAGCCGATAAACGACACAACAAATAGCAAAAAGAGCAAATACCAGATAGTAGTGAACAGTGGTCTGATTCCTTCAATTTTGTTCCCAACCTATGTCACGTTCAACCTACTATATACTCTTTCTTCATATAAGAAACTAAGGAGTATAAATGTAATGCAAAACAGATAGAGATGCGTGGTTGATATAAAAACGACAATGTATAGAAGAGATGAATGGTTAGAAAGTGTGAGGTGTTAGATACGTGAAATGCACCGGAAGAGGAATTTGAATTGGTGTGGAGTGTGGGACCCAAAGCTCAAATCACAAAATTCATTGTGCGAAAATGAAATTATTTTACAAGGTAAACAATGTCCCATGTGTCGTTCCCTTAAAAAGGAAGTTTTTGTTTACCTGTGGGATTCGGAAATCAAAATCTATATTTTTTAATATTTATTTAGTTATATAAAAAGCGTGAATCCTAAAGTGATATGAAATGAATGAAAAACACACACCTCTATATTGATATATTGTATAAATTTATTTTTGATGAGTGGAAATTTGCAATTGCGTAGACATCAAAATTAATCTTCTAACTCATTTATATCTCTGCAATTTTTCTGGTAAAAGGAAAGAGTAAACCTAAAATTTGCAAGATAGATACAACGAATCTCAATAAAATTAGTGGTATAAAATAAAATTTAAAGAAAAATCTTAATTATATATATCAGAGAATATAAATAAAGTTATGTATGTTAAACTTTACATACTTGTTCTTTCATTACAATATTCTTATATGACATAAAACTTTTAGTTAGCCTCACATAGTAATATAGAACTAAGAATTAATTATATTAATCAGATGTTAGTGATGTGTTTACAATATATTACCTAGGATAGTATTGTAAAACTTCATTTATTAATATGAAAATTTAAGTTATTTAATTCAAAATTCTAAAATATTTTTGGTAAAATATACATAGTTTTTCTTTCTTTCTTTCTTTTTTAATTATAAAGTTTAAACTTAAATGAAAATAAAATCATAAAATTACCATTAAAATCTTTAGAGCATCAATATTTAAGGGGTCTAAAACAAATAATTACTATTAGACTATTGGTTATGATGTTTTCTTTCTTTGCAGCCATATAAGTTGTTGCTAAATCTTTTAGTGATAATTAGCTTATTGCCACTGAATTTAATGTTTTAAAAGACTTTAGCGATAATTATAAAGATTCTAACAATTAGAGCTAAAAGGTAATTTTGGTGGCATTTATTTATCGACAATAATAATTTCCATTAAAAGCATCTAGAATTTTCATCTTGCATTTCTAGATGCAAATTGTCATTAATGTTTTCTTGTGAAAAAAAGAACTTTACAGTCATTATACCATGACCTCTTGTAGCTGGTAACCTGTCATATTTTCGATGTCTCTAATCCCTCTTTTTATGGCGACCAACCGTTACTTATCTTTGAGTGACCTGATAGTGTATAATAAGTTCTTATATAGAGAGAGATATGAAATTGTGGGTGAAGTTGTGGAGGTGTCTAGTTGAATCATGTCTATCTTGCGAAAACTGCAAAAAAGATATCGACAACTATTGTTCGTGTCCAAGAAAACATGCCCCTAGCTTCTGCATCACTCTGTTTAGTGCTGGAATTACATCTTACAGCCCGTTGAGGTACTTCAGACTAGATAAACCGGAATTTCACGTTGATGTAGTAGGTCTTGGTGGACTTGGTCAAGTTCATGTTAACTTTGCAAGGCTTTAGGGCTAAACGTGACAGTAATTAGTGTTATAACATATTTGACATCACATGTTTGGAAAGTCTTATAACCAAACAAATATTATAAAATTGCATGTTTGAACATTTCAGTCCAATAGTACTATAAAAACCACAAGCCTAACCGATCAGTAGGCTCCTAAAGTCGGCACGATGTTTCACTTAGACATCTTAACTAGACAATGTTCATTTTAGACACTTGATGTAGCGTTCCGCTGTATCATTTTAACACTTTTTGCTTACATGGCATAATGAGTGTGTGATACACTCATTGACCAGCGCGTGAAATAGCCTTTTAGTTAATTTTTCATTATTTTTTCTTCTTCTTTCCATTTTTACCCACCATTTTACCCAAGTTGAATTTCATCCAGTTATAGATGAAGGTTTGACAAAAATGACGAAAAATATTTTTTAAAATCTAAACTAAATCCACTTCTGAAGTTTTTCTCGAAATAATTTAATATTAATTTCTTTAAACTAAGCTAAAAATTTGTTTGAGATAGTAATGGCGTGCAGATGTGGGGTGGGCAGTTTCTGCAAATGGTGTGCATAGTAGGATACTTCCGATGCAGAGGTTTGGGGCTATTTGGAGGTTGGGTTTTGGGGGCTTTTAGAGAAGACGGTTTTGTGGGTGGAGGGGTTGGAGAAGACGACTAGTGGTGGATTCTTTTATTTGTTTTTTAAAAATAATTTTTAATTATTTGGATAAAAATATTATGTGTCATTAATTTATTGGTCAGTTTTTATTTTAATTTAAAAATAATTATTTAATAACTATAAAAATGTCACATGGCATCATTTAATCGTCACTTTCGCGAGTGTAACATACACCATATATATTTTTGCTGATATTATAAAAAGTGTTAAAATGACAAAGCGAAACTCTACATCAGTGTCTAAAATGAACATTATCTAGTTAAGGTGTCTAAGTGAAATAACGTGTCAACTTTAGGGGGCCACCGATGTGTTCAGTGGCGGAGCCACCTATCATACCCCTTCGACGGAAAATTAAATGATTTATACATGGTTAAGATAATTTTTAGGTATATATAGTAGATGTCGAACCCCTACGGCTACACCGTGTATCTATTTTTTCAGATTTTGAACCTCCTTATTGAAAATTTTGGCTTGAATAGGTTATCCCTAAAAACAGATCTCTGATCTGTTTACCAACACATAATGGTAGAATAAAAACTATAATGTGACAAATTCTTGTATTATCAATGTTTACTATCAAAACTAAAACAAATTCTCTAATACTCTTAAAACTAAAGGTCAATAACAAATTTTAATGGGATAATGTTTTCAACAAACCTGTTAACATGAGTTGCCACAAAATGATGAGGGAACACCAAATAGGTTGAGCTGGTAATAAGACTTGATGTAGCAAACAATTTTCTTCTCTTGTCCATGTTTTCTTCTTCAAGAAAGGCAACTTTATCCTCCACCAAATCTGGATCACATGATATAATTTTAGTAAAAACTTTATTGATCTCGTCGTACACCAAATTACAGTTTTTAGGTTGGCGAGATGGGTGTACAATCAACTTTTCCCACAATGCAGTTTGAATTTTGCTTATTTCGCTCTTTTGTGGAGGTGAAAGACTTCCAAATTTCTCATCAGTAAAGTTGAAATAGGGGATACTACTTCGGTTATGGCGGTTAGTCCAATAAAGTACCCCATCGATGAAGGTACAATCGCAATAGTAAAGTATACCAGGGCCATTTTCACAAATTCTTCTCCATGATGTGTTAGCTCCGAGAGTTAGAATCTTTATACATGGCCTTTTCTCGTAGTAAATACTATCGCGAAGTAATTTATATCTTTTTGTTGCTACATCATATCCCAAATACAAATGTGGAATATAACTTTTTCTAAATCCCAACGAGAATGGCAAGGCTTTTATTTCCCCTGTTGTGATGTTATACAAGTAACTCTGACTCTTTTTATGAAAATAGAGACAAACAAGGCCGTTACAATAATTTGAGCAAATAAAAATGTCAGTGGGATCAAAATCAAAATAAATATGAGGACCTACGAGTTGTAAAGGGAATCGTTCAAGTTGTGTTTGTGTTGTGGACTTACAACAGTGTTCACGAATCAAAGGTGGTGTTCTCATATGTAATTCAAATAAGAGACGGGGACGGGCACTAGAACGAGCAATGTGCAAATTGATAAAGTTAAGATCATGTCGTATCAAAATATTCCAAGCTTTAGAAACACAGATGAATCTCATAAGAGACTTAGCTGGTAACAACGTTAATATCTCGAATACCATGTCATCTACGAAACCATGTGCCATCTCCTCCGTACTACTCTTATGCTAGGTTATGGAGAAGAGAAAACAAGAGGAGGTAAATATTAAATATACTAACCTAGCTAACAAATTGTTAATTTTTCCAAAAATATATAGTCTGAACTCTGAAGCAACATGTTATATACCCTATAGGAATATAAGGGCAATTATGTCTTTTTGGGGGAAATATAAAAAAGAAAGAGTAAGGGATCAGATTTTTTTTTAAAAATTGAAGGGATAATTGTATATAATAACAAACTAATAACCTAAAATAAATGGAGTAGCTAAGGTTTGATTTAATTGTGCTCCATAGCAAACGTTTGCCAAAATTTGCCAGCGAATTATACAATTTTAGGCCAGTGAATTATACAATTGTATATGTATGGTGATGCCAGCGAATTATACAATTTAGGCCAGAGAATCATACAATTGTATATGTATAGCGAATTATACAGTTATATGTTTGCTATGGAGCGCAATTATGCAAACTTTGCTATAACATACAAATATGAATTTTTTATTTGCTATATGTGAAAGTTGCCCAAAATTGAAAGGACTTTAACCCATTAATAAGTACATGAAAGATTTTACCCTTTCAAATTTTCCTTCACCACTTTGAAAAAGTAAGAAAAGGGGGGAAAAAAGAAGAAGAAACAAACTATAGTTGCTGCGTTTCTGTTTCCAGCGAAGGAACACGAAAGAGAAGAAAGAATTGAAGGGTGAAACCGTGAGAGGCGTAGGAGGAGAAAGAGGTTTGAGGTAAATCATTGTTTCATTTTCTTTTTCTACAGACTTGCTAAGACTCTTAGTCTAGGTAGTTCACTTTGGAGGATAGAAATTTAATTACTAGAGAATATAGAATGACAAATTATATGAAGTTAATAGTTTATTGCTCCAACTGAATTACTCATGGCTTGAATTTATATGGTTCATCAAACTATTGGGCAACCAAGAAGTTCAAAAGGGGATGGATATTCTGAATTTTAGCATTAAATAGCCTAAATGAAGGAGCTAACACAAAATTGTTATGAATGTGTTTATAGTTTGACCAAAGGAATTTATACGGACCATTCGAGTGACGAGCTTGGTATTTCAACACGAGTATTGTGAATAGTAATCTTACCAAAATATGTATTTCACAAATTACATGGTTTGTAAATTATAAAGTAAATGTGTTATCAATGTTTTGAACTTGCATGTGGGACAAATATTTTACTTGATATGATACCGAAAAGATTATTTGAGATGATCTCATTTTTATAGGATATGATTATTGTAATTATTGAAAGGGTTCTTCAATTATTTGAGAAATGATATCTTGACATGGGATTGTCAAACTTTGGAATGATGATGTTTGATAAGATTTAAATGATTTGTTCGATTTAGAAATACTTCTACTGATTACAATAAAGTTTAAAAGAGAGTAGATCTTGATGAATCTCGTAGCTAACGGCGGATTCGTTAGACCTGGTGCACTTTGTAGTTACAGATTGCCGATAAAGTCCTTGCTAGTAGGAAGGTAGAACTAGCATACCGTTACCGATATCTCTCGAGTAGAAATCTACTAATATGAAGATTTAACTCCTTTATGAGGAGTTCACCGCTATGAGTTACTTCTTAAAGAGAAGGTCATACTGATTACATGATTCATCCTTGGAAACCTCCTAAATATAAGATGTGATATGAAAGTGGTTTTCTTAAAGAGAAGGTCACACTTGAACAATCCTTATTTGGGTCGTGACACAACAAGAAAATATTTTATTGTTGGCGCTCCCACAAAATTTTCTCCTTACCCATGACTCAAATATGAGACTTTTAATTAAGAATAAAATAATTTCACCACTACACCACACTATAACTCATAGTGTAAATGCCTTGTTTTTAGTATGATACATAGGAAAGGTAGACATGTTGACCATGAGTTAGTTACCAAGGGTAAAACGGAGATATAATAACTTAACATGTGTCCTTTTTATCTTAAAAAAAACTACATGCGACTACACACTCGTCACCTATTATCTCAAATTTTAAAAAGTCACACGGCCAAAATCATATCATCATATATCATATATTATTATAAGTGGGAAGCTTTAAAGTGTAAAGTTAAAATACCATTTTATCCCTATATTAATCTCTTTTTTTTTAAATCATCAAAACTTTTTAAAAAATTATATATTATTAGTTCTTATATATTAAATATAAATATTATGGGATGCTAAAAGTCAACTTTCTTTTTTAATGAAATAGTAAAATGTCTGAAGAATTTGAAAAGTCAATTTATATATTAAATATAAATATTATTGGATGCTAGAAATTTACTTCTTTTTTTAATAAAATGGTAAAATGCCTCAGGAATTTGAAGAGTTAGTTTTCCATCAAAAACATAATAATAATAATAATAATAATAATAATAATAATAATAATAACAACAACAACAACAATAATAATAATAAAAAGCATCATCATATCATCATACAGATTATTAAAAGTGAGAAGAAATTTAGGAAAAAGTTATATCGTTGTTTTTCCCCTATATTAAATTAAAATGATATAAAATATCTTGAAAGAAATTCTTTCTTTGATAATCATGTTCAACTTACACGAGGATATATATATAGATACATATATACATACAGAGACTAACAAAGAGTCCTAGTTGATTACGGTACAGAGACAATAAAGTCTAAACAAACTAGGATACCAGAAGAAACCAAGACATAGTCGAATTCGTCTATGTTATCGTCATCATTCCGTCTCAAGTTGAGCAGGATGCTGAACCACTGTCAACTTGAACTTCAATTCATGAAATTGTGACTTCGACAATGGCTTAGTCAATAGATCACTTATCTGATCAAGTGTGTTGACATAGCGAACCACAAGATTTTAAGCGCGAACCTTGTCTCGAACAAAATAAAAATCAATCTCCATGTGTTTTGTACAAGAATGAAAAATGGGATTGGCAGTCAAGTATGTAGCACTGAGATTATCACACCAAAGAATAGGAGTAGATAAGGTGAAACAGTTAATCTCACGAAGAAGGAACTCAACCCAAGTGAGTTCAGAAGTTGCAGCTGTCAGGGCCCTATACTCAGCCTCAGTACTCGATCTAGAGACAGCACGTTGCTTCTGTGAAGACCATGAGATCAAGTGGTTGCCAAGATATATGACAAAGCCAGTGGTAGACTTTCGATCATCCACACCGCCACCCCAATCAGAATCTGTGTAACCATGAAGTAGGGTGGTTGAGGTACGTGATAAGAATAGACCATGAGCAGATGTAGAATTGATGTATCGCAAAATCCGCTTCACTGCCACCCAATGACTGTCCATAGGACAATGCATAAATTGTGAAACTTTATTTACTGTGTACGCTATGTCGGGACGAGTGAATGTCAAGTATTTTAGGGCACCAACTATACTACGATACAAAGTAGGATCACTGAAAGGAATTCCACCAGAAGAGAAAAGCTTCGAAGCTGGGGAAATGGGAGTAGTAACAGGACTTCACGAGTTCATCTGTGATCGGCGAAGAAGATCAGTGACATACTTTTATTGCGATAAGAATAATCCTTCCTTTGTCCAAGTTGCTCCTTTGTCCAAGTTGCTGCAATACCCAAAAAGTAGGACAATGTGCTTAAATCACGGACGACAAACTGAGATTGAAGTTGAGCAACCAAAGCCTTGATATGTACAGGGTTATTGCCCATCACTAAAATATCATCCACATATATCAAGCAAAAAATTTTGTCACCTAGAGTGGACATATAAAATAGAGAGTTATTAGTCTTAGAACCCATGAACCCAAGTGAAAGAAGAGCATCAGTGAGGCATTTGTTCCACATCCGAGGCGCCTGTTTGAGACCATAAAGAGAGCGCTTAAGTAGGCAGACAAATCGGGACGAGAGGGGTCAATAAAACCAGGAGGCTGAGACATATATACCACCTCATCTAAGTGTCCATGAAGAGAAGCATTGGAGATGTCCAGTTGCATTATATGCCAACCATTAGTCACTGCTAACGAGAGTAACAAATGAATAGTAATTGGCTTAACAACTGGACTAAAGGTATCCACAAAATCAACCCCAGGCCATTGATGATATCCTTTTGCAACGAGACTGGCCTTGTAACGTTCTAAGGAACCATCAGCTTTCAATTTTGTTTTAAATATTCAGCGACAACCAATGATATTTTGCGACGGAGATGGAGGAACAAGTTGCCATGTGCCATTCTGTATTAAAGCATTATACTCATCAGCCATAACACTATGCCAATGGTTAGTCTTAATAGCATGAGTATAACATGTAGGTTCCTCAAATGAAGGAGTAATAGCAGACATGGAAAATGGTTGTTGCGGCTTCAACGAACCTGTTTGAGACCGAGTAACCATTCGTCGAGCAGGTGTTGAAGGTAACTGAGATGGAATACAGTCAGAGGCACCAATTGGCAAGTCACATTTAGAGAGGTCGGCACACAGAGAAATCGCATTAACTGAAGAGTGAGTCGGTAAAGGTTGCAAAGTTCCAGATGTAATTACAGGGGTTGTAGGTGGAGAACCAACTTGACTGGATGGTGAATGTGGCTGGGAGGTAGTCAAAACTGGAGGTGGAGAAGGAACTGTTGGAGATGTAACTGGAATTTCGAATGTGAGAGAATTTTTGGTGGCATTGGTTGATGTTTCGGGCACCATAGCATCCTGTGATGAAAAAGGAAACACACTTTCATAAAAAATGACATGCCGAGATACAAAAAATTTGGAGGAAAGAGGATCAAAACATTTATATCCTTTATGAATTTTAATATATCCCAAGAAGACACAAGGTTTTGAACGAGGTGATAATTTGTCGTTCGTATACGGACGAAGCCAAGGAAAGCAAAGACAACCAAACACGCGCAATAGAAAATAATCTAGTTCAATTCAAAATAGTACCAAAAAAGGAGATCGATTTCGCAATCTAGGCATAGGTAATCTATTAATGGTGTAGACTACAGTAAAGCATTAGTCCAAAAACGAGAGGGAACGTTAGCATGATGTAGTAATGCTCTACCAGTTTTCACGATATGCCTATGTGGCTATGTTTACGTTCAGCACAACCATTTTGTTCGGGTGTATAAGGACAAGAAGAACGTTGTGTAATGTCATTATCACGTAAGTAACTTGTCAAAGCTTGAAACTCACCACCCCAATCAGCTTGAAAAGATTTAATTGGACAACCAAAATATTTTTCAACCAAGGTACGAAATTGAATAAACACAGCGAGGACTTCAGACTTAAAGTGAAGAAATATATCCAAGTATATTTACTAAAGTGATCGAAAAAGATCACATAATAACGATAACCATCATTAGAAATAACTAGGGCAGGACCCCAAACATCTAAACAAATTAAATCAAGAGGCCTGGAGGCTTGAAAACCAGACTCACTAAAAGGGACCTTATGACTTTTGCTAACATCACATGTAGCGCATAAGCTAGAAGATTTACTAGACTTTAAAACATTTGATGGTAATGCTTGACGAACGGTAGGATATGATGCATGAGTCAAACGAGCATGACACCGAGAGAACTTGCAAAGCAAGCTGGAGATGATAACTTTGTAACTGGAAGTGAATATAGTCCTCCGCTACTCAACCCTTTGTGTAGTGGTGCCCTCGTTGCCAAGTCCTTAATCAAAAAATGGTTAGGAAAAAATTCAACAGAGACATTATTAGATTTGGTAAAAGAATTTATGGATACCAAGTTTTGAGTAGCAGTAGGAACATGAAGAATATCGTCAAGTGTAAATTTTTTTGGAGAAGCCATAATGAAACTTTTACCTATATGAGAAATTGGTAGTTTAGAGCCATTACCTAATGTTACCTCCTCGGGACCTTGATATTCATAGTGAATTCCAATATTATTAAGGTCAGTTGTTAGATGATGCGTAGTGCCACTATCCATCAACCAATCTTAAGTAGGTGAGGGTTGGGTGTTTGCTAGGTTGGAGACGGGTCTGCCAAAAAGTCGAGTTTCATTGAGTGTTCTAGGTGACGGACATACTCGTGCTATGTGACATTTTCCTTCACAATTGTGACAAACAATGGGTGATGCATCATTGACGGAAGACTTCATATAAGAGGATGGAATATTGTATGAATAACCATTATTTTGATCATTCTGAGAGTAACCATGATTCGATGAGCGACCACGACCTCTTTTACTTCTATCTCTACCACGTCCACGATTGGTAGCAACTGAGGTATGGGTAAATTGTCTTGTTGGTGCAATGACATTAAGAGCCTCATCTATTTTCAATTGTCGTTCTTCATTCAACAACAATCCATATAAAGCATCAAAAGAAATATCTTCTTGACCTGATTCAAGTGATCGTGTAAAGGGACGATAGGTTGGTCCCAAACCAGCAACAACGAATTCTACTAAATCATCATCAGTAACGGGATACTGCAATGCAGCTAATTTGTCTGCAATACCCTTTGCATGTTGCACATAGGTTTCGGTACTTGCATTGTCTATCCGCAATGTGTGTAACTGTATTTTCAATACATGAATATGTGGCTTGGAACCAGATGCATAGGCAGCCACAAGTTTGCTCCATGCTTTATGAGTCGTCTCTGCACCAACTAGTTGAGGTAAAATACCTTGTGAGACTGAAGCAACGATCCAACTTAACACAGGTTGATCTTGTCTTAGCCAAACATGGCACGCAGGATTAGGCTGATCACCAGTCAGAACCTGATTTGGAATCATTGTGCTACCATCGATATGATGACCAAGACCACACCCTCGAACCATCAGAAGAAATTGTGTCTTCCACAATAAAAAATTTGAGGGGTGAGTTTAGCTGGTAATTGGTGTGCGAGATTTGGTGACGGTAAAGACATATTAGTGAATGAGGTTTGTTTAGATGCAATCAAATTTGTTCCTAACGATTCAGAGCTAGGCTGTGGAGATATTATGGTCCATCGCCATTGGAGTTATTTCTCTGTTTTTCTGTTTCTTTTTGGGTTGTTTTAACCTTTTAGGGCTCCGATACCATGAAAGAAATTCTTTCTTTGATAATCATGTTCAACTTACACGAGGATATATATATATACACATATATACATACAAAGACTAACCAAGAGTCCTAGTTGATTACGGTACGGAGACAACAAAGTCTAAACAAACTAGGATACCAGAAGAAACCAAGACATAGTTGAATTCGTCTATGTTACATCATATCCAATTTGTTAAAAATTTTATCACTAATTAAGAATATCATTTTAAGTTCTACAATATTATAATTAATATGTATTTGAGTATACATTGATTTTTTCACTTATTTCAATACTCTAGAATGACTACTCATTTTTTCATACCAATTTAATGTTTTTAAGGTTCTTTTCAATTGCTAATAGTAAGCTTTCAGAATTTTATAAATAGTCAGATGAGTGAATCATGCTAGACTAGATCCATTGATGTTCTCCCCCTCCTATTCTTCTTCTAAATTCATCTTCAATGTGATTGATAAGGATTCCATTGATATTTCTCATATTCCATCTCTCTTAACCATCTATTAAATTATTATTATGCTTGATTATGAATTATTCTTGGGTTGTTCATAATTCTATTACGACATACATAGTTTCTTCCTTTATAAATTGGACAAAATATGTTAGTCCACTAGACTTATGAAAATTTTAATTTATTGATTATTCTTTCTTATTCAGATTAATATATTGCTTTGTTTAACATTTTTCATTTTGTATGCATATGATGACATGTACATTTTTTAAAGTCAATTGGGTAGAGATTACACATATTTTTTACATAAGTTAGGCTTATATAAATTTAATATAATAATAAAGATTAAACATGCAGGCACGTTCTCAGAACTAGTTAATGATAAATGCAAACAAAACAAATCTTTTCATATTCATATAGGAGTATTTGAATGGGTGTTATATATATTCACTTCGAGTAGGCACGTGTTTAACCTGAAAAGAGAATGCAAATAGAATGACATGTGGCGGACCTACACTTGGTCAAGGGTATCGAGCGACACCCCTTTATCAGAAAATTACGTTATATATAATGGTCAAATTTTACTTTAATAAATATAAATGCATAAATTGACACCTCTTAAAACAAGTTGAAGATTTAGACTATTGATTAGGAACTTGCAAACAAGGTTATGTTTTCAATCACTACTAGCCTCATACTTGTCCTTCTATTCAAGGCAATGTGTCCTTCAAGCTTTCGCCTACTTTTTTTTTTTATGCTTGCTCGTTCAATTCAAGACAAATCACCAGTTTGTCTTTTTCTTTGGGGAAGAACTAGTAAGTATCACTAGTTTGTCTTTTTCGTTGGTGAAGAAATAGCAAGTCACTTTCTTTGGTAAAAAAAATAGTAAGTCACTTTCTGCTAGTTATAACTACGTACTGCATAATTTGTTTCCCTCTTTCTTAAACGTTTTCCAAAAGTTTCACCCAACACGAATGATATATTGTCCTTCACATCGTCCTCCGTTGTCGTAGTTTTGTTATCAATTTATTATTGACAACTTTAGTTGGCCTCACATAGTAATATAGAACTAAGAATTAATTTTAGTTAATCAGATATTAGTGATGGTTTTACAATATGTTACCTAGGATAGTATTGTAAAACTTTATGTATTAATATAAAGATTTGAGTTATTTGATTCGAAGTTCTAAAAAAACTTTTTGGTAAAATATAGATATTTTTTTTCTAAAAATATAAATTTTGAACTTAAATGAAAATGAAATCATAAAATTACCATTAAAATCTTTCAAGCCTCAATATTTAAGGTGTCCAAACCAAATAATTACGATTGCAAATTTTTATTATGCATGAGGTACGTCAACTCATACTTGTATGAGAAATCATTTGATTGACAAGTGAACATGATTGGGACCCATCTGTCAGCATCTTTAAGTCCCCTCAACATATAAAAAAGGACGGGTAAAAGTCTAAGAATTACCACTAAAAAGTCTCAATTTTAGTAGCATTTATTTAATTGCCACTAAAACCATCTAGAATTTGCATCCTCCATTTCTAGATGCAAATTGTCATTTATGTTTACTTGTGAAAAAAGAATTTTACAATCATTATGTATTGACCTTTTATAGATGGTAATTTGTCTTATTTTTTATGTCACTAATCCATCTATTTATGGTCGGTGTTAGTTAGCTTTGAGTGACCTGATAGTGTATAAGTTCTTATATATAAAGCTGGTGTGGGGTTCCTAGTTGAATCATGTTGATCTTGTGAAAACTGCAACAAAGATATCAAGAACTATTGTTCCAACCATGATGGAACACCATAATCGTTGTTCGTGTCCCAGAAAAATGCCCCTTGTTGTTGCAGCACCTCTGTTTTGTGCTGGAAATACAACTTACAGCCCGTTGAGGTACAATTCGGACTACATAAACCGGAACTTCACGTTGATGTAGTAGGTCTTGGTGGACTTGGTCATGTTCGTGTTAACTTTGCCAAGACTTTAGGGCTAAACGTGACCGTAATTAATGTTATGACATGTTTGACATCACAAGTTTCGAAAGTCTTGTAACCAAACAAATATTATAAAATTGCATGTTTGAACATTTCAGTCCAATAGTACTATAAAAACACAACTCTGTTCACCAACACATAGATAGTTCTCAAAGTAGAATAAAAACTATCAATGTTTACTATCAAAACTAGAATCTAAAACATATTCTCTAATATTCTTAAAACTAAACGTCAATAATAAATTTTAATGGGATAATGTTATCAACAAACTTGCTAACATGTCTTGACACAAAATGATAGGGGAACACCAAATAGATCGCTTCATACAAACACACAGATTATACAAAATATAATATATATAAATATACTTGATATACAAACGTTTTATTTCTATTCAATTATATACAAATTCAAACTTTATTACAGATATACAAACACATAAAATTGAATAGAGAGGCTACCAACGATTTGTACAAACAAGAGGCTGACAACAATTTATACTAATAGTCTGCCAACGAAATTATACAAATCTAAAGAGAAGCCAAGAAATTATACAATTATTTTTTTTTATATATGTATAGCGAAATAATCAAAGGCTAATTAAACCAAACTTGGTTAAACAGACTCCAAAGTGTATTATGTATACAAGTTGTATGTTCTAATCGAATTCTATACCATATAAATATGTTTGGACCTAATTTGTAAATATTTTGTAAGCATAGCTACTTTTTGCAAACTTAGAATCTAGAAATATGTCCCATGTGATCTTAACAGCTACTTTTGAAAAATCAAATTTTTAGAGTAGTCTAGAAATTTGTAGTAACATCTACACTCAATCTTCCCTCGATATAAAGTTGATACTGTTGTAATACAAAAATCATATGAAAAAATGTGCACATTAGAGAAATTGGGAAATTTATTCATTCTAACACTCACCGGCGACGATGAACACAAGCTCAATCCCTCTCTTATCGACTCAATTAAATCCGCTCTCGATCGCGTAATGGCTGAAGCAACCGGCAGCTCCGCTCTAATTACTACAGCTCAGGGCAAATTCTTTTCTAATGGCGTTGATCTGACTTGGGCATTGTCCGATCCATCGCACTATCCGTTGATGAACTCCAAGCTCAAATCCCTCATTTTTCACTTTTTCAACCTTCCGATGCCAACTATCGCGGCCGTCACCGGCCACGCTTCGGCGGCCGGATTCATCCTCGCGATGAGCCACGATTACGTAGTAATGCGAAAGGATCGTGGATTTCTTTACATGAGTGAAATTGATATTGGATTAAAAATTCCGAATTGGTTTGTGACTTTGGTGAAGAACAAAGTGAAGTCACCTGTAGCTTGGCGTGATGAGGTTATGAGAGGTACAAAATTGACTGCTGACATGGCAATTGAGCAGGGTATCGTCGTCTCCGCGCACCACGGTGCAGCGGAGACAATGAAGGAGGCTATAAAGCTTGGGGAAGAGTTGATAGAGAGGAAATGGGATGGGGAAGTTTACGCACATAATAGAAGGCTTGTGTTTTCTGATGTTTTGGTTGCGCTACCTAGTGAAATGGTATCTAAATTGTAATATGGGGACCTAATTTGGTTATAAAAAAAAAATAGGAATAAGTTTGTGATAGTTCACTAAAAAGAATCTCTTTATAATCCATTAATATTTATGAATTATGGGCAAACAACATAAATAAAATTCGCGTATAGTGAATTTACTATTCATTATCTTCTCTTTCACTCGCTATCACTTTTGACAATGAGTATTCTATAGCACCCACAACTCGAAGCAGAAAAAGATTTGGATTTAGCTAGTTATATTTTGTGAAGGATGTTGTATCTTGGAGAGGATAAGTCAAAGAGGACTATTACTGAACCGATGAAAACATTTGTTGCAGTGGGTTTGAATCTCCTTAAAGAGAGCGAGATATTCGCGCCTCAGCCTGAAGCCCTGAAGAGATTTATTTTTTCAGTTTATTTTCAAGGCTTAAGTCATATGCGGACCTCTAAAGTTGTCCACATATTTCATTTAGACACCTTAAGTTTAACATGTACCTATTGAACACTCTAACCTTAAGAAACTTTTACATATTTAACATAAACTGACAAACAGTTGAAAAATAAAAATACGTGTATCTCAAACGCTAAAACAAATTGATTTACCAATAAAATATTGACATGTGATATTGTATTTAATTTTTTTTAAACCTTATTTAAATAATCAAAAAAGTATTTTAAAAAAATTAAAAAAAGTTTTTTTTTTAATTAACAGCCTCCCCCCGCCCCCTCCACCTCCCTCCATTTCCCTTCTTCTTCGATAGTTCCAATTCTGATTTCCCCGGTGGAATCGGTGTCGGCACCGGCGACGCCAACAAATCGCTCTACCTTTTTTTTCTCTTTCGTTGGCGTTGGCTATACAAAATACACCATTGCTATCCACTCAAGCTAAAGACTCATTCTCCTTCATTTTGATAGCATGAAATTCTCTTACTCCCTTCATCTTCTATCCATTAGTAACTATTTATTAGAATTGAAAAAAATAATAACAAACTTTGACCAAAAAAAATTAATTCATGTCTTTTCATGTAATAAATTGAGCTTCATCGAATATTTGAGACTTAAATTAACGCAAGTAAAAAGGAAAATAAGAAGAAGAATGGCAGAGGGTAAGAGAAAGAGAGGTGGACGGGGTGGGGTGGGGTGCAGGGATGAAAGAAGAGGACTGCTCCTTTTTTCTTTTTAATTAATTTTTTTTTTCTTATTTAATTCAGGTGCATAAGTTAAGAGAAAAAAAAGGCAAAATACATAAAATTTAACTTGGCACGAAAACTCGCTTTAGTACTTAAACTGCACGGGTAATTATTTACCCCCCTAATCTCTTTTCAAGTGAATTAAAATACACCCAAATCGCTAACATGGCAAATCAAAAAATTGAGGCGCGTAAAGATTAAAAATAAGGAAAAAAAGAATGACTGGACCCTAATTATTTTCATTTTATCCAATAATCTTTTTTCTTCATCTTCTTCATACCCTACCACCCCCAACCTTTAGTACCACCCCAACCTTTAGTACCACCCCCACCACCCCCACTCCCGTCCTTTCATCTTCCTCACATCCAATTCACCCCTCCCGCCCTCATCCACCACTTGCACTACCCTTTTTTCTTCTTCGACACCCCCCACTTCCAACGAACCCCCACTCCTACCCTCTTTATTCGTCTTTCAATCTCGGTGCTTCACACTTTTCTTCTTCTTCTTTTTCTTTGTTATATTTTTCATATTTTTTCTCCTTCAAGACGGATACATCCTACCCTCATTTCCTTTAATTTCTATCAATAAATTCAAAAAATGTGATGAACAAGAAAAAATTGGAAAGTCATCAATTTGTTCTTGCTTCCAATTAATATTAGCATTTATGGCAAGGTTTGAATGTGATGAACTTGAAGCTATTTTCAATGAAACTCTACAAATTTTCATTTCAAATTAAATTTTTAGTAGTATTATTTATTTGTTTTAATTTTGTTTCTTAAAAATTGAGTGTTCTTGTGAGAATGATTTTGAGATTTTGAATCTCTTTCAATTGATTTTTTTTCTTATATTAATTCTTATTTTTGAGATTTTTTATTTACTTTCTAAAATTGTGAGTAAATAAAAAGAAACAAAAAAAGAATTAAAAATCAAAATTTAAATATGTGGAATGGAATGCTGATGTGGCAATGGTGTGACGCTGATGTGGCGCTGACGTATCGATGACATGGCGCGTGTGAAATGCACTTGCCATTGTGAGACTAATATTATTATATTAGGGTGTATTTTAATTCACTTGAAAAGAGATTAGGGGGGTAAATAATTACCCGTGTAGTTTAAGTACTAAAGCGAGTTTTCGTGCCAAGTTCAGGGGGGATTTTATGTATTTTCCCGAAAAAAAAAAAGAAAAAGATTATTTTCTGATGACTTAATAGCTCAAAGAAAGTGAACCACACGTTTTTTGTCATGTCAGCATTTTGTGTCCAATATGAATGATTTTTGAACAAATAAGGTGTTCAATTGACACAAGGATGAGTTGAAGTGTCTAAGTGAATTATGCGGACAACTTTAGGTGGCCGGAGATGACTTAAGCCTATTTTCAATGGTAATCTTGTAATTTTTGTTATATTCTAAGTTTTTCGCTAACAATTTGTTTCAATTTACACAACTATTAATAACTAATGCTTATCTGCTTAGAGGATAATAATCTATGATATTAGTCAACATTCAACCACTCTATTACGTATGAGACTGTTTTTTCATTAATTAGAGAGATCTCGGGTTTTAGATTGGGTATAGAAAAAAATCCTTGATTAGAAATGTTTTTTTTAATAGAGCTTTGTGTGGCACAAATTCAGAATAGTCGGGGCTTAAATGGAGTCTTATATGACGCGAATCCAAATTAATCAGACTCTAATGCAGATACTAAACATTGAATACAAAAAGAAAAAAAAACTAGTCAACATTTAGAGTGTGTTTGGTATGAAGGAAAATGTTTTCTGGAAAATGTTTTTCAATTTTCCCATGTTTGGTTGGGACAAAAGTTTTGAAAAATATTTCCAAATCAACTCATTTTCCTCAAAATTAAGGAAAATGACTTTCCTTCAAAAAAAAATATTTTCCCCAACTCTCCTCCAATTTCAAATTACTTTTTTTTGGGGGGGAAAAACATCAATTTTAAAAAATAAATTCTATTCAAAAATTTATTTTTTCACCTAATCCCTGCCCCCCCACCGGCCAACCCCCCCCCAATCCCACCTCCTCCCCAAAAATTAATTTTGTTTTTTTAAATATTTTCAACTTAACATTTTTATTTTTAAACTCCTACCCCCCATCCCCCGGCCAGCCCCCACCCACACCCAACCCAAAAAAATTAATTTTATTTTTTAAAAATACTATCAACTTTAAATTTTTATTTTTTCACTTCTACCCCCTCCCCTGCCCCACCCACTACCCCCACCCCACCCCCACCATCACCATAAAAAATATTTTTAAAAAATATTTTTAATTTCATAAATTATTTTTACTCTAGTAAAAATAAAAGATGTCTCTTAAAAATATTTTTCATTCATAAATCAAACACAAAATTATTTCCGAAAAAATATTTTCTACTCACCAACCAAACATGAGAAAATAAATCCAAAATCTATTTGTTTTCCAGGAAAACATTTTTCAGAAAAACATTTTCCAGGAAAACATTTTTTATGGAAAATATTTTCAACCCTACCAAACACACCCTTAGGCAGCTGTCATTGGGGAAATTTGCATATAAAAAAAAAGTATATACTACTATTGGGCTAAGATCATAGGAAGAAATGTGCACTTTACAGAAACACGGTAATTTATTCATTCTAACACTCACCGGCGACGATGAGCACAGGCTAAATCCTTCTCTTATTGATTCAATCAGATCCGCTCTTGAACGTTTAACGGCGGAAGCAACAGGCAGCTCCCTTTTAATCACTACAGCTCAGGGCAAATTCTTCTCTAATGGCTACGATCTCGATTTGGGTTCGTCCGATCCATCCAGCTTAGAGTTAATGGACTCCAAGCTCAAATCGCTCATTTCTCAACTTTTCAACCTTCCGATGCCTACAATCGCGGCTGTTACCGGCCATGCTTCGGCGGCCGGATTCATCCTCGCGATGAGCCATGATTACGTTGTAATGCGAAAGGATCGTGGATTTCTCTACATGAGTGAAATTGATATCGGATTGAAAATTCCGAATTGGTTTGTGACTTTGGTGAAGAACAAAGTGAAGTCACCTGTAGCTTGGCGTGATGTGGTTATGAGAGGTACAAAATTGACTGCTGACATGGCAATTGAGCAGGTATTGTCGATTCCGCGCACCACGGTGCAGCGGAGACGATGAAGGAGGCTATAAAGCTTGGGGAAGAGTTGATAGAGAGGAAATGGGATGGGGAAGTTTACGCACATAATAGGAAGCTTGTGTTTTCAGATGTATTGGTTGTGCTAAACAATGACATTGTATCTACATTGTAAACAAGTTGGAATACATTAAAAATAAAAATCGAATTGATAGCTTTATTGTTCTCTATGTTATTTTCATTACGACTAGTTCACTATTATATTTTGTCTTTTTGTTTTCTTTTTTACTTTGGAATAAAAGTATATTAAGACTCGAGAAAACTTCAATACAAATGGAACAATAAAAAGGTGTATAAATCATTTGTAAAAGATTACATTCTTAGACGAGTGCATACAAAGGCTTTAATGGATGACTACTTGATAAAGATCACCTAACACTCGAAAGATATTTTGAGTTGTATATATTTAAATTTCTTAAACAGATAGATACGATACATAACTCTCTCGATTTATCAAAATTTTATAGCGGATAAATTACATATTTATGGGTCAAATTTGACAGCCATGAATTTCCAACTACGAGTCCAAGTTGCAATCAACAAATTGAACTTTTAGCACAACCAATACTTAAGAAAACAACATTTTTTTAATAAGAAAAATAATGAGATATACAATACATTTGTATTGAAGTTGAAAAATACATACTAAGTATTCATTTAAGGCCCAGCCAAATTCATCAAAGTGCAACTTACAAAACATAAAATGTTAGCCCAACATAAGATTTTGTGGCCCATTTGCATGATTTTTCAACTTTTTAGTTGGGCCAACTCTCTTGTAATGGAATCTAAACCCCTTTTAGAGCTCCCTCCAATTTTAACAGCTTCATAAGCTTCATCTCTCATTTTCTTGACCCTCTCCTTAAGCAAATCATTACTCATCGCCTCATTAATTCTCCGGCTAAACTCCATCGGGACGGGCACGGAATTTGCGCCTTCACAAACTCGGATCGACATCTTCATATTGTCCACCAACAACCACGTGTTAGTGAACTGGTCGGTCTCCATTGGCCATCCCAAAATTAGTACTCCTGCAACTATCGCTTCCAATATAGAATTCCATCCACAGTGACTCAAAAACCCGCCAACGGCTCGATGGCCCAATATCTCCACTTGTGGGGCCCAACCCTTTATTACTAGGCCTCTCCCTAAAACTCTCTCCTCAAACCCTTGTGGCACTAATCCAAACCCTTGTTTCTCTTGTTGGGCTGACAATTGTTTAGCTACTAAAATGAACCTCACTCCACTTTTCTCAAGCCCAATAGTTAAGGCATCCATTTGGGCCTTTGTTAGTAACTTTTGACTCCCAAAAGCTACATAAAGAACAGACTCATTAGGACATTCATCAAGCCGAGTGAAAACTTTCTCATTTGCATCAACATTGTAAGAGAGTTGGCCCAACTAAAAAGTTAAAAATCTGCCATCTTCATCAACTTGAAAAGAATAAAAAAAGTTTGAATCCTCTGATTGTAAATGCATAAATTGATTTATCATGGTTTGAGCATCTCCATCACTAACCATATTCCTCTTATGTGCTTGTATAAAGTTATGAGCATCTTGTTCAATAAATCCCGCATTTTCAATTCCACCAGCTTCATTATGAAGGTATCTAACCATTTTTTTTTTTCGAATACCGACATCCACCATAGAATCAAAAACACTTTTAGTAGCACTTGTAAGCTTACGATCCGATTGTATGAAATGTTTCAAATTATCTTCTATCATTGGATGACTATGCACATCATTGAATTCACATACTTTCCATATCCCATTTAAAATTTTGAATTTTATACGAGTCATACAACCACATCTATATTCTAATCTCTGATGTTTCCTTTCTTGAAAAAGGGAAAGCTTATCAGATTTTCCTTCACAAGCACAAAGAAATAACCGTCTAGTTACTTCTTTATTTATGTTGTAAGTCTTTGCACTTTTTCGAACACCAAAACCTTTGGCTAGAGCATATGAATTATATGCATTGTAAGATTCTTCTTCAGAACTAAATTTCATACCAATCTCAAAAGCAAAGTTCTTGTTAATGTTATAAACATTATTTGCTTTTGTAGAATATTCGTTGTCGTTAACATTGGAATCTACAATAATAATTTTAATTTCTGAGTATCAAAACTTAAGAAATAGATAAAAAATATTAACATTTACTTAATAGAGAACCTTCACACTCGAATTAAAAAAATATCATATAAAGAAAGTGTATTACCTTCTTGAAGAGAAGACCCTTTATCAACATGTATGTCCTCCATTTTTAAAAATTTGAAGCAAAATCTGCACAAGAAACAAATTATATTATTAAGAAATTATATTTTTCAAATATTACCTCAGCACATAAAAATATTAAAACATGCCTTTTATTTTACTATACATTTCAAATTTAATTTAATATTATGTGATCACTATTAAATTTGAATGCAAAATTTCTTAAAATTACTAATACTAATATTTTATATGGCAGGAACTTTCTACCAAGCATGAAGATCATTTATGATAACAATGAATGATACACAAAAGTCTACATAGATAATTGTGTCACACAATCTTGAGCATTTTGAACAAGATAATGCAATATTTTATTTTCAAGATATGTATTAATATATTTATTTATATGTATAATGAGGATTATCAATAAACAACGTTTCATTCTATTTAAAGCTTTAGTAAGAAAATGTAATATCATTGGACAAATAAAAAGAATATTGAGAATAAAAGTAGTAAAAGAGATAGTTCATAGATATGTATATTTTGCAACCTTACTTGAACAAAATTTGAACGAGAATAAAAGATCATAGATGGTGTAGTTTTGTTTTAGAGCAACAATGGTGTATTTTTATCTTAGAGCTTTTACTTATTTGATAGGCAAAGATCCTAATTTAAGGAGGGAAAATAGTACTCTCTTTTCCTCCATTTTTATTGTACTATATAAAAGTTTAATTTAATTATTTTTATTTTGTTTCATTTGACTTTATTTGAAAAGTACACATATTGACCCACAATCCATGTGTCAAAAAATGGGTGAAGCCTCATCCAACTTTGATTGGTTGGACCTCTACCACCATAAATTTTTTCTAAAACATATTCTCTAATATTCTTAAAACTAAACGTCAATAATAAATTTTAATGGGATAATGTTTTCAACAAACCTGCTAACATGTCTTTGACACAAAATGATAGGGAACACCAAATAAGTTGTCTTTCTCGCTTTATACAAACACAGACTATACAAAATATAATGTATACAAATATATTTGATATACAAACGTTTTATTTCTATTCAATTGTATACAAATTTAAATTTTAATACAGATAAACAAACACATAAATTGAATAAAGAGGCTGCCAATGATTTGTACAAATGAGAGGCTAATAACATTGAATTACGCAATTATTTTTTTTATATATATATATATAGCAAAATAACCAAAGGCTAGGTAAACCAAACTTTGGTTAAACAGACTCCAAAGTGTATTATGTATAGAAGTTTGTATGTTTTAATCGAATTCTATACCATATAAATAAATATGTTTGGACCTAATTTGTAAATATTTTGTAAGCATAGCTACTTTTGCAAACTTAGAATCTAGAAATATGTTCCATGTGGTCTAAAAAGCTGTTGAAAAGTCAAATTTTTAGAATAGTCTAGAAACTTATAGTAACATGGGGAAAATCTATTAAAAGGGATAAAGTAGTTTGTCAATTAGATAAAAATTCTTAAAGTTTTAAAAATTAAGGGATAAAGTAGTTTATCAATTAGATAAAAGTTCTTAAAGTTTTAAAAATTAAGTAGAAGTGAAAAAAAAAAAATATTAGGTTAAAAGATATTTTCACAATAGTCTCAAACTTTTAACTTTTACACTTTAGTTCAACAACTATCGTAGTTGTCGGGACAACTTCTTTAATCGTCCGATAACTATCGTAGTTGTCGAAACAACTTCTTTAGTCGTTCGACAACTTCAACAGTTGTCCAAGCAACTTTAGAAATTGTCCAAACAACTTCAGTGGTTGTCCAGATAACTACGAAAAAATATTACTTAATTTAATCCTTTTATTAATATTAAAAATAAAGAAAAATAAAATGGCCCCACTTATCCTATTTTTTTTATTAAAAACTGGAAAGACACTATGAAATTATTTTTCCTAGTAACATCTACACTCAATTTTCCCTCGATATAAAGTTGTTACTGTAGTAATACTTTAATTTGACAAAAATCATAAGAAAAAATGTGCACATTAGAGAAATTGGGAAATTTATTCATCCTAACACTCACCGGCGATGATGAACACAGGCTAAATCTCTCTCTTATCGACTCAATTAAATCCGCTCTCGATCGCGTAAAGGCTGAAGCAACCGGCAGCTCCGCTCTAATTACTACAGCTCAGGGCAAATTCTTCTCTAATGGCGTTGATCTGACTTGGGCATTGTCCGATCCATCGCACTATCCGTTGATGAACTCCAAGCTCAAATCCCTCATTTTTCACTTTTTCAACCTTCCGATGCCAACTATCGCGGCCGTCACCGGCCACGCTTCGGCGGCCGGATTCATCCTCGCGATGAGCCATGATTACGTAGTAATGCGAAAGGATCGTGGATTTCTGTACATGAGTGAAATTGATATCGGAGTAAAAATTCCGAAATGGTTTGTGACTTTGGTGAAGAACAAAGTGAAGTCGCCTGTAGCTTGGCGTGATGTGGTTATGAGAGGTACAAAATTGACTGCTAACATGGCAATGGAGCAGGGTATTGTCGTCTCCGCGCACCACGGTGCAGCGGAGACGATGAAGGAGGCTATAAAGCTTGGGGAAGAGTTGATAGAGAGGAAATGGGATGGGGAAGTTTACGCTCACAGTAGAAGGCTTGTGTTTTCTGATGTTTTGGTTGCGTTACCTAGTGAAATGGTATCTAAATTGTAATTTGGGGACCTAATTTGGTAAAAAAAATTAAATAAAATAAGAATAAGTTTGTGATACGTTCACTAAAAAAGAAATCTTTTTATAGTCAATTAATCAGTTATTAATCATTGATATTTATGAATTATGAGCAAACAACAGAAATAAAATTGATGTATAGTGAAGTTACGATCTATTATTTTCTCTTTAACTCGCCATCACTTGTGAGTGTATGAGCTTAGTTTTAAGGTGTTTGATGTATAATATTTTATTTTATTTCTATTTATTTATTTGATTCTCAATAATATTTAAGTATATCATGTATAACTCATGCACATAAAAATATTTCATTATGTTAATCTTTTCTTTTATTCTTATAAAAAGTACATTTAAAGAAAATTTACTTATTAAATTTTAAATAATATATTTATATACGTGCGAAGCCAAATAGGTATAAAATGTTAACAAAAATTCTAAAATGTTATATAAATTTTAAATTTAACCAAAACGGCAAAATCGCTGGTAGAGCAGCGATTTTGCTCGCCGGAAAAAGCAAAATCGCTGCAACACCACCGATTTTGCAAAAGATCGCTGCGATTTTGTTGCAAAATTTTTTTAAAAAAAAAAACAATTTAAATCGCTGCCAATGCAGCGATTTTTAAATTTTTAAATTTTTATTTTATTTTTTAAAAATAAAACGCTCCTGCAGGAGCGATTTGCAAAAAAAAAAAAAAAAATTAAAAAGATCGCTGCCTAGGCAGCGATTTTGTTGCAAAATTTTTTTTTTTTTTTAAAAAAAAGCAAATCGCTGCCTCGGCAGCGATTTGTGTACCAAAAATATTTTTCAATTATTTTTTTAATTTAAATCGCTGCAAAGGCAGCGATTTAAGTCAAATTTTTTTTAAAATAAATCGCTGCTGTTGCAGCGATTTAGCTTTTTTTTTAAAAAAAAAAAAATAATTAAACGCTGCCTTCACAGCAATTTACAAAAAAAAATTAAAGAAAAAAAGGAAAATCGCTACCTCTTTCAATAATTTTTTTTATTTTTTTAAAAAAGTTAATTTAATAGCTGCACTGGCAGCGATTTTATTTAAATTATTATCATTTTTTAAATATTAAATCGCTGCTACTATAGCGATTTTAGTTTTATTTTTAATATTTTTAAATATCGATTTTCACGTAGCGATTTCATAAATAAAAATGTATATATATACTCATGATCATTACTTCGAATTGACGATCATTATTTAGAATTTTTTTATAAAAAAAAAGCTAATGCAGCGATTTATTTATAAAAAAAAAAAATTGCAGCGATTTATGTTAAAAAAATAATTTTAAAAAAAATTTGGTACACAAATCGCTGCCTAGGCAGCGATTTGTTTTTGTTTTTTTTGTAAATTTCTAATAGATAATTTTGGCAGCGATTAATTTTTTTAAAAAAAAAATATTCCAACAAAATCGATCTTTCTAAAAAAAAAATTTTTTTTTTCAAATCGTTTCTGCAGGTGCGTTTTATTTATAAAAAATAAAATAATTTAAAAATCGCTGCATTGGCACCACTGTAAAAATAATGTATTCCTTTGCAGAGGTTGTTGACTCTATTGCTGCTTTAAAAAGCAATAGCACACCACTGTAAAAATAATCCCCACACTCATAAAGTAAAGGGACAGTGAAATCAAAATAGCATCTTGACTATCTTTTTGTCTAATTAAAAGACCATACATGGTAAAAATAAAAAATAACTAAATTAATGAATCAAATTAATAATAGAGTTGGTTTTGTTTATTTTAAACATACACATCTCTAAATTCTCACTCTTTCCTGCTTGGATTAGATATATTTTTACACAATTTATTAGTTTCGTTTTTAAACGATTGATAACTATTTAAAATAATTATTCGATTAACTAAATTTAAATATACTTTCAAATTGTCACATGACATAACAAGTAGTCTAAAAAACTCGTAGAAACATTGATTTTTAAACATAAATATTAAAAGATCAGCATCCACTCATATCACATGTACTAATTAATAGCCCAAACCCCATAAAGTTCCATAAACCTAACAAATTACTAGAGTCTACTTTTTAAAGAATATATGCTATTATCAAGAAAATTTCATTAAATTGTGCAACACTAAAATATCATACACACATTTTTAAAAAATAAAAGTAGACCATTAATTGTACTGTACCTACCAATAAATTTCCTCCATAAATAAACATCACTAAAATATCAAACTAACATATCTCTAAGTTCATTCAAAATTTAAACTCACTCAACTTTTGTTTACTTGTCGTGAGAAAAAAAATGTCACAAAATGGTGTACATATCTTAATTTTTCCATTTCCAGCACAAGGTCACATACTTCCCCTTCTTGATTTTACTTATCAACTTCTTCTTCGCGGCTTTAAAATTACTATTTTAGTGACACCTAAAAATATCCCGATTCTCGATCCTCTTATTTCTACACACCCATCTGTTGAAATTCTTGTTTTTCCGTTTCCGGGTCACCCATCTCTTCCTTCCGGAGTTGAAAACATTAAGGATGTTGGAAACTCCGGCAACACCCCAATTGTTGTTGGGCTTAGTAAGCTTCGTGGCCCAATCTTAGAGTGGTTTAAGGCCCAATCAAATCCTCCCGTGGCGATTATTTATGATTTCTTCTTGGGCTGGACTTTAGATTTGGCCCAAGAAGTTGGTGTACCCGGAATTGTATTTTACAGTTCCGGGGCTTTATTGGTTTCTATAATTCTTGATATTTGGAAGAATTTCAAGGCTTATAAAGATTTGGGCTTTGTTGAGTTTAATGGGCTTTCTAAAAGCCCAAGATTTGTGAGGGAACGTCTTCCTTCAGTGTTTCAAGGGTTTATAGAGGGTGATCCAGATTGGGAGATTGTTAGGAATGGACTTATTGCAAATGGAAGGAGTTTTGGATCAATTTTCAATACTTTTGAGGTTTTAGAAAGTGAGTATTTGGGCTTTTTGAAGAAGGAAATGGGCCATAATCGTGTGTATTCAATTGGGCCTATAAATTTGGTTGGTGGGCCTGGTAGAATTGGGAAGTCTCATAATGTTGATGCAAATGAGAGTTTTTACTTGGCTTGATGAGTGTCCTAATGAGTCTGTTCTTTATGTAGCTTTTGGAAGTCAAAAGTTACTAACAAAGGCCCAAATGGAGGCCTTAACTATTGGGCTTGAGAAAAGTGGAGTGAGGTTCATTTTAGTAGCTAAGCAATTGACAGCCCAACAAGAGGAACAAGGTTTTGGATCAGTGCCAAAAGGGTTTGAAGAGAGAGTCCTAGGGAGAGGCCTAGTAATAAAGGGTTGGGCTCCACAAGTGGAAATATTGGGCCATCGAGCCGTTGGTGGTTTTTTGAGCCATTGTGGATGGAATTCAGTGCTGGAAGCGATAGTGGCCGGAGTACTAATTTTAGGATGGCCCATGGAGGCCGACCAATTCATAAACATGTGGTTATTGGTTGACAATATGAAGACATCGATCCGAGTTTGTGAGGGCTCAGACTCAGTACCTGACCCGATAGAGTTGGGTCGAAAAATTAATGAGGCAATGAGTAATGATTTGTTTAAGGAGAGGGACAAAAAAATGAGTAATGAAGCACTTGAAGCTGTCAAAATTGGAGGGAGCTCTAAAAGGGATTTAGATTCCATTGTAAGAGAGTTGGCCCAACTAAAAAGTTGAAAATTCATGTAAATGGGCCTAATTATTTAAAGTTGGGCCAACATTTAACTGTGGATGAACTCTTGATAGGTATTCTTAAACTTAAAATATAAATGTATGTAAAATTTATGTGATAATAATGTTTGGAAGGAAAATGAGAAAGTTGACCTTGTCCATCTTGTGTTCTATTTATTCTCAAGATGTCTCATTTTTTGTTACAAATAAATATCATTTCTTATAATGTATTATTTGTGTTTGGAATTCAATTTTAGATTGCATTGTTTATCCATTAGAATTACTTACTGATGGTAATTAATAAGTGGAGTCATGAAAGGTTGATGTCTGCTCATATTTTTCCTATTTGTGAAGATAGAAAATTATTTTCAATAAATTCTTGACTTAAATAAATTATATCAGCTCAAATATAAAGTAGATATAAGAATTTATTTTTTCCGATTTCATTGTCATTTTTCTTAATGTGGCATTATTTAAACCCTTCATCACTTTATTAGGCCTTACCCCTTTTTAACAAGGAGAAATCACCCCACATATGTAAATCATTTTATTAAGCTTAATAGCATATTTGCATATTTGCTCAATCTCTTATGATACATGATTTTTTGAGTGACAAAACTAACTTGCATCATTTTTATGTATTAATATATAATATTCAACCTTTTGGAATCATATTCCTATATTAACCTCCATCTTTTCTAATTTGAGTAATAAACATAATTTTATTGTTACAACATTATGACAAGTTTATTCCGTATATGAAGAAACTATATACACTATACTCTATTATTTAATTGAATTATAAATCTAATCTTATATTATATTATCTTTCACAATTTTCACATATTTTTTATTACTCTTTTAAAAGATTTGAATAACACATTAAATACATTTAAGAACTTAAAAAGGGGTTTAAAAGAGAGTACATTAAAAGTATGTATGTGTTTTCATAGTGAAGTTGGGGTATTATAAATATTTTTAGGTATATATATATTCGTGGAGCTTTATTGAATATTTCTTCACTAAAATATCATATACTCACATCTCATGACAATTGGAGATGTTAAGTCATCGAGTCGTTGATGAATTTTTGAGTCACTATGAATGAAATTTTGTGTCGATAGCGATAGTGGCAGGAGTACTAATTTTAGAAGGTGTATGAAGGCCGGCTAGTTCATCACATAATGTGTTACAAATTTTATAATATTTGATTTTTGCCATTTTGCACTTCTTGTAGAAAAGACTATATTTTAATATTAAAAAATAATAGTAAAGTAAGGTTTACGTTGCATTTTAACTTTTGTTGAAATTAATACGTTTGAATCTTAATATATATTTGGATAATAAGATTTTAGATATCTAAATTTGAATGTAATATGTGAATTTTTGAGATTTATATTAAAATCTGCATATTATAATTAAATTGATTTTTTAAAACATCTAATACACAAAAATTAATTTGTTTACTTTTAAAAAATAATTAATATAAGATTAATCAAATATTATGTATTTACAAAATATTTTTTAAAATATATATGAGTTGATGGTGGTAATGGTTACCTAGCAATGATGGTTGTAGATGTCGACTAAGAATGATGTTCGCTAATAGATGGGTGTAGGTAATAGCTAGTATTGATGGTTGTACTTACTGGTGTTAATAGTTCAGTTTGGATCGGTTATTCATTAAAATTAAAATTAAATTAATTTAGTTATTTTTTAAAAATTTTAAAATCAAACGAAAAAAATAACAATCGGTTTGGTTATTGTCGGTTTGATTTGGTTTGGTTTGGTTTTTTTGATTTATTCGGTTTGAAAGTAATAATTTTTTTGAGAACGTATATATCTTGATAGACACAAACACCAAGTACATGAACAATCTATAGAAAAGCTAATGTTGGTTCAACCAAGAAATTAAACAATATTAGAGTTATCATTACACGAATAAATTGATTTATTTAAGAGAAATTGTGACTATTTTTGTGAAGTACAGTAGGTAAAGACTAAAATGAATTTTGATGAACTTGGATTTAAGTTTGGTATACTTGGCTAAAGTGTTGGGCTTGAGAAAATAATAAAGTTAAAGACTTAAACTAATTAACGTTTAACAAAATATTTTTAATTTATTTATGAATAATATATAAATAATTATAAAATTTATATATCTAATCTATCAGTTCGATTTTATTATTTTTGCGGTTGTATTTTTAGTAAAACCAAAATCAAACCAAATAATATCGGTTTTCAAAATTAAAAAACCAAACCTAACCAAATATCGATTTTTTTAATCGATTTGATTCGAACTGCGATTTTGTTTGGTTGTTAATCATAACCGTGAACAACCCTAGTTATACTAATCGATTTTGGTAGTGACAGTTATTTGTTATTATTTCATAAAATTACTTTTAAATTCGATCTCAACTAAAAAGTAATTTTTTAAAAAATATATCATTAATTGAGGGATTAAAATCAAACTCATGTGAATTGTGATTGTTTTTTATGAATAATGGTATGTAGATATTTTAATACTAATAGACAATTAAAAAAAAGTTGATAGTGATAGATGGTATTGGTGACCCGTGATATGCTTTAATAATTTAAACATACTCCATTATTGGAATATAAAAATTGAAAAGAATAGAATAAAATAATAAAAAGTAGATAAGCTACTACCAAGAAAATTCTTTAAAATATCCCACATCTAAATCATTATAAAAATATCAAACATTACATATATTTACGACCAAGAATATTTTTTTTTTTTTTGCCAAATTATCTCAACAAACATGTCAAGCTCTAAAAATGGTGTACATATTTTAATTTTTCCATTTCCAGCACAAGGTCACATACTTGCCCTTCTTGATTTAACTCATCAACTTCTTCTCCGTGGCTTTAAAATTACTGTTTTAGTGACACCTAAAAATGTCCCGATTCTCGATCCTCTTATTTCTACACATCCATCTGTTGAAATTCTTGTTTTTCCATTTCCGGGTCACCCATCTCTTCCTTCCGGAGTTGAAAACATTAAGGATGTTGGAAACTACGGCAATGCACCAATTATTGTTGGGCTTAGTAAGCTTCGTGGCCCAATATTAGAATGGTTTAAGGCCCAATCAAATCCTCCCGTGGCGATTATTTATGATTTCTTTTTGGGCTGGACTTTAGATTTGGCCCAAGAAGTTGGTGTGTCTGGAATTGTATTTTATGGTGTTGGAGCTTTATTGATTTCTATATTTTTTGATGTTTGGAAGAATATTGAGGCTTATAAAGGTTTGGGCTTTGTTGAGTTTAATGGGCTTCCTAAAAGCCCAAGATTTGTAAGGGAACATCTTCCTTCAGTGTTTTTGAAGTTTAAAGAAGATGATCCAACTTGGGAGATTGTTAGAAATGGGTTCATTGCAAATGGTAAGAGTTTTGGGTCAATTTTCAATACTTTTGAGACTTTGGATAGTGAGTATTTGGGCTATTTGAAGAAGCTAATGGGCCATGAACGTGTGTATTCGATTGGACCGATAAATTTGGTTGGTGGGCTGGGTAGAAATGGGAAGTGTGATGATGATGCAAATGAGAAAATTTTCACTTGGCTTAATGAGTGTCCTAATGAGTCTGTTCTTTATGTAGCTTTTGGAAGTCAAAAGTTACTAACAAAGGCCCAAATGGAGGCTTTAACTATTGGGCTTGAGAAAAGTGAAGTGAGGTTCATATTGGTAGCGAAACGATTGTCGGCCCAACAAGAGGAACAAGGTTTTGGATCAGTGCCACTAGGGTTTGAGGAGAGAGTATTAGGGAGAGGACTAGTAATAAAGGGTTGGGCCCCACAAGTGGAGATATTGGGCCATCGAGCCGTTGGTGGATTTCTGAGTCACTGTGGATGGAATTCAGTGCTGGAAGCGATAGTGGCGGGAGTAATAATCTTAGGATGGCCCATGGAGGCCGACCAATTCATAAACACGTGGCTATTAGTGGACAATATGAAGACATCGATCCGAGTTTGTGAGGGCTCAGACTCAGTGCCTGACCCGATAGAGTTGGGCCGGAAAATTAACGAGGCAATGAATAATGAGTTGTTAAAGAAGAGGGCCAAAGAATTGAAAGATGAAGCTTATGAAGCTATTAAAATTGGAGGGAGCTCTAAAAGAGATTTAGATGCCATTGTAAGAGAGTTGGCCCAACTAAAAAGTTGAAGATTCATGCAAATGGGCCTAATAAGTTTAAATTGGGCCAACTTTTGATGAATTTGGTTGGGCCTAGATGAAACACTGGATATGTATTTTTTCTTCAACTTTAGTATAAATGTAACTCATAAATGTATTGTATATGAGTTATTATGACATATGTGGGAGAAAAATGAGACAAGTTGGCCTAGTCCATCTTATGTGTTATTAATCTCAAAGATGTCTCATTACCTTATTTTTTTTACAAAGATTTTGACATGACACATATATATTACTTGAGTTAAAGGTCTATCGAAAATATTTTTCTTATCATTACATGGTAGTGTGACTATTAGATTGTGGAGAGTGTAAGGAAATATTTTTTTTATAACATTTTAGGAATAAAATTCAACATACGCTATTAATAGATTCCGAGTAAAAGTACAAAAGATGAAAGAATAAAAGGTAGATAACTTCTTAAAGCAAGATAGTAATTTCTATTTTACACAACATTTCAATCGGGAAAAAAAAAGTGTGAGAATAAATTTTGAAGGCCACAACATGTGCAAGACTAAAAATTTATCCTAGAATAATTATCATTTTAGGAATTCAACACTAAAGTTGATAATTATTTTCAAATATACCGTTAATTCTAAAAGATATATAATAATAAATAAGTATAACTTAACAAATTATATCTTGTATTTTTTTTTTTAATTAACATAAAACCAGTTAAAGCGATAACTAAAATGAGACAGAAGGATTAACAAGCTATTTAACCTTCTTATGACCAAACTAAATCCAAATTAGTGCAAGATGAAATAGAAGTTAGTTCATGAATTTCTCTAACAACTACTATTCACATGACACTAAAAATAAGAAAAAAACTTTTATAATCAAAATTTACAAGAAAAATTATATATATTATTATTATTATTTATTTTATTTTATTTTTAAAAAAAACATTCACGAGCGCACTAACACCTAGGTCAAAAGGAAAAGAAAAAAAAGGCATGATTATAAATTTGTTCCCCAATATATTAACAAACTTAGGTCCACAATGTTATGAATGCTTGCTTTAAAATGGGGTCATTTTAGGTTCTTTTTTTTATTGACTTTGTTAATTCTTGTAATTAAATTTAGAAATTTTTAATCAACAACTTCCTTAATTTTTGTGCTAAGTGGGATTTGTTTTTCATAATATCTTATGAAAAGTCCTTCTACTTCTTTTGACTTTTAACATTTATTGAGAAAACATTTAATTACTGCTCTAAACACATTTTACTTTTGGATAACCATGTGTTATACCTCATGATTATTACTTGGACATCACTTAATATCATTTACTCAAAATTAGACAACAGAGAGGCTAATTCATAGTTTCTGTTGAGGTTTACTAAGGGGCATCACAATTAGTCTCGTCTTTCATTTTTATTTGTCATGTTTTTATCTTAAAAGTTAAACGGTTAAATTTTGATTAATACTTAGAATGTATTTTTTTATGGTAGTAATATAAAAAGTATTTCAACTTATAGTACTTTATTATATATTTGTTGAACATCTAAATTTAAATTAAAATATTGAATTAATCTAATATAATTTAGCTTCAAAAATAAATCAATTTGACTCTCATATGTGAATAGAGGGATTCAACATTACTAATAATTCACCATGTGGCTTAGTCAATAACTTTGAGATGAAAGATCGTAGTACTGGAGGTAGTTGATATCATTGACGGAATCAAGCTTCTGTATTTATGAGTTATGATTTCTGAAAAGATAGTTTATGGAATTCGAATTAATCATCTGTACATATTAAGTAAATTTTAACTCAACTATTAAGTTTGAATCGAAACAATCGAGTTCTTTCAAATATGTAAGAAGTAGAGTAGCTACACAGAAAAAATAGTGACATAGTAAAAAAATTCGTTACAAAATTATATTATATATATAAAAATAATATTATTTATCGATATCAAAAATTACATTATATAGATATACATTAATTATAAACATCCTTATCGATATTTCTAATATTGCCAATGCCCCTAACTACAATTATAGCTTCGCCCTCAGTAGTACCTAGTGAAATATTCAAAGATGTGTACCTACTAATTAATCCTAGATTATTAAAAGAATTTATTAATAACCAAAAAAATATAAATATTACATAAAAGATTCTCAAAATCTAAATTTACCTCAAACTAATCCACTTACTTAAATTAATTTGATTTTGTCATTAAAGTACCTTTAATCCCATTTAATTAGTGTTATACTTTTTTTTTAATTACCACACTTTTTTTTAAAGCCATTCTCTTTTTAAAGACCACAACTCTCCTCCATAGTCCATTTCTCCATTCCTTCAACAAAATTAGCAAATTCCAAAAAATCATCAAAAAAAATAATTATGTTCTTGATTATTTTTTTTATTTTGTAAAATAAAAATAAAAATGGGTGGTGTATCATCAACAATTGCATCAAAATTAGCATTTTTTCCACCAGAAGCATCATATCAAGTTGATATAGATGAACAAACACAAAAATTGAAACTTTTAGGTGTGTCACAAAGTGAAAAAGGTGAAGTTTCAATTGTACAAACAAAGAAGGGTCATTATATTTTTTCAGTTTTTGTTAGGAACAAAGGTGCAACAATGACACTTCTTTATTCACATGGAAATGCTGCTGATATAGGCCAAATGTTTCAATTTTTCGTTGAACTAAGTGATCGATTACGCGTAAACGTCATGGGGTAAATTGATTGTTTAACATGTTCATATGATTTTTTTTGGTATTTTTTGGTATTTTTGTTGATTTAAAGATTGATTTTTGTAGATATGATTATGCTGGATATGGAAGGTCTAATGGAGAAGTAAGCATTTTTGCCTTTTTAATTATTTTTTTTTGTGTGTAGACATGTTATGTCTTGAGCTTTACAACAAGACTTTGCTAATATTGTGTATTAAATATATTAGTTTATATATGAATGGATCAATTTCTTATTTTCTTGGCAAATGTTATTTGTTTAGTATAAAGTTTGTTTAGTGGTAATCACGTTTATGTCATAAAGAAATGTGATCTAATCACTCCATTATTTCCACTTTTCATTAACTAATTCCGAGTGAGGATTCATATAGTTGATCCTGACTTAATTGAGATCGAGTTGTAGTTATTGTTGTTGTTGTTGTGGACCGGGCTGGAGCTAGGATACCGGAAGGGGTCGGATGAGTGAGGATTGATATAGTTGATCCTGACTTGTTTGAGATCGATGTAGTTATTGTGTTGTTGTTGTCGTAGACAAGGGCGGAGCTAGGGTACTAGAAGGGGGTTCGGATAAGTGAGGGAATATAGTTGATCCCGACTTGTTTGAGATTGACGTTGTTGTTTTTGTGGATCGGAGCGGAACTAGGATACCGGAAGGGGGTTCGGATAAGTGAGGGTTCATATAGTTGATCCCGACTTGTTTGAGATCAGTTCGTAGTTATTGTTGTTGTCGTGGAGGGGGGGGGGTACTAGAAGGGGGTTCAGATATGTGAGGGTTCATATAGTTGATCCCGACTTGTTTGAGATCGAATCATAATTATTGTTGTTGTTGTTGTCGTGGACGGGGGGCGGAGCTAGGGTACTATAAGGGGGTTCAGATAAGTAAGGGTTCATATATATGGTCAAAATTAGTGTTTTATGTACATGTAGTAGATATTAAATCCCCTTAACTTCTTCGTATGTTTACTTCTTCATTATTCTGAATCCTTTTCGTGAAAATCCTTGTTTCACCAATGTTCGTGGATTCAGTTTGGGGACGGATGTAACTTATATACACCAACATCTGCCTTATTTTACAGGCGACTAGTTCCACTGATTACCGACAGTTACTTGTGGTTATCTTTTATGTGACAATATAGTATAACGATTCGTGGACTCTCATTTCTATTGTCGGGGTATAGAAGTTAAACTATGATCTAAGTTTTTTTGTTTTTTTTTTCTATATTGGTTTTGTGTAAACTAGCCAAGTGAGCAGAACACATATGCTGATATAGAAGCTGTTTACAAATGTCTAAAAGAGATTTATGAAGTGAAAGAAGAAGACATTATATTATATGGACAATCAATTGGAAGTGGTCCAACTCTTGAATTAGCAACAAAATTACCTCAAATTAGAGGTGTAATTCTGCAAAGTGCAATACTCTCCGGGCTTCGAGTTATGTATCGTATAAAGTATTCTCTCTGGCTTGATATTTACAAGGTTAGCACAAGTTTCAGCTCAATAGTTGATCAAGTTTCTTGATGTATATGCTTAACAGTAACAAGTTCTCTTTCGGTTTTTCTGTTTTCTGCAGAACATTGATAAAATCCCAAATGTTAGCTGTCCCGTTCTTGTGATTCATGTAAGTTCTTCGATCTCAAGTATTACTCGTTTTAGCTCTCAGATATTTGACGTTTTAGAAAAACAAGTAGTAGTAGTTTAGTACTTTTGTTTTCCAACTGTACCTTCCGATAAACGCTTAGGGGGAGATATATAGGGTAATTTACACAAATGCTATTATGATTGAGGTCTTTCTTAAAGAACATACAGATTCAAGGAGTATTCGATATGATCATTATTGTTGAGAGCCGAAAAAGGGGATCTTTTACATATAATCCTGCATAATCTCGAATATCTAGTCCATTACGAACTACTGATTTCTTGATATATCACATTCATAGATTTACGATTCATGTGACGGTATTGGTGTACAGGGTACAGAAGATGACATAGTTGATATTTCACATGGTAAAAAGCTTTGGGAGCTGAGTAAAATGAAGTATGAACCTTTATGGGTAAAAGGAGGAAATCATTGTGACTTACAAGTTTTTCCTCAGTTTTTTACTCATCTCAAGAAGTTCATAATTTCATTGGAAAGACAGTCAGATTATTGCCAAACTGTTGAGGAAAGTATAATTGACTTAGATTACACTCTTGATATAACGAACGAAATCAAGTGTAGACCAAGTATTGAAGAGATTGACAAGTCGTCCAGAATCAGTACTGAACAGAAAGACCAGATCATTCCAATAAGGCCTAGCACAGACAGTAAATTGAAGCCAAGAATTAGTTTTGACAAGAGGGAAAAACCAAGAAAAAGTATGGATTACTTTGGGAAATCAAGAAGTAGCACTGATCAATCTGAGAGAGGGCGGAACAGCATTGACCGGTAAAGAATTTTTACACTATCAGTGTTTTACGTTCTTTTAACATCTCGTTTCATGTTATAACTAGCTCATTTAACTTATTATGAACGATCACGTGTAGTTTATCCAACCTCTTATCTCTCTGTTCTAACATGTTTGTAGCAATATACCTACCTTATTTGCCATGTTAACTAATCTTACTTATTATGAACTATGACCACCTTCCTTATTTTGCACTTTAACGAGTACCACTTATTATGAATGAGATTACCTAGTTACCTTTTAGACGATCTGATACTAAAAGTTGTTCGTGTTGTTGATACTTTTAACTTATGGTCTTACAATATGATTAATAATGTCATCATGTTGTAGTTTGACTATTGATTTTGAATGATTGCAGATTTGGAGACATGATGAGATCAGTAGCAATGTGCAATATTGACTGTTTAAAACAGACACTAGCAGAGGAGGACTAATACAACTAATGGCTTTAAAAATATTGTTATTAGTCATGTATGCTAAAGCAAATTTTTTTTAGTCATGTATGGGACCATCATTGATATATTATATCACTACCTACATGTTTATGATTTGAATATGTTGTTTTGGGAGCCCATAGAAACGATAAAGTTGTATTCGTGTGACCTATAAGTCAGAGGTACGAGTCGTGGACGTAGTCTACATCACACCCTTATGGTGCGGAATCCTGCTAATACGAGATGCTTTATGCACCGTGCCCCTTTCTTTATTCAAGTTTTTTAGTATTGGTCCCTACATATGCAGTCCATTCTTCAAGATTGCTAGTTCTTTTTGAAACATTCTTCATCATGCAAATGATTTATGGACCCCCATTACATGATTTTTGTTATAAACTTTGGTTTTTGAAGATTGGAAGATCTAAAAAGTAATAAACAAAAGGAAGATAAAGTTATAAGAGAGCCAGTAAATGAAGTTTTTAATTATACATAGAAGAAGAATATTGCTTTTATATACTCTAGAATTTGCTGTTTTAAAAGGGGCCACAAAGATCATGATGATTTCATATGTGGTGTGACACCTTTATTAATGTCTATATTGACAAAAGAAAAAGCAATATTCCAACATCTTGTTTTAAAACAAACATTTTGACTTATGGTTTTGATTTGATAGGTTGATTAGTATTTCCTAGGATAAAGATGTAACCACCTGCATAATTATTGTTAGTAGTTAATGAGTAAGAAGTTAGTAACATGATCGCTCTTAACTGAGTCAAAGGTTTATCGAAAACAGTCTCTCTATTTCACAAAGGTTAGAATAAGATTTTCGTATATCCTATACCACTTACAAGACTACACTAGGTATAATATTGTTATAGTTACTAGTGCTCAATGAAAATGACTTGACAACCATAAGGTTTCATGTTCTTAATTCAGTGAAAGCAAAAAATTAGGCTATTTCTTTCGAGCCTTGGTGAATAGAATTACCTCAACTTATATAAAAGATAGCATGTATCTCATAAAATTTATTGAAATACATGCAAATTGACCTAAACACGTTACACGTAAACTGACCTAAAATACCATAATTATGAAAGAATAAGCAACGGAAAGTAAAGTGTTATACAAGATAACACACAAAATCACATGGTACACAAAAAAACAAGCAATGTATATGTAATTTGGACTGTAACAATGCAGTCTAGGGTTTGAAAATAAAATAATTATTTTCATAAATCAAACACTATAAAGGGCAACTTAATAAATTTTGAGTATATAACAACATCATCATTTTTCAACTAGCCTGACCTAATCTTGATTTATAAAAGTGGGATCTAATCAATGTTTCACTCCTTTGTATACATAATTGGAAGAGTATTTTCCTAAGTTAGCGTTTAATTATAGAGTTTGAATTATATTTTAGGAGAAATTGATTTCCTTATATCAATGAACCTTTCTTTTTTCTTAAACTGAATTTAATGATTAGTGTATCTAAATTGATAACATATCCTTTTTTTTCTTCTAAATTTCATTCCTTCTCTTTTCTATTTGTTATTAATCAAAATTTTGTTATATTTGTTCATTGTTGTTGAAGCACAATAAACCAATCAAATAAGATAATAAGAATTCGACTAAAAATAGAGGCGGATCTTGAATTTGTAAGGTTCTAATGCTAGATACTTTGAAGTATGTAACATTTACATAGATTAGCCCCTGATTAAGAATGTTCATTAAAGTTGTAAGGTTATTTCAAAGTCCTTCGATGACCTTCTTGATTGTTATCACTTTCCTCGTATATCCATTTTAGCATGTTATAGACTTTAAAAACTCCTTTACATAATTTTATATGATATTTTAAGCTTTTAGTGAAAGATTCAAATCTTGTATCATATTATGGGGAAAATTTATATGATATTTTAAGCTTTTAGTGAAAAATTGAAATCTTGTATCATATTATGGGGAAAATTACGAGAAAGGGAAAACATTTAGTATATTATGTAATATAATTATAGTTTCAATTATTTTTAATCTGTAGCTATAGTTCTGGGAAATTTTGCTTTTTTGGTTTTCAAATTGTATAAATTTAGAATTTGTATAATTCAGTCCCTGAAGGTATAAATTCAGAATTTATATAATTAGGTTCCTCATTGTATACATCCAGAATTTGTATATGCTTACCCTAGCTATTTGTATACTATTTATAAGAAAATCATAATAAATTGTCCTGTTTGTATATTGACAAGCGAAATATACAAACAGGGTTATGAAAAATTCCTAAATATATAAATATAAAATTTGTATATACTTGAGATGTTTGTATATTCGCAAGCGAAATATACAAACGGGCAAGCGAAATATACAAATGAGAAAGCGAAGTATACAAACCAGTGACCACAACCTTCATTTGTGTATACTTACGATGTCTGTATATTCGCAAGCGAAATATATAAACCACAATTTTCATAACAATCAAAAATATAACTATGGAGTGCAATTATCGAAACTATAACTATGAGCTTTATTGTTTTTTAAAAATTATTTTTGCAATTTCTAAATTTTTCTCATTATTATAATCTCTTTTTTGCACTTGTGTGACTGGACATTTGTAGCTCCAATCTTGACCCCTTTTTAAATTTTTTGGGCCTCTTTTTGGATCTCCCAAGCCCATTTACTTAAGACTAACCCAACCAAGTTAGTTCATGCCACTAAATCTACAAATTACAGAAATATACACATTTTGTTTCACTTATTTTCATTATCCCCTATTACTTTTTAAAATCTCTAAAATCCCTTATTTCTTTAATGTATTCGAGTTGCATATTAATGTATCCGAGACAGTATTTAATGTATTCGAGCTAGTTTTTAATGTATCCGAGCTACATATTAATGTATCTATGCCAGTATTTAATGTATCTGAGCTATATATTATGTATCCGAGGTATTTTTTAACGTATCCAGCTACATATTAATGTATTCGAAACAATATTTAATGTATCCGAGTTTCAATTATTGTATTCAATTTTTTTAATTTTTAAGGGATTAATTTAATTAGAAACTTATTAGGGATAAATTATAATTTCATATTAAAATTATGAGATTTATGTAACTTACACTTAAACCAATACTAAAAAGTTCTAAAAAAATTCAAGAAGTATAAATAATAAATGGATAAGTTGAACAAATAAGAAATAAGAATAATTAATTAGTATTCTGAATTTTGATCTCTTCATATCCCCCAAAGCCTTAAACAAGATTTGTCATAGGCTCATATAGAAAAGGAATTGGACTATCTTTGTGTACAAATAGATTCAATTTTCTGCATCATTAGTTGCTCTCAACTCTCAAGCACTAATTATCTATCAAATTAGATGAGCAATAATTTCAATATAAACCACCAATAATGATTCAAAATCGTAATGGAATGATAATTATTCTTTCATTTTTTTTAAAAATGATAGATTTCGAGTTCAATTATGAATATAATATTGACTTTGGTAGAAAATACTTTATCTTTGAAATATATCTTTTCAATACAAATCGTATGATTGATCAATCCATAATATGAAACAAGGAGTGAAAACACACGGAATCTTTATTTTTTTTACACTTTAGCCCCTTAATTTGTTGAAAACACTCATTAAGGACCACAACTTCATATATTCTTAATTAGTGGACCATCCTTTCTAAATTGAAAAATTTCAAACATATAAGAATTCCCACACATGAAAATTGCTTAAACTTACTAAGTTTTTTTTTTCTTATTGGATGTTTGGAGTTCAATTTGTAGCTTTGATTAAATTCGAATTACACATTACAAGGCTCATTGGAGAGTAACGCTATCATCAAGATTTTCTCCATATTAAAGGGTCGAACATGTAAATTGAGAAAAGATATATAATTTTTTAATTTTTTTTAAAAATATATCAAGATAATTGTGATTGCTGACATGGCAGCATCCTCACCTTATAATTCTCAACACAAACTTCCAAGAAAATACACTCTCCAATTGTATGTACACTTCTAGAACCCTCTACCCTCCTCCTTAAACCCCTTTCTCCACATTTCAGGGTTTTTACACAAACCCTCAAGAATTCTTAGCCCAACCCCTTTATCCATACACACACAAACACACAAAACACACAGTGAAAAAAATTCACAGAAATTTCAAGAATCCTTTGTGGCTTTTTCTTAAATAGTTTAGATAATGGCCCCTGTAGTAAGCAGGAGTTTGACTTCTTCACCTATGGCTTCAGTGCCTTACAGTCCATCTTTTGTATTGGGGAGTGGTAGTACCAATAGGGTCTGTCTTAAAACTACTTTCTTGCCTAGGAATAATATCAAGAATGGATTTTTACAATCTGGGTTGAGGTGGAAACAGGATAAAAGAGATGTTGGAGTAGTGGTTAGGTGTGAGGCTTCTGCTGTAGCTGAAAAAGAAGCTTCTGAGACTTCTGGGGAGACCCATGAGTATCAGGCTGAGGTGGGGATTTCATTTCCTTTTGTATAGTTTAGAGTTTTGGTTTGTAATTTTCAGTTTTTAGCTATATTGTTTGATTTTCTTGAGCTTGGGGGTCTATCGGAAATGGCCTGTTAGGTTTATGTATACTTTACCCTCCCCGGACAGCATTTTGTGGAACTACGCTGATTATGCTGTTGTAGCTGTATTGTCAGTTTTAACTAGTTTGTTGTTGAGGTATAATTGATTGAAGAGGAGTTGGTAGTTTGAATTTAGATGGCAATCTATGAATAGTCATTGGTATGTCTTTTAACATAGGAAAGATCCAATCTTTAGGCAATTGTAGGAGCTCTTGAATGCTTAGTTTTATTTAGCTGATAGTCCTTTGTCCACTTTATTGTTGTTAACTTTTCTTTCTCGGATGCAGGTCAGTCGCCTAATGGACTTGATTGTTCACAGTCTATACAGTCACAAGGAGGTTTTCTTGCGAGAGCTTGTGAGGTGAGGGCACCTCTTGCTTTTGTTTGCTTTTTAGAGTGGCAGAGACATCTGTACACTACTTACTACTACCATAAATTTTTTTATGGCTGTAAATAATCTCACTAGGGGTAAAATGAGAAGTTTAATAGTTGGAGCTGTTAATAAATATAGAAATGTTTCATTTTTTAGGACTAATTAAAACCGAAAGAGTGTTATATAAATTGGGATAGAGGGAGTACATTGTTTTCTTGATAACATTTGTAATCCTTTTTTTTTTTTGAAATTGGTAACTTTGATGACATTAGTAATCATTGATCTTGTAGAGTTGTGGATTTAGTAGTTATTGCTTGTGGATGACATGATAAATGTTTGTGTCAAAAACCATTCGTCATCGAGTTCACATTTAATTCTCTGTGCTGATATCTGACACTGATTTCTTGCTGCCATGCTTCAAATTCTTTTCTTTTCTGCTGAGCCGAGGGTCTATCAGGAATAGCCTCTCTACCCCACAAGGTAGGGGTAAGGTTTGAGAACATCCTACCGTCCCCAGACCCCACTGGTGGGATTACACAGGTATGCTGCTGCTGTTGTTGATATCTGGCACTGGGCACTATCAAAAGATTGCCTCTTTGGGTTCCATATGGTTCATTTTTTTTCCAAATGCACTTGTTGAAGTCTTCATGATGCTTGGTAATTGTCTTATAGAATTTCCTCTTTCCCTTTATGTTGTATTGCTAACTTCAGATTCTTCTTTGGACAGTAATGCTAGTGATGCCCTTGATAAGTTGAGATTTCTGAGTTTGACGGAGCCCTCTTTACTTGGAGATTCTAGTGAGCTAGAGATTCGCATCAAACCTGATCCAGACAATGGGACTGTTACTATAACGTACGTGGCTTAAGTTCTAGCTTCTGCATTAATGCTTTCCTAGTAAAGGGACTAATTAATTGATAATGCAGGGATACTGGTATTGGAATGACAAAAGAAGAGCTCATAGACTGTCTTGGGACTATTGCCCAAAGTGGAACCTCAAAATTCTTGAAGGCACTTAAGGTACTAAAGGGTATCTCTTAATGTGGAAAACTAAACTAATTCAGACTTTGATTGTGGTTTGAAGTTATTGTCTCTAAGAACTATGCTGCTTTTCTATCTATAGGAAAACAAAGACCTTGGAGCTGACAATGGATTGATTGGTCAATTTGGTGTTGGTTTCTATTCTGCATTTCTTGTTGCTCAAAAGGTAGCTGCTCATTTCATATGGATATGCATTTATAAAAAAAAAAGGCATTGCCATTCCACTGATTGTTTTTTTCCGTCTTTCCGTACAATCAGGTTGTAGTTTCCACGAAGAGCCCAAGGTCAGATAAACAGTTTGTTTGGGAGGCGGAGGCTGACAGTAGCTCATATGTCATCAGAAAGGAAACTAATCCTGAAAATCTTCTACCTCGAGGAACACAAATTACACTTTATTTGAGGGTACTGCAATAATTCTGCTCCTTTCTCTTGGTAGCTTTGTGCCTAAATCCCCTGGGTTGTCAATCTCCATTTTTGTTTCATCTCCTAATTTTGCTGAACTCGGGTTATTACAATAAATTAAAGATGAGTTCCTAAAATTCATCGTTGACCATGTCAACTGATGACTTCTCTGGATGATAATAAGTTGAGAATTGTAAGACATTTAACTTGGATAGTCATAAGCTTGTTATTTATCTTCTTCGGTGTGTTAAGACTTAAGATGGATCAGTAGAGAGCATTGTGAATGGTTTTGTCCCCTATGGTAGATGCAATTTGATAGGCTACCATCTTTTTGTAGGACGATGACAAATATGAGTATTCTGAGCCCAAGAAGATCCAAGATTTGGTGAAGAATTATTCGCAATTTGTATCTTTTCCAATTTACATGTGGCAGGAGAAATCAAGAACAATTGAGGTAAGGTTCCTTGTATAATCTAAGGCGATTTTAACCTTCACCTCCTCTTTTACATTTGGTGTTTTAGGAGAAATCTTTTGTGGTTTCAGCTTATGGCAAAACACTTTTTATACGATGGGATGGGGATTGGATAATTTATATTTTTGATTACCTTCAAAATTTTCAGATTCAGAATACAGTTCCCAGAGGCATATACGGGGCCAGTAGGTGCTTAAAAAACTGAAACAGTTGCATCTTTATTATGACATACTATTAATCTTTACCAGTTAGAGGTTGTTTGTACTGCTTGTGTTTTGATTAAGATAAGTGCGTCTAATTTCCATTATCATGTTATAACGTTGTTTATTAGTTTTCTGTTATTATTATTATTCAACATACCATTGCTGGGGTCTGATTTAAGTACTGTGTGTGTGTGGGGTGTTGTTGTTGCTGATAAGTGTGTGTGACAATTTGCATTCTCCTGTGAAAACTTCGTTGATTATTATTATTTTGTGGATAGGTAGGGGACAAGGGGTTTTCAACTTGTTTCACTGTGCTAGTTTGTCTTCTATCATCCATCTATGCCTATTTCTCATTGGTAAATTTTGACAGGTAGAGGAAGAGGAAGAACCAAAGGAAGGAGAAGAAAAACCAGAGGTGATGGCTCTATACTTATGTGCTTGCAGTATATTCTCTTCGATATGTGTCTATGCTTCTCGAGTTTATTGACGATATTGGAATTTGTGTTTCATTTTTCTTTATAATGACAGGAAGAGAAGAAAATGACAAAGAAAACCAAGAGTGAGAAGTACTGGGATTGGGAGTTGACGAATGAGACAAAACCTATATGGGTGAGTTGGTGACTACAGTGAGAGTTCTTTATATTGTACTCTTTTTTGTATGTGAGTTTTTGCGTTGTCATTCTAGTTAGGATAATCCTCTCTTCCCTGTAATAAATTGTAGATGCGGAATCCAAAAGAAGTTGAGAAAGAACAGTACCAGGAATTCTACAAGAGAACTTTTAATGAGTTCTTGGATCCACTTGCCCACACTCACTTCACTACAGAGGTATTCACTTTTCATATTGAATTGATCATTAGTCATTTGTCCATTTTTATACATTGATGTTTTAACTCTGATAGAACAATTTGTGCAGGGTGAGGTGGAGTTTAGAAGTGTCTTGTATATACCTGGAATGGCTCCTCTTAACAATGAAGATGTCGTAAATCCCAAGACAAAGAACATACGCTTGTATGTGAAGCGTGTCTTTATTTCTGATGATTTTGATGGGGAGTTGGTAAGTTCTATATGTTAGTTCGATTTGCAACTTGTAGAAGAGATGTGAAGAGAATTGATAGCTCTTTCCTTGTGTCATTGTGAAGTTTCTCATTCACAAATTCATAGTCTCTCATTCTTTGAGCTGTATATATGACGTTAATACACATGAAGAGAAGTGATGTTCTTGAACCATGTTTAAAATGTCTACTGCAGAATAAAATAATGAGATTTGTGTTAAGTGGTAGACAAAGAGAATGTGTAGTTTTACATCCCAGCTTTAAAGTAATCCAAATTTAAATTGATGCCCAAATGCTTTTGGGTGCCAGTTATAGTACAGTGCCCTTTTTTTTCCAAATCAGCTGATGCTAGTTCTCTGCATTTCAGTTTCCGAGGTACCTGAGCTTTGTTAAAGGAGTGGTGGACTCAAATGACCTTCCACTTAACGTTTCACGAGAAATCCTGCAGGAGAGCCGAATTGTAAGGAAAAGCTTTCGTGCTTGAATGAATTACATTTTATACGTCAAACTGTATTCTTGTTTAGCAATCGGCACTGAAGTGGTGGTTGCTATGGTCAATTTTTCGAGCTATCATTTGCAGTTCAATTGAAAAAGAATTACCTGTTCTTGGACTGTAATGTATTTATTTATTTCATCCTAGGTTCGGATAATGAGAAAGAGACTAGTGAGAAAAACATTCGACATGATTCAGGATCTCTCTGAGAGTGAGAACAAGGAGGTAAAATATTATCAGAACTTTCTTTACCTTTGGTGCCTTATCAAAAGAGTCTCTTGAATTCTGTAAGAGCGCTGCTATTTTAATACAGGATTACAAAAAATTCTGGGAGAATTTTGGAAAATTTGTGAAGTTGGGATGTATTGAAGACACTGGTAATCACAAGCGAATAACCCCATTACTGAGATTCTTTTCTTCCAAGAGTGAAGAAGAATTGATAAGCTTAGATGACTATGTTGAGAACATGGGCGAAAATCAGAAAGCCATTTACTATTTGGCTACTGATAGCCTACAGAGTGCTAGGACTGCTCCTTTCTTGGAGAAGTTGGTTCAGAAGGGTATTGAGGTATTTACTTCATCCTAATTTTTTACTGGATTAATCATCCAGATACCCAATAGGCATGAATGACAAGTCTCTGTTGGTTTACTCTATAGTTTGAATGTAGAGTTCTGCAGACGTATTCCCCTCCCCTCCCCCTCCCCCTCCCCCTTCCCCTTCCCCTTCCCCTTCCTAAAGGAAATAACTGATAACAAGAGAAACAGGCCCCCAAAAATGTAACACAAATTGAATACTGTATGTGTCACCAGTCTATATAGTTAGCTGGATAGTTAAAAGTGTCATTGAAGTTTTCTGGTAGGATTTCCAAAGACTGATTTTTTTAATTTATGATTCTTTATCCTTGACATCCATACTGTTGTTTGGATGAATCGTTACATTCTGTACCGCTTTTTCTTGCTCCTACCTATGCCGGTTTGAACATACTCCTTTTCTCTTTTGGTTGTTGCAGAATGACATTCGATTTTCCATAATGGTCCCATTATAGTATTTATCTCAATAAGTTTTAGTGCTTTTGAACTTTCTAGATTATTTCTATATAGAGGAAAAGCGAACTTGCTGCCAGTACATACTCCTCATTCGGCACTAAACAAATCACAAGTTCAACTCTCATCTTAATCTGCACGTCATGTCATTCTTGGGAAGACGAAAACACGTGCTTTGGGGAAGGCTGTGTCGGGGATCATGTCATCCGGCTTAAGTTCTCACTAGAATACCCTCTGCTTGTACACACTTCTAACATTTGCCTGTGTTGCTGTGATATAGGTGTTGTACCTCGTTGAACCAATAGATGAGGTGGCTATCCAAAATTTACAAACATACAAGGAAAAGAAGTTTGTTGACATTAGCAAAGAGGACCTGGAGCTTGGTAAGCTCATATTTTCTTGCATTGACTGGGAACATAGTATAGAAGTGATTTCCTTCAATATTCCGTGTCTTTCCTTTCAAATTATATTTCCCGCTATGTGAACACTCAACTAAACAGCAGAAAGGGTATTGGAGAAATATAAACGAAACGGACATTCAAGTTTGACCTGTTTCCAGAATGTCTAACATATTTTGGTCTCCCGCATTGATTTCAGATGATGATGATGAGGTGAAAGACAGGGAAGCCAAGCAAGAGTACAATCTTCTATGTGATTGGATAAAACAACAGTTGGGTGATAAGGTGGCAAAAGTACAAGTTTCAAAGCGTTTAAGCTCATCACCATGTGTGCTTGTATCTGGAAAGTTCGGTTGGTCTGCCAACATGGAAAGGTCTGTAGGTTATTATTTCTAGCGTCTTTTTCCGTTTATTTAGTTTTGGAACTTGCAAGACTCTCAGTTGAAAATCTTCATTTTTGTGTGTATGAAATAGATTGATGAGAGCACAAACCTTGGGAGATACTTCAACCCTGGAATTTATGAGAGGGAGGAGAATATTGGAGGTTAATCCCGATCATCCAATCATCAAAGACCTAAATGTAAGTTTTCCCTGCTCAATCTTCAGAGCGACTAACTAGTTCCTTGATTTGGATTCTATCGAAGTTGTAAGTATCAAGTGTTGTGAAATCAAATACTCCATCCGTCCCATTTTATGGTGCACTGTTTGACTTTGACACAGTTTAATTAAAAAAAAGGGTTACTTTTGAAATATGTGGTCCAAAACACCCCTTCATCAGGTATCACTGCTATGTTTACACTTGGCATTATCGTCAATGACCATATAGTGGGTGCCGGGTGAGGACTAGTAGTTAAGTTTCTCACAAGTTGCCTGGGATGTAGCAATCGATTTTGCTGTTGCTCATTTTCTTTTAGAAAAATAAAAACATAACATCTAAGGTCTGCGTACACCCCACCGTCCCTAGACCCCACTTGTGGGATAACACGACTGAGGGCCTAGTTGTTGTATACTTTTGTCGTTTTGTATCATAAAGCATACCAACAGTTTAATAATTTATTCTTATACAACTAGTAGTAAATCTTAGTGACTTCACAAGAACTGTTTTTCGCCCATAGAAGAAAGATATGGTCAAGTTTGACTAAGAATCATATGTACTTATCAACAATGGTACTGTGGAACTACTTGTAGGCTGCATGCAAAAATTCACCCGATAGTTCTGACGCCAAGCGGGCTGTAGAATTGCTGTTTGACACCGCATTGATCTCCAGTGGATTTACTGTAAGTACTGTGGAAGAACACTCCTTGTTTTTCCTTGTATTGCATAATTTGTTTCTTCCTAATACATGAATTTAACACTGAGGCACATTGGAAACAGCCTGATAGTCCCGCTGAGTTGGGTGGCAAGATCTATGAGATGATGGTAATGGCTCTTGGAGGAAGATGGGGACGATTCGAGGAAGAAGAGACGGTGGCATCAGAAGAAGCATCAACCGAGTCAGATGCAAGCTCTGCTGAAGTGGTAGAGCCACAAGTCGTCGAGCCATCTGAAGCAAGGACCGAGAGCAACGATTATTGGGAGTGATTCATAAAGTGTTTCTCTATCTTGTTTAGGCTTTCTTTCTGGCATGTCATAAGAGAAGAGAAAGTATTTTGCTTGAGAAGAAGGGAGGGGAACAAGAATGTTATTTGGTGGGTGGGGGTTGCGGGTGGGTGGGGGGGTGGGTGGCACTAGATATTGTATTGAAGAAATTTTGGAATGAATAATTTAGTTATAGAATAGTAAGATTTGGTTGGTTTTCACTTCCCCCCCTCTTGCAGTACCATTGACGTATGGTTTGAAACTCGGTGGATAAAAGCTCACTCGTCTGTCTTTCTTTACTTAAATATCAGGCAGATTTAAACGTGCTTCTAACTCACACGTCATGTGTTGTATTTTTGTCGAACTCACATATAACTAGTCTAACAAATATTGTAAACATGTCCCTTATACTATTGTTATGTGATGAACAAAATTACTTTAGTTGATTTTTTCGTGTGAATGACTTCTATTATCGCAAATGAACCATTATAAGCAAAACAAAAAACAAAAATGAGGTTGTAAATAAGTAACAAAAGCTTTAACAATATGTATGTTATATGTGTATGCATTTGTCTTGATAGAAAAAAAATATTTATTGACAATTTTTGTTGACTTTTAAGTGGTCTTAATTCCTCTTGTGAAGATGTTGTGGCCCATGATTGAACAACACTTTTAGCACAACTTATTTGTTAGATTTGGTGATTTAAATAGTATGAGATATCAAATTGTTAATTCAAATTAAATGTATTGTAATTTGCAGCAAATATTTCTTTTTTTTTTGTCATCTGATTTGGTATATAATTATCAATTTTCGATATATAATTAGTTGTTTTATACATTTTGATATAAAATTTTATAAAATGTATTTGTGTTTGTATAAAAAAGAAAAAAGTGTATGTAAATATAAATACATATATTTTCGTTCTATACACTTATAATTATACAAATACAAATCTTATTATACAAATTACAATGTATAAATGAATTTATACAAAATCGAACAATTTGTATAAAATTGAATGTTTGTATCGAATTATACAAATCAAAAGCTTCATAGCAAACATAAAATTTGCTATGGAGCGCAATTATGCAAACTATAGATATAACATATAACTATGATTTTTATGTTTGTTACATATAAAAATTGCTCTTTTTAATATTACTTATTTGATTAAAATTAAAGCTTATTGATGAAAGTTATTTTTCTTTTCTCTTTTTCACTTTTTCCAATTTGATTTTTTAGTGTTCTTGTTCTATAAGCTAAATTTTTTTTATTTTATTTTCCTTTCTATCTACTATTTGTCAATTTTCAAATCGATTTCTTTTTCTTTTTATTTATTTAATGATAAATATGACAATATAACAACAAATATATTTTACAGAGAAAATCTAACTATAATTTCACCTCGAAATCTTTTAAGTCCAATATCCGAATGAGAGAATATTGCAAAAGCTTCATATTATTATCATTAAATTAATTATGGAATACCTTAAAATAGGTACTATTATTTTATAAATTATATCTTTTTCTTTTTGGAGTTTGGAGGAAATTCTAAATTTCTTGGTTTAAAAAACTATAAATAGAAAAAAAAATTCTGAATTTCAGTGCCACCAAAGTTACTGTAAACGGGTTTGGGTCGGGTCGGGTCACCCAATAAGATACCCGGATAGTATTTGTTAATTCTTAGTAACGAAAAGAATAGGTTTTTGGAAGGGTTTAAGGCAGCCTCCATTGCCAAACTCCTTCACCTCTGCTTCTCTTTTCTCCATTTTTCTTCTCAAGATTTTGCCCTTTTCAATGCTAGTAAGCATTCCACAGTTTCCCTTACCTTTATTTCAGCTTGTTAGTCATTTGGGGTGATCTTTTTTCTTCAGTTTTTCAACAAAAGATCCACTGAATATGTGGAGATACATATCAAAACAAGCTTATTCAAGAAAATTGAGGAATACCCATGATTCAGATGTTCTTGGTTTTGCTCAGTCTTTCAGAAAGACTAGACCTTTACAAGGTTTGTGTGAAGAAAGTTATAGAAATCCCAGCTTGGGTGTGTCTCAAAGTTCAATCTTTTCTAGAGTTGGTGGAAGAAGTAGGTGTTTAGATGGGATGTGTGAAGATAGTTGTAGGAATCACTACTTGGGTATCTCTGAAAGTTCAATCTTTTCTAGAGTAAAAGGAGATTTTCGAGTTTGTGGATCTTTAGGAGTTTTGAGGAGTTATGGTAGTGCTGCAGAGGCTATTGCTTCTACATCTGAAGAAGATATTGATGAAATTCAAGAATTAATTGAGGAAATGAACAAAGAAAATGAGGTTTTGAAGACCAATTTGCAGCCAAAGCAGCCGAAAACAGTAGGTGGGATGGGGATTGGGAAGTATAATTTGCTTAGGAGAAGACAGATAAAGGTAGAAACTGAAGCATGGGAAGACGCGGCTAAGGAGTATCAGGAGCTGCTGATGGATATGTGTGAGCAAAAGCTGGCACCAAACTTGCCGTATATTAAATCTTTGTTCTTGGGTTGGTTTGAGCCATTGAAGGATGCCATAGCTGCTGAACAGAAGTTGTGTGATGAAGGTAAGAACCGTGGGGCATATGCTCCCTTCTTTGATCAGTTGCCTGCTGAAATGATGGCTGTGATTACAATGCACAAGTTGATGGGGTTGCTAATGACGGGTGGAGGAAGTGGTAGTGCTAGAGTGGTGCAAGCTGCTTCCCACATTGGTGAAGCAATTGAGCATGAGGTTCGTCTCTGTCCATTGGGGATTTTGAAATTACTTTTTATTGCTTTGTTTTCGATTCCTTAAACATTTTATTGAGTCCAAATATGTGCATGTCGTTCAATTTTATGTATTTGGATAAGATTGTAATACACTATATTGAATAATGATAATAGTAGAAGAGGATGAGACCAGCACTCCCTATGTGTTAGCTCTCTTCTTCAGAATGGTCCCTTATACGAGGACTTACTTTTTTTTTTATACTTACATTGTTGTTTATGAGTCTATTCTCTGGTACATTTGTTGTATGTTCCTTAGAGTTATCAACAAAACCTCATAGCGATATGTGCCAATAGATTCTTTATTGGAGTGAAATATTGGTGTTTCATTATCTCTTAGGAAACTAAAATTTTGTCCTATGGGGTTTTTAGTGACCATGTGCTAAGTAATTCCCTCTCATCTGGAAAGAATAGGTGGAAGAAAGCGATAGCACAGACACATGAATTGAAATAGATTAAAATTTTACATCCCCGGTGGTGAGGGGAAAAGTTGCTTTGTAAGGTGATATTCCAGTTGATTTTATATCCTTTTGTGCGCTTGTCTTGTATTGATTTATGCAAACTTGTCTTTTTCTTCTCTGCCGTAACTTGTTTAATTTTATTGGCTATCTTTTCACTGAAAATGTCAATGGAACTTGGAGAGGCTACAATATGTTTCCATTTCCTTGTTTCAAATGTATTACGATGCAGTCTCAATATGGGTGAATAAGCTGCCAAAATCTCTCTTTTTGTTTGTTTGGGAGAAACCCTGTATACTGTATACAAGTGGTATACAAAAAGTGGTAGAACCTACAAAAAAACATGGTTCTCCACAATGAGCACCCGGTATACAAAAAGTGGTAGAATCTACAAAAAAAACATGGTTCTCCACAATGAGCACCTATACAAAAAGTGGTAGAATCTACAAAAAAAACATGGTTCTCCACAATGAGCACCCTATCATCTATACTCAATGGGATCTCGTGTGTGTCCCAAAATTGACTAAAAAACGAATGCTGAATACATCGACTACCAGTAAATTTTGTTTAGACACTTGAACTACCTGTTTTGATTGAACATCTAAACACATGATGACGTGTTCCTATAGACAGAAGACACTTGCCACCCAAACGACAGGCACTCGAAGTACAGCCTGTTCTTATGAGTTGTTGTATTGTATGTTCTTCTGTTACATTAATGACCTTTCTGTATATAGTGCTGTTGTATCAATGGCTAATTTAGGGTATTGGGAACTTCATGGTTTCTTCTTTTGTTGTCTCCATTTGCTAGCCTATGTCCAGAAACATTTCTCATGACTAATCAAAAAGTATATAACAAAATGAGAGCTGTTCAGCCATGCTTGTGTAGTTCATTGGTCCTATTTCAATTCCTTCTCAGGCCAGAATACATAGATTTTTGGAGAAGACCAAGAAAAATGCATTGGATGGGTCCTTGGAAGAAACAGCTGGTGATATTATGAAAGAAAGAGAGAGGCTGAGGAAAAAAGTAAAAATCTTGATGAAGAAACAGAAGCTGCAGCAGGTTAGAAAAATTGTGAAGCAGCAAGATGATGAAAAGCCTTGGGGCCAGGACAACCTTGTCAAGGTTTGTCTTCAACAGTGTCTTCCCTTTGTCACCTTTGTATGATCAGTATTGGAGCTTCCTTTCCTGGGCATGCCCTTGTATTTATGATAGTTTGTGATTTTTTTTTTTGCTGAAAGTAATGCTTTTTTTTTAGGTTGGCTGCAAATTGATTCAGATATTAATAGAAACCGCCTATATACAGCCTCCAAATGACCAGTTAGAGGATTGTCCTCCAGATATTCGCCCAGCATTTATGCACACCCTCAAAACTGTAGATACAGTGTGAGTACAAACTTAACTCGACGAATCCCTTTCCCTTGGTTGCCTTAATAGAAATAGAGGAAACAAGAAAAGAAATCCAGTCTTTTCATCATGGGGTTTGATGTAGATAACATCTCTGAACCATTAATTGTTGATTTGTTTTGTGGCTTCCGTGAGTACAGGAAAGGTAGCAGAAGATATGGTGTGATTCAATGTGATCCACTTGTTCGTAAAGGCTTGGATAAAACTGTGAGTACAGTATTTCACGGATACTCATTGCCCGTTGGGTGATACTGTGATTCTCCTGCTTACATAATCAATTGCTATAGAGGAATTACATATAATGACAGTAAATCTTTTCTCCCGAACAGGCTAGACATATGGTGATTCCATATATGCCGATGCTGGTTCCTCCACAGAATTGGTCAGGGTTAGTATGCAGATCTTCTCTTGTTATTCCAGTCTGTATGCTAGATACTTGAGTTCAGATAATTACTCTATTCTATTTTCTCCTTTTTTTCCCTAGTGAATAAAAGCTTTTGTTTCTTGTTGGCCGGAACTTAGTACCTTTGAGGTGTGTCAAAATCCATTCTCAAGATAGTATTTGTGGATTGAGGTTTCTCCCACTTGTTTGGCTAGATTTACTGGCCGAAGTTCCTCCAGAGTAACCATTACTGTGTGACTTGTTATTGGTATTTACTTCTTCCTGAAGAACTTGATTGATCTTCAAAATCACAGTTGAAAGTTTTGGTCAGTGGTAATTAGATGTCTGGTCAGAAGAAGCTAAACTGATATGTGAATAAGGCTTATTGACTTCCTGTGTTGGTGATAGGACCACATATTTGCATCGGCTGCTTGGTTTGGTAATTCCAGTCATTAGGTCTCAGAACCATGTATGGATTGGTTAAATTTCCACATTTTCTGGCAGGTATGACAGAGGTGCATACTTATTTTTACCATCATACATTATGCGGACACATGGAGCAAAACAGCAGCGTGAAGCAGTTAAAAGAGTTCCAAAGAAGCAATTGGAACCTGTATTCCAGGTCTGCAGGCAAATGTTTCCTTATATGTAGTATTCAAAATTCGAGCCCCCCAGCCCCTCGAAAAAAAACAACGGAGAGAGAAAATCAGGACTCGTTTTCACCTTTCTATATGTAGTATTCAAAATTCGAGCCCCCCCACCCCCATCCCCCCAAAAAAAGATGGAGAAAGAAAATCAGGACTCGTTTTTTCACTTTTCTATATTTTGGCCTTTCAGGCACTTGACACTCTTGGTAATACCAAATGGAGGGTGAATAAAAGGGTACTTGGCATATTAGACAGAATATGGGCTAGTGGAGGCCGTCTTGCTGATTTAGTCGACAGGGAAGATGTGGGTGACACCGCTACATGATGTTGAGAATTTGTTTCCCTTTTGCTCTTTGAGGGTTGTTTAACCATATGCATGCTTTCTTAGAGGTGAGTTGATTTCAGGTACCTTTACCAGAAGAGCCAGACACCGAAAATGAAGAAGAAATCAAGAAATGGAAGTGGAAAGTTAAAGCTGCAAAAAAAGAGAACTGCGAGAGGCATTCTCAGCGGTGTGATATTGAACTCAAATTAGCTGTAAGTTATATCCTCGTCTTATGTTATTCCACTTTTTTCTGTGTTGATGTATAGTATTCCATGATCTTTTGCTTTTGAAGAGCAGGTTGCGCGGAAAATGAAGGATGAAGAGGGTTTTTATTATCCACATAACCTTGATTTTCGTGGTCGTGCATACCCCATGCACCCGTATTTGAACCATCTTGGTTCTGATTTATGCCGTGGCATCCTCGAATTCTCTGAGGGGCGCCCACTTGGAAAGTCCGGTTTACGCTGGCTGAAGATACATCTAGCAAATGTATATGGTGGTGGTGTTGATAAGTTATCATATGAAGGTCGTGCAGCATTCAGTGAGAACCATGTGGAGGATATTTTTGACTCTGCAGACAGGCCACTGGAAGGAAGGCGTTGGTGGTTGGGGGCGGAAGATCCTTTTCAATGCTTAGCAACATGTATTAGTATATCTGAAGCATTGAGAAGCCCTTCTCCAGAGACCTCTATATCTCATATGCCCATTCACCAGGTAATAGATAATGCGAGAATGTTTGTGGTGGAGTTCGTAATGTGTGTGCTTAGCTTGAACCTCTTGAAGGCTCCATAGATGAGAGGGCTGCAGGAATGAAAAGCAAAATTTATGTTGCGCATTTGTGTACTTCCACTTATTGTAGATGATGCCCACAACTAGTCTAGATGGTTACTGAGGGGTATATTGCTGTGACTGTATAGTATTATGCTGTGAAGTTATTCTCATGGTTTTAGGATCTCCTTAATTAATTTGAAAGGTTGATGAAAGTTGCCAAAAGGCATAGTGGAGGATAATTCCACATTGCATTTGGTGGACAGTATGGGAAGAAAGAAATAGTAGAAACTTTGAAGATATGTCCAATTCCACTCAGAAGGTTATATGGGATTGTATTGTATCCCTTTATTTTTGGTGTAAAGAGAAAGGTTTAGAGGAAACAGAACAGATTGTAGAATTATTAGGATCCTTGTAAGTATTTTTTTCTTCTTCTTTTGTTCCCCTCTGTTTGCAGGTCACCAGCATATCCTTAATGCTGAAGAATACGACATTACCATTTTCAAAAAGAGAAGAAGAAAAGTTGCCTAGGCTTAGGGTTTCGATGGTCATCCTAATAGTTGAATCTTGCTAGCATAGTGATGAACCAGGTTTGGGGAGGGGGGATTTCCTACAAGAGATTTCGGTTTGTGTGAATGGCCTCAAACTAATGGTGCCATTTAGATAGTTGAGGTCCCAAAGTCATGGGGTCTAGCTGTTAACCTTGGGATTTCATGAATGAAGGTGCTATGAAGAAAATATAAATACGTGTTCAAGATTAATATCAGACCAAATTACGCTGACAAAATAATTGAAAACATACAATTAAGTAAAATATTTTTTCAAGTGGTGCTGTCTTCAAGGCGGAAGCCACGGGCAATGAGGTGCATGCCTTAGCTCCTATATATTAAAGTGCTGCTTAAAGGAGGCATAGCACAAAACCTACTTTTCGGCTTAATCATGCCTCAAGACTCAAGAGAGCCTTTGACAGCTTAGTTGAAAATGGTGTCAAACTCTGCAGCTCAGACATACTGCATCATCCACATATTTACTAGCTTTCAGAATCCTTTGAACAATCCATGATGCCTGCTTGGCAATGTCCAACAAAGAAGTTCATGTTCTTCCCATAATATCAGTGAACTGTGAATCCATCTTACTCAGAACTTGTCTTTCTTCTGACTCAAGTTCCACAGTAGTTTGATCATGACAGCTTTGTTTCAAGGCCTCCTACTGTCTCAGATTGGCAAATTCTATCCCAGGCTAGATGTGCTTCTTTGATAAATCAACTCCTCCAATCCGCAAAAATTTTCCACTTGTAGCTTCAATTATCTTTACCACTTTCTTTGGAAGGATAAATATCTGAGCCCAGAACACTAACTGACTTAGGGCCTGTTTGGATTGGCTTTTGGCTTATGACTTATAAGTCAAAAGCCATAAGTTATGATTTCTAACTTACGGCTTTTTGCTTATTTTTGTTATTTTGGCTTTAAAATAAGTGCTTATAAGCACTTTCTAACTTTACCCGAACACCTCAAAACTGCTTAAAAGCTATTTTGGCTTAAAAGCGCCTAAAATAAATCAAATCCTAACGGGCACTTAATCAACTTGGTTCTACCTACATAAGATAAGAACTTTGTGGTCCAAGACTCTGTCCTACTTAAGATCTTATCTATCAAGGGCGGACAGTTGACACCTTCTTTGTACTCAAAGGCACCCCTAAGTGTCTTATAAGGACTTCACCTTTATTGAAGCCCTAGATTCCCAGTATTTCCTGTTGTACTTCTCTTGACACTCCTCCACAATAAACAGATCCTTTTGATGGATAGCAATTAAGGCCAGAGGCTTGTGAGAAACATTGAAACTGATCAAATAGGTATTAGACTGACATAGCATCTCCTCTATAGAACAGGAGTAAATTACCTGCAAACCAAGTTGGATTAGGTTCAATTTGGCATATGTAGGATGGAAGTTAAAAGTTTCGGATCTTCATCCATTGCTTCAATAGTCTACTTAGATGTTCCATTGCTAAAACAAACAAGAATGGGGACAATGAATCTCCTCGTCTCAAGCCTTTCTTAGCTTCAAAAGGCTTGGATGGTTTACCATTAATGATGTGGAATAGGACACTATCTGCACACATGCCATTAGCCATTCAATAAAGATACGAAATATAGGCTGATAGGCTTTATTTGCATGTCAATATTGAGCATGCACATAGGTGATACCCCTTTTACTAATTCATTACTGAGTAGAATATTGTCAGTGATAACCCTTCCTTGAACAAATTCTGCTTGACTACAATCCACAGGTATACTACATCAAAGTAGCCCCCCTTCCAAAAGTATTACAAACTAGACTGATTCCAACTGTGCTTTTTGTCAGAAATAGTCTATAACATCAAAAAGTTGTTCTGCCTGTACTAAAAACAACTTTCTGTTTACACCAAAAATAATAAAGAGCTATCCAATTCATCTTGAAATTCTGCAAATTGTACTTCTTGCCCTCAAAACATCTTTGATTCCTTTCTTTCCACACTGTCCACCATATACAAGCTGGAATAATCCTCCATCTCTCCTCCTTTATTGTAGTATTGCCTATATTGATCCAACAGTTTAGGAGTCGTGCTATGTTTCTTGGTTTCACCCAAGTGATCTTCCTAAGGCTGCTGAATATTCTCCATAATTGATCTGTCCATTTGCAATGCAAAAAGAGATGGTCGACTGTCTCTGCATGTTCCTCACACAAATAGCATCTTGAGCATAGTTGGAACTTCCTTTTCTTTATATTTTCTTGTGTCAGCACTGCTTCCTTTGCTAGTAACCATGTGAAACAGTTTACCTTGTATGGGATTTTAGGTTTCCATATCATCTGCCATGGCCAGAGCTCCATCCTGTCATTTGATTTGAATGATTGAGTTCTTTGTAAGCTGACTTGACACTGAAAACCCCTTTGCTTTGCTGCCGATCTTCCACACAACCTTGTCTTCTTCCCTAGTTAGATTACTAAATTGTGCCATTGTATCATGGAAGGCCACTATGTTCCCCATCTCCCAATCATTTAGATTCCTCCTAAGATGTAAGTTCCACCCCTGTCTTGTCCACATTTCAGCCACAGTTGCATTTTGTTGAAAGCTTAGTGTATATAAGTCTGGGAATAATTGTTTCAGGGTTCTTTGGGCTATCCATTTGTCCTCCCAAAATGATACCTTCATTCCATTACCCGCTTGAAATCTGATTCTAGAACGAAACAGAGGCCAAAGATTTCTTACTGATCTCCAGATACCACATCCATATGATGTAGTTACCATCTTTGTCATCCACCTATTCTCCATTTCATATTTTGCCCTGATCACCTCTCTCCATAGCATATTCTCTCCTGTCATAAACTTCCAAATCCATTTCAACATTAGGTTTTGTTTTGTTTCTTCATGTTCCTAATCCCCAGCCCCCCCTCTTTCTTGTTTTTATGACCTCTTCCCACTTGACTAGATGAAACTTCTTTTTATCTTCACTTCCCTGCCAAAAGAAATTTCTTCTATCCTCTGTATGACCTTGTCTGGTGGTGGGAACATAGACATCATATAAGCAGGTATTGCATCTAGCACACTATTAACCATGGTTAATCTACCTCCCCTAGACAGATATTGGCTCTTCCAGTTGGTTAGCTTCTTTTCGCATTTTTCTATCACTCCATTCCAGATCCCTATTGATTTGCTCTTTCCCCCCAATGGCATACCTAGGTATATTGTTGGTAGTTCCCCTGCCCTACACCCAGAACCCCTGCCAGACTCTCCACCTGAGCCACTTCATTTATGGGATAAATGAAACTCTTCCCGCAATTGATATGTAATCCAGAGACTGCTTCAAAGATGATGAATATTACTCTTAGGATCAACATTTGGCCTGTCATTGCTTCACAAAAAATGAGTATCATCTGCTTATTGCAGATGGGTAATCTCCAAGCCATTTTGTGCACTGTTGTCCACCCTAAAACCCCTTACCCAACGCTTCATCTTTGCTGTGTCCTTCCATGGCTAAGATGAATAAAAAGGGTGACAGGGGGTCACCCTGTCTCAGTAAAACAAGAGATTGGTCTAAGTTCTCTGGTAGATGAAAGATTCTGTACTTCAGGAATCAATCTGACAGTGGTGCAATTTATGCCCTTGAACATCCAAGTAGTCTGAACAAATTGAAGCACTGAGACTTCATCCCCAATGATAGGCCATGTTTTCTTGAATGCTGTGTGATATTTGTTTTAGCTTACTTTCAATGGTTGTATGATTGAGGTTGTAAACTCTCTTCTCATTTTGTTGTTCTCGTGGGAATCCTATAATTTTTTCATTAATTTAGTGCAACTCGTATTCACCTACACTAAGTTAGTATTGCATGTTATAATCCAAATTACTGGGTATGTTGTTGTGCTTTATAACTAATAATTTTAGTTCATCTTTCTCATGTAATAAATATTACATCCTTAATAATTCCTATTTTCATGAAATCTTTAGGAAAATTGAACTCGTGAATAAATCTTCTAAGAAAATCTATTGTTGAAGAACCATCTGTTAATCGCAAAAGGATGAACTAAACATTCTAATATGTGGTAGTTTTAGCCTTTACCTAAAATGTTGAGTTGCATGCATACGTCATGTTTTGAAGTTTTACCTACAGTGTGAATCTGATTGTCTGCTTATGAATTTTAATGAAGGATGGGTCGTGCAATGGGCTACAACATTATGCTGCCCTTGGCAGGGATAAGGTAATGCATGTCCTGTTTTGTTGCCTTCTTTAAGACTGTAAGATAGATTCATTGAATATTTACTCAAAAAAAGATTGATTCATTGAATAAGCTGTCTTTGTTTGATATCAAGTATGCCTGCTCTGGGCTTGAGTTGCAGCATTAGCTAATTCAGCATTCAAATGTGCTTGACAAAATTATGGCGTAGTTTTGTGTTGTGTACAACAGAATTAATCCTAAATGGTGTTAACATGTTTTGAGTTGGCAAGTTTTAACCGAGTTTGGATTACTTTCCAGTTAGGAGCAGCTGCAGTCAATCTTGTTGCTGGAGACAAGCCTGCTGATGTTTACTCTGGAATTGCTGCTCGGTGAGTTACTATTTAGCTACTAAACTGCACTTTCCCTACTTCCTTTCTTTTGCTTTCACTCCTTCAATGCGGTTTTTTTAATCCTAGAAGACTTAAGTCTGATACCAGCTGTAGAAAATGCTGCAGGAAGTTTGATCAAATTCACTGTGTCTTGTCTTTGATGAGAAGAGATTATGGATTGATAATTTGTTACCTTTGTCAAAAAAAAAAAAAAAAAGAAGATTATATATTTATAATATATCTACCAATTTTTTCTTGTGATAGAGAGATGCTTAAACTTGTAATTGTGATTGTTGGACTCAGGACTATATGTAAATTTATATAGAGAGAGGATCATTTGTGTGATAGTGTAAATAGTATTCTAGTACTAGTTCTGCATGAAAATGATTCTATTTTCCTATTTCAGTAACCTATGTAATGATGCCAAAATTGCTAGGTTGGATCCACAATTATCCTTTCCTTCTGTGATAGGAATCCTTTTGTGATTAATCTAGTTACTAGACAATCTTTGACAGGAGACCACACTTTTTCTATATGATGATTTTAAGTTTCTTTCTTCAACCAGAGTTCTTGATATTATGAAGAGAGATGCAGATAAAGATCCTGCAACTGATCCAAATGTGATGCGTGCCAGGCTGTTAATCAACCAGGTTTGTCTTTAATGTGTCTAAATTCTTCAGGCTTATGTACTGCAATGATGGGTTTCTTTTCAGAGTTTTATGGAGTTATATGAGGGGCATACATCTATAATTGGTTTCTATGTTCGATTAACGGCTGAATGATAGACACTGGATAGTTTTTTTGGAGAGGTATTTGTATTAGTAAATAACACAAAGAGAGTGATAGATTTCTGTTAAAGTGAACAAAAAGAAGAAAACCAAAAGTATGTTCCTCTTCAACTGATGGATTCTATGAATTCTAACAATGTTTCTGCCTCATTAGCATACTCCAGCTTACGTTGAATGAAATAGCAAAAGATAATCAAACTTAATCCTCTGAACTGATTTGTACTACTCTTCACTCATCAGAGCATCATTCTGATCTGCTGAATAATATTTCTTCTGTAACACATTGCTTTTAATTGCTAACTCAGGTGGACAGGAAGTTGGTCAAGCAAACAGTGATGACATCAGTGTATGGTGTCACGTATATTGGTGCTCGTGACCAAATCAAGAGAAGATTGAAGGAGCGTGGTGCCATTGAAGATGATAATGAGTTGTTTGCAGCAGCTTGTTATGCGGCAAAAGTATGAACTTAGATTATTCAAATCTGCTTGGGCTTTTCAATATAAAAATATAAATGGATTTATAGTAAAGTCATGGCTTAGCAAAATAAATCTGTCTATCTCAAATAGATAATCCTTTCCTTGTGGTTTGTCCTGAAGTGGTATCTAAAAGTAATATGGGTCATCACTTATATATATATAAAAAAAAGTAAATGTGGTTAGTCTTTTCACTGTTCTCTATGCAAACTATCTTCTAGTTACCCATGCAAAGTGAAGTATTACTCCAATTCTAAAACTTGCGTCCATATCGACTCCAACAATCAAATTTAACTTTGGTCAAACATATTTTCAGATAAATTTATGCAGTCTTACAAAATTCTAAATCTTCTACATAGTACATGATTGTACTTACGTGTAGTTTATCATTTTGCCATTTCATGGTGAAACATATTTCTACATTTAGTCTTGAATGTGGCTTTGGCCAACACCAACTCTGAACTTTGGGAGTCAAATTGGGATGTTCGGGATGGAGTGAGTGGTTTGAAACATTATGTAACTACATTAAGAGGTCCTTGAGGTTGCTGTTGAATTACATGTATATACTTTCTGTTGTCTATATAGCGTCAATGTTCCTTCAAATGCTGTTCTGTATCTGCTTATGCACTTAGTCTAATTATCTTTCACACATGGTCAGACCACCTTGACTGCCTTAGGAGAGATGTTTGAAGCAGCCAGAAGTATCATGAGTTGGCTTGGAGATTGTGCAAAGGTTTGCTTTTTATTCCAATTATCTCATTAATTAATTAGTCATGTATTGAATTTTGAGTTATTGAATTAAAATTTAGTAGTTAAACCAGTTAAGAATTTCAAGTATGATGCATAATTTGTGTCTCGGTGGTTTGTTTAAATGTGCCCTGCTGTCTATTCCCTGATCCTAGTTCAGTGACTTCCTTGTTCTGATATTAGTGCAATAGCTGATCTTTAGGAATATATAAGCTGGAAATAAAAAATATTTGATGCTTCCACATGTTTGGTCTATATTGGATGTGAAAATCAGTAGCATAAGCTAACATTGCAACAACAACAAACCCAGGGTGTTCCCACAAATGGGGTTTGGAGAGGATAGAGCGTATGATGACCTTCCCCCTAGTAGAGAAGTCTGAATTCAAAACACCCTTCGGCTGAGCAAACAGTGAAGAAGTGGCAATAGCAACAAATACAAACAACAGCAAGATGATAAGATATTGAAATAATAGGTAGTGATAGAAATTAAAAAAAAAAGCGGGGGGAGGGGGGGGGGGGACGAATAATACTAAAACTCTGGGATGAAAAATTATATATTGTTATCCCCTAATTGGACTCAATGTGGTGTTAGTCGATGAATTTGAAAGTGCTTTCTTTCAATTGTAACCTTAGGGAGGAAAACCCTATCAGATGGGAAATGTTTTGAAGGTAGAGGAATGAAAAAAAAGATAATGTCAAACACCAGTATCACCTGATTATGTTGCTCCTGCTTTTTTTTTCCCATTTCGATGGATTTTGAAGTCTTTATGGTCTCATTTTCTTTTTACTAATGGTTAACACTTTATTATCCAGATTATAGCCATGGAAAACCAGCCTGTACGATGGACTACTCCGCTTGGACTTCCTGTTGTGCAACCTTACCGCAAATTAGGAAGGCATCTTGTAATGTTCTAATGCATTCAAAGCTTAAATTGCAAAAAATTTCAAACTATCTTATGTCTTTGACATATTTCATATTCGAAGATCACTAACTATCGGAGACTTCAAACTCTATGCAGATTAAAACTTCTCTTCAGATTTTGACATTACAGCGTGAAACAGATAAGGTTGGCTTGCATTTAGCTTGTCTTTTCCCTTCACTTATAATGCTTATACAACAAAACAAAAAGATGAATGGAATAACATGCAATTACACTGTTCGAAAATGTGAAACTAATTGGAGATGTTGGATCAATGACTGTGAATTGCATATCATTGACTATAAGTTGGAAGTTAGGTAGTGTTTTCTGTTATTCATGCTCTTATCATAAATTATAGGTAATGGTTAAGCGACAGAGAACAGCATTTCCTCCAAATTTTGTTCACTCTCTTGATGGTTCCCACATGATGATGACTGCCATTACCTGCAAAGAAGCTGGCTTAAGTTTTGCAGGTTTGTATTGCTGCCTATTTTTTTTGTGGTCACATGAAATGCCAAGTGCCCGGTGAATAAGCGTCAAATTATACATGCTAATGTTTTCATTCCAATATTGGTGGCAGGAGTGCATGATTCATACTGGACACATGCATCTGACGTTGACCAAATGAACAAGATTTTGAGAGAAAAATTTGTTGAACTCTACGACGCACCCATATTGGAAAATGTAAGTGTGTTTTGAAAGTTTCCCTTCAAGACATTAATGGTTCTCGCTTTAAACAAATTTCAATCTACTGTATCCTGCTTTTAGCCCTTCTTATCCTTCATCAAATTTGCATTGGATTTGGCTTATGTTTTCTTCTAGATAAGACTGCTAAAGGCTAAAGTATACTGTGTCACAAATTATTAACACACTATTAATTGGTAACAGTTACTGGAGAGTTTTCAGCAGTCATTCCCTGACTTGGAGTTCCCCCCGTTACCGGAGCGGGGTGATTTCGATCTAAGAGAAGTTCTGGAATCTCCCTATTTTTTCAACTAGTCGAGCAGTCTTATTTTTTCGATTTTATGTGGTCTGGTGTTTGCTTTCTCCCTACAATGACAAAACTCAATGGGATCTTCAAACTCTTGGATCGATGGCGCTAGGCCAACTGCTGCGCTGGAAGTCAAGAAAAACGAGTGTATACTGACACATTGGCTGCTGCACTTGGATGACCCTTTCGTATGCTACTGCAGAAAGTGTCTTTGACCATACATGTTGGACAAGCTTAGTATTTCCAGGATGAGTCAGGTTACTACGCCCATAAGCTACTCTACGGAAAGTTATACTGAGTGCAAGCAATCGGCTAGTGGTTTCGATGAAATATTATTCGTGTACAAGCGTGTGGAGGCAGGCGTAAGCAAAAGCGAAAACGCCTTCCAGCCCTGGAATGACAAAACTAATGAAGACTGACCTTATATGACTGACTCTACATAGTTCTGAGTAGAACAGTAAGACAATAGTTTCTTCCCCCCTTTTTTTCCTCAATAAAATCTTATAATTACTTGCTTTTGTACCATTTACATAGCAGGTTGTATATATCTTTTATGGTGAAGTGTCACCTCATTTTTTATACCTCTTATATCTTTATATCCTAAGCTTTTGTTGTAATAAGAATACAGCCCACAGATTTTTAATAGAAAGAAGTTATATTGTTATTATTGTTCATGCAATTAGTACGTGATATGCCAAGCTAGGACCTACTATTCCTTCTTTCCCTGTACCGATGGTGAAATAGTATTTTTCACACTATCGAGCTTGTTTGGTTGATGAATAAGTTATTTCGGAATTAGTTATCTTGAGATTAGTGACAACCCTCATTGTGGGATAAAACAATTTTTTTTTTCGGAATTAGTTATCCTGTGAAGTTATAGGTTAATACACAAAAAACAAGAAAGTCGCCTAATTTCAAAAAGTTGGCTCGAAAATATTAAAACATGCCTTGAACAAATGGTGGCTCACCATACGCAATGTTTCTCCAACTCATTACAGAATTCCTCATAAAAAAAATTCAGATTTTTTTTTTTGGGTACTTAAGGCGCTATCCATGGGTAATACTCACGAAGAAATCAAGAAAGTCGATTAATTCCTAAAAGTTCATTGCAAATATATATCTTAAAAATGGTGGGACTATACATAATGCTTTCCCAACTCATAAGGGAGGATTCTCATAATGTTTTTTCAGAAATTTTTTTAGGTGCTCCAAGTCGGTAGATCCTAAAAAAAATAAAAAATTGTGTATTAGCCTATGAATTTGGCGGCTTGGAGCACTCAAAATAAATTTCTGAAAAAACTTTATGAGGACATCCTTAATGAGTTGGGGAAACATTACGTATAATCTTATCATTTTTAAGACATGTTTTCACATTTAGGAGCCAACTTTTATAAATGACGCGATTTTCTTGATTTTTCATATGTATTAATTAGCCCATGAATTTTTCGGCTTGAAACACCCAAAAATATTTTCTTAAAAAAAGTACACACAAAGAAATCAAATGAAATTCAATGTATATCGAGTATAATATTCAATGAAAGGGATTTAGATGAACTCCCTATACTCCCTAGCTATCAGTTAAAGATACATACTTATTAATTTATATTGTCAATGTATATAACACATATAAACCCATGATAAAATGAGGCTAAGTCATTGACTAGATTGTTTAATGATTTAGGTTACAAGAAGTAAACTCTTGTTGGATGAACAACTTCATCAAAACTTCTAAATCAACTATAACTTCATATTTAATATTCCCCCTTAGCTTGTAGACATAAAAGTCAGTGAAAAGAAATTAAAAAGGAAAGAAATTTATGATATCAAAAAACGACATTCAGGTACGCTGAGTATTCCATATTCACGTAGGGTTTCGAGAAGGACCACATCTTTAAGTGATGTGATATATTATCAATGACTGATTTCACCACTCGAATTTATGCAATCTGATAAAAAGACACAAATTAAAGTGGCAACCATGATAAGATAACAAGAGGCATAATATCTTAAGTTGAATTGATCAAAAATGATGCAACTCTCTACCTACTCAATATCTACATGACAACTCCATAGAAATTGAAGTCCAATTGAAAAGTTGTTTCTTCTCCTCTTTTACATTTCTTTTCTTGATTTCCCCCTTTTTTTTGGACTATACAAATTGTTGTTTTTTTAAAAAAATAAATAAAAAAATTTGATGATCCTACTTGCTCAAATACTAAAGTCAAATATCTAATTAAATTAAAATAAAACAAAAGGAAGTATTTACTAAACATCTTGTCTTAGTACATATGACCGAGTCTTAAACTGACTATTAATTGCTTCTTTAATTTCAAACTACCTACCTAAGCAAAAATAAATAAAAACAAATTGACATAAGAAATTTTAGTAGATAATAGTTGTTAACATGAAAAAGATTTTTTTTTTTTGTGTAGAAATGACTAATTCAGATCATCCCTTAAAATGTCTTTCTTCAAGATTTTGGAGAACTACCATATAACACTTTCCTATCGATGTATTTTTACATCCCACAACTTCGACAGATCGCTTAGCCCAACGTTCAATCAGTAAACTATTACGCACTCTTTCATTATAGTTTAGCCACTGTGGATATGGACATGTCTGGCAGTATAGATTCTGATATCATACTGGTAAGTAAATTAGTTCTCTTCTTTTATTACTAATTTCCCACATCCAAACAAGCCCTTTTAGTTATTTTTGCTTATATTTGATTGATTACATAGTTACATAGTAATTAGAGGTTATAAATATGTACATGATAATAGTTGAATCCATTATACTTCTACTAATAACAACATGTTTGTTCTTGCATTATATATTGCTCGGAGTCTCATTAAATGCACTACTTTTGGAGAATTTGATGATATGCACTAAACGAGGTGTGATTACTCTTTTAGGTCAGATTTTAGCTTAATGATAGCTGAAACAGTGCCTCATTTCAGGTCTAGCGTTGTAGTTACATATTGTCAGTTGAACATCCTTCGTTGGAAAAGTATATTACATATATAGAAAATGATATTGCGTATGTAGGTTAAAAAGGATTTTTGAACAGTCTTAATGAAATTTCTGATTTCGTCACTGCACAGGTTAATAGAGAACAGGACAGAGTTAGCATACTTGCTGAGTCCTTGTTGTCAACTATATCAGAGTTCATAAAATCAGTAGTTTCAATAGATGTTGAAAAAGAGAATTTCGTTGAGATTGGAAGCTACTTATACCGCGTTTCTGCAGTTATAATGGAGTTGCAAATAGGAAAAAATGCAACAACAAATGTCATAGAGAAATTACAATCTATGTTTGAAAATGTGCATTTAGCTAATGAGCTGATGAAGAAATGTCAAAAATATAGGCAAAAAAATCAGTTGATTGAACCAAGTATTGTCATAGAACAACTTCAAGTTGTGAACAGACATATCGCGGAAGGATTGAGTCTCATACCATCTTGTTTTTATGGGGAACAAGAATGTGCAGAAATCGCGGTTAAGTCTCTATTGAAAGATATGAAAGGTGCACCTGCAATAGTAGCAAGAAACAATCTGGTTTCGGAGCAGACAGAGTTGGAAGTTAAGATGTTGCATTCAACGGAACTAATGACTAATGAAACAGCAGAAACAGAAACAGAAATGGATCTTTACTCTATCGATATTGAAGTTTCCATGGAGAATCTTCGACTAGCTGATTCAACATATCTTTATGTAAGTGATAATTCGAGAAGCAGTATCAGCGGAGGCTTTCATTTCCAGAATCATGGGAACTGGAGTCCTGTTTCTTTAACAAATTTGCCACGGATGTCTGAGTCTGAATACATGGAACCTCTATACGAAACATTCTTTTGTCCTTTAACAAAGAAGATTATGGAGGATCCTGTCACAATAGAAAGTGGAGTAACATATGAGAGGGACGCAATATCAGAATGGATTAACAAGTCTGATAATAACCGCGAAGAAATATTTTGTCCAAAGTCAGGCCAGAAGCTAAAGAGTAGAAATCTGAGTACTAATGTGGCATTGAAAGCAACGATAGACGAATGGAAAGAAAGAAATGAAACAGCAAGGATCAAGGCTGCAAGGGCAGCATTGTCTTCAGCTACGACTCAGGATATAATACTCAAAGCAATCGAAGATTTGAACAGCATTTGCCTCAGAAAACCATACAATAAGGTACAAGTTCGTAGCATTGGTGTAATACCACTGCTTGGGAATTTACTGGATAACAGAAACAGAACTATAAGATGTGCAACGTTGGAATTATTGCGATATTTAGCTGAAGATGATGATGAGGTAATAGTCTTTTTCTTCTATCCTTGAAATGTTTCAAGTTCAAAAAAAGCACGCAACTACTACTCCCTCCGTTTCAATTTGTTTGTCTGTTTTGACTTGGCACGGAGTTTAAGAATCTTATGGTCTTAAACTAAAGATATGTAGTACGTATCAAAATGTCTTTTAATCTTGTGGTCTTTAACGTGTCTCGTGGAAAGTTAGAACTAAAGAGTTGTCAAAAAAGGAAAGAGACATTCTTTTGAAACAGACTAAAAGGAAAGAATGACAAACAGATTGAAACGGAGGAAGTACGACATTTCACATTTTATTCGTCTCCACTCAACATTCGACATAATTATAGTATCCTCTAGACATGTTAATGAGTTGAGCTGTGGCACAAATGCAGGAAGTAATTGCTCAAACTATCGATATTGCTACAGTCACAAGGATGCTGTCAAGTAATCACGGACCTATTAGGCATGCATCACTTCGACTTTTGCTTGAGCTATCGAAATCCCAGTTTCTATGTTCTAATATTGGGGCAGTTCCTGGAGCCATCCTCATGCTGATTACAGCGAAATACAGACATACCAATGATGCATTCATTGCAGATAAAGCTGACGAAGTCTTGAAAAGTTTGGAGAAATATCCTAGCAACATCAAACACATGGCTGAAAATGGATATCTCGAGCCACTTCTAAATCATCTTCTCGAAGGTAATCATGTACTCCCTCGTTTCAATTTGTTTGTCTTACTCTTTCTTTGGAAAATCATGTACTGACTGTTACTACTACCAAAACACTTGAGTAGGGAGTGAAGAGATGAAAATGGAGATGGCACGTTACCTCGGGGAAATCGTGCTTGGACCTGACAACATAATCTATGTTGCTGAACAAGTTTCTCCGACTTTGATCAAAATGGTAGAGGGTGGAAATACTTTGAGCAGGAATGCAGCGTTTGTAGCTCTACAGCAGATTTCTTCTCACCATCCAAATGCTAACACACTTGTGCAAGCTGGCCTTGTCCAAATCATGATTGAAGAGATTATCACTCGAACAATGATTCAAGATGAGCCAATGAACTCGAAGAAAGAAGCAGCTGGTATACTTGCAAATGTGCTCGAGTCAGGATTAGATCTAGAGAATCTTCAAGTCAACGAGCGTGGCCACACATTGGCTTCTGATTACATAATATTCAACTTCATCCAGAGGATCAAGAACTCAACCCCTGAAGAAATGAATTTTCACCTTGTTAGAATCTTGATATGCCTTATGAAGTATCCCAAAGCATCGTCTACCGTTACCTCTGTGATCAAAGAAACAGATGCTAGCTACAATCTAATCGAACTCATCAATAACCCTGACGAAGAACTCAGCATTGCAGCACTTAAGCTTCTTATCACTCTTTCTCCTTTCATGGGACACACAATTTCAGACAGATTATGCAAAACCAAAGGACAACCCGAGAGCCTAATTCACAATCCATCTGAAAGTCCTCGAATCACAGAAAAACAAGCAGTCTCCGCGACTCTTCTTGCAAAACTTCCCCACCAAAACATGACACTCAACCTAGCATTGGTCAATAAGAACACAATTCCTACAATCATAGAACAAATCAACAAAATCCATGTCAGTGGGACAAGAACAAGCAGGTATTCTCAATACTCTTATTAGTCGTATAGAAGGTCGTCTTTAAACTTAATACATAAGATTTTCAACAGGTACACGAGTGCATATTTTGATGGTCTAGTAGGAGCTCTTGTCAGATTGACAACAACACTCTACGATCATCAAATCCTGCACGTAGTAAGAACGTTCAACTTCACGTACATATTCACAGAGTTACTCGTCAAAACATCAAGCGATGAAGTCCAAAAGTTATCCGCGATTGGTCTAGGTAACTTATCAAATCAATCAATCAACTTATCAAAACCACCACCAATCAAGAGCAACAAGTACATTAAATCTAATCTACTAAGAAGATGTATGTCTCTCCGTTCAAAGTCCGAAAAAGTACCATTATGCTCAGTCCACCGAGGCGTTTGTTCTGCTGGAGAGAGCTTCTGTTTAATCGACGCTAAGGCAGTTGAAAGGTTACTGTCCTGTTTGCACCATGACAATGTAGAGGTAGTTGAAGCAGCATTATCAGCTATATCGACTTTACTAGACGATAAAGTCGATATAGACAAGAGTGTTCAGTTACTGATTGATATGCAAACCATTCAACATGTACTAAATGTGGTGAAGGAACACAGAGGAAATGTCTTGTGGCACAAATCATTTTGGCTAATTGAGAAGTTTCTATCAAAAGGTGGGGACAAATCTGTTTCTGATATATCACAAGACAGGTTGTTCCCTGCTACTGTAGTTAGTGCATTTCAACATGGTGATGTTTGTACAAGGGAAATGGCTGAGAAAATCTTGATGCATTTGAACAAAATGCCACATTTTGCAAACACAGCTAGTTTTACCTTGTAATAATGTATAGAGGTCTTAAATTAAACAGACAAAACGATCGCGATCATTGTTCGTGAAGAAACATGACTATTCTGAATAGTCATGATATCTGGGAAAATGATCTGAAAAATACTTTAACTTTGGCCGAAATTGTTGTTACGATAACAAACTTTATGGAGGCCCCTGCACTCTATTTAATAGTGTATTTTAAAGGTATATATGTGTCCACGTGGATACGTTACTATTTATAATTATGCAATATTTTATGATGTCCACATGAGCATATATATACCTTTAAAATACAATATTAAATAGTGCAGGGGTAAAAGGTCATTTTCAAAGTTTGGTATCGTTACAACAATTTCGGTCAAAGTTCGGGTATATTTCAGATCTTTTTCCCTTTTAAGTTTTTATATATATAAGGATGATCTACTGAAGTAGCCTAAGAAAAATTTGCAAGTATAAACACATGCTTTGTTGTATCCCGAAGGGAATTACTTTTATATTTCCCTACTCATAGCCATTTGTACTTCGATTATCTTTTTCTATATCGCTAACAAAAAATCATTTTTTCAAATGATCACAAGTTATAATCTCATAAAATCACTTTACTTGTAGAAAAAATTGAAAACAAGAAAAAAAAAAAGAAGTAATTTTTGATATAGTTAGTAACTATTAGTTGAATTAGGATATGATATAGTGACATTTTATAAAATATTGTTAATATTTTTGTTTTATTCATTTTTGGTTGAGAATTTGCTACTGATATTAATTATTAATTAATATGAAAAAGGTGAACTGTCATTTCATGTTTGTATAATTGCATCTAGTGGGGTTTTTCTTTTATGAAGTCCATTACATTACAACAAAATTATATTATATGATATATATATACGTACCAAAAATTAGGCAAAAATGTCACTCCATATATAGTTACGAAAAAATATTTACAAAATACCGCACTGGGTATGTATCTTGTATATCTTTTTTATTCCATCTAGATGATCATGAAAATACTCTTAAAATATTAATAAATTGTTAATGAAAATATTAAATCTTGATTATTATAAAATCCCACAAATTGTGTGTTGTGTAGACAAACAATAAATATTACTCTACAAAGGTCCCTCGGCTCAAGTAAAACTTATCAAAGCAGGTTTACAAAGGAAATATAATAATGAAAAATCATGTTGAAAAGACTAGCAACAACACAATATAGTAATCAAAGTTAAAGAAAATAACATATAATAATATAATCAAAAGAACGAGATATAATAGGAGAGTATAAGGAAAATGAAAACTACCTACTAACGTTTCACCATAATCTTGATCGTCAATTTCTCGATGTGTCATATCTTATCTAATCATCTTTCTTCGACCCAAATATTATCAGTTTCGATAAATCAAATCAAAGGTACACCTGTTGCATCTTTGGCAAAAATGTTTGGCCGGCTGTTATGAGACAATCGCCCACATAGCTTTAAATATCTAATCAGGCCCCTCTCTGATTAAACTACTAAAAAAGAGATTTCAATAAAATTCAACATATCTTCGATTTAACACCACAAAATTCAAAAATCTTCTTCTACTTTCTTAAAACTCCGCTCAAAAATGAGAAGAACTTACGAGTGAAGTAGTTCATCAATCACTATTAAGACTGTATGTTACAATTCTACAGGAGTTAACTAGAACCATAGACATTGTCTAAGTGAATGCATTTCAAATTTGTGTGGATATATATAAGTTAAAAGTGTACATTCATTGATTGCATCACAGGATTTTTTGTTTCTCTAGTTTTTTCTCTGTTTGAGAAGAAGATGGCTTCTTTCGCAATCGAGGACTTTGTTGGAAATGGATGTCTGCAGGGACTAGTTTCAATGCTGCTTGAGGAAGGGTGGGATGATGTACCAACATTGAAGATTATGAATGTAGATGATATGAACGAGTTGAACATGACTCAACGGCAAAAGGTTCTTTTACTAAATTCAGTCTTCTTGTATATATCTCGAGAATATCATCTGTGTTGACAACTGAGTATTCCTGTGTTTTCCTGAGAAAAACCATTTCTAAGAACAAAATCATAAGAATTAAGTTGCAACAAAAGAAACAAGTGTTATGCAAGAAGTAGTAAATGCCGAGTTGAATTCTGAAATGGTCACTCAACTAATAGTTATTATCTTAGAAAGTCACCCTTCTTTAGAAATGCTTGCCTATAAAGAAAGTGACTTTATGAGATAATAACTATTAGTTGAGTGACCATCTGAGAAATCAACCTAGTAAATGCCTCTATTCCCAGTTGAATGATTATTGCCGAAACAAACTTTGATTAGGAAGTTGTTAAGCTTGTTTTCCGCACATCTGAAAAATTATGGAAACAACATAAGCTATTCTTCTGATGATTGTATCTTTCCTACTCAAGGATGCGCTGGAAATCAGGTCATACCTGCATGATCGTGCTCTGATGCAATACGCGGATAAGCTTGAGGAGTCTGGGAATTCCCTTAATGAGCTTCTTAACCTAAGTACGGTAGATCTTACTTCAAAGTTTGGAATGAAAAGGGGCCATGTTGCCCGTTTTACAGACAGAACTACAGCTTCTGTGGGAGATTCTTTGTCAGAAACCTATAACCTCCACATGAGGAGAAGAACCACCTCAACAAATGAGAGTCTTTACAGGAAGGATATTTCTCCGGTCACCTCCAGGAAGCTAAGTATGACAAGATCCCTTAGAAGAACAAAGACAGATATATCCCTTGAACAATCAATGGCTGAACTGGAAATTAAAGGTGGACATGTTTTTAAAGGAATTGTAGCTTCAATGCCCGATGAGCCTAGAGCATGTGGCTGTGTGCAGCCCACCCCAGTAGTTGAGACTGTTGCTCCTTATTCTTCCATAGAAAATATCTCAGTTCAGAAACTAACACCAGAGTACAAGATTGGAATGGAGCGTCTGGTAAAAAGAAAGACTGCTACGATGAAGGCTTCAAAGCTCTGGCATGATAAACCAGCAGTGTTTGTATGCATTCGTCGCCCTGGGTAAAGCATCAAATCATTTCTCCAATTCATACCTATAAGTTATTAAAATGTAGCTCAATTGTTGTGCTATGTCTAGGATATAGGATATTACACATACTACAGTAAACAGGAAAACGACACCACTTGCAAGAATTTTATGGGATTAAGGAAACTCAAGTCAATTTCTGCATAAAACTTCAAACAGAGTAGAAAATCCAATAATCTTTGTTATCCCACTAAACTATGATTCATTGATGAAGGATGCAACCTAGGAATGTTTTTTCCTTTAATAAACGAGGGGTATTTATGAACTGGACACCATGGCTATCTCAAAAAAGAAGAAGGGGGCATTTATATTTTATAAGAAAGAACATGAAATTAATTTTTTATCTATGAGCATGAATTACTCAATCTCATACGAAAAAGACTATGGAAACAGGTGCATCATGTGCAGAGCTGAAGCCCACCAACTCTATGCAAGGAAACCAATATTTGATGCTTTGGGGGTTCAGTTATTTGCTGTTCTTCATGAGCAAATAGAATCAGAGGTAACTTTTTTCCACCTTTTTTTGTTGACATTTCTACGGAAGGACCTGGTTTATAATGCTGGGTTTTGTTATCCAGGTAACGGATTTCTGGCCTCGATACTGGGGTGGTGTAGTCCTCTTTGACAAAAACATGGAATTTTATAAAGCTCTGGGAGGTGGGAATCTGCTAAAAGACAAGTTCATATCAGGTTTTCTATTAAATCCTCGAGCTATTTCAAATTATAGGCGAGCAAAAGCTATGGGGGTGGATCAAAATTTCAGGGGTGAAGGTGAGACAAAAGGAGGACTCTTCATTGTTGGCAAAGGAAAGAGTGGAATTGCTTATCAATTTATTGAAAGGAACTTTGGAGACTGGGCACCCCTTGCTGAAGTTATTGAAATCTGTCGCCGCTTACAGGTAATGTTTTCTGGCTTCTCTCGTAAGCTCATTGTACTGTTCAATTGTACACCTATGTTTTAGTCTAATGAGTTTTTTTGCATATATTCTAGAATCCACAAGAAAGTCAGTTAGAGTCTATCACATCGATACAACAAGAGGATTAGCTATGGTCATTGCTTCTATGGATCGAAGCCTTCCTATTTTTTGATAATGAGATGGATCAAGCCCTCCTATTGAACAGCTAAACAGAAGCTATGTCTCTTCTTAACTTCAAGTTTTATGTTTCATTATCACAGTCCACAGTTGCTTCATTGTAGGAATAATTTCCTTTACGTTACTGGAATGTATTTGTGTTGAGTCAATTGAGACAGGCTATGTATCTGTGTCCGTTCAATCGCATATTGCAGAAATGTCAATCTGTAGATTGTATTTAGCTAGTACACCAGATATTCATTGCTAACATACGAACACATTGGGCAATGTTTATAACTTCATCTCATAAAATATATACAAAATGCAAAAGAAGGAAAATTCTCAAAATTCGGTAGCTTTTGCTAACAGCAGAAAACTGGTTCCTTGTACGAGATACAAATCATTTGCTACTCCTATTCACAAAATTTTTTACAGCAAGAAGCAAACTACATCATCCCCGTCCTCTTTTTCCATTGCACTATCTAAGCAAGGATCGAATTAGTTTATGCTAGAAAGTTACTTAACAAAGAAACAAATGTCAAAGATTTATTCTATGTTTTAAGGTTAGTACTATAGAATATATTCCTTAGTTCTGTCGAAGTTATAAATCTAGGTATTTAGAGATTTTATTTATTGAAGACCTTTCTTTTATTTTCTTTAGTCTAGACTTACCTTATTTCTGATAGTCTAAACTCCTAAGGAACCCTCTTGTATATTGTCCACAAACATTTAAGACAGAGTTATTTTTTATTCTTTTTCTACATTTCACATGGTTTCTGAGCTTCTACCATCTTGGTAGACCTAAGAAGTTTCTGAATACTGACTGGGATTCTTATACGACCTGCCTTTTTCAGGAAGTTTCTTATTTTCATAAGCTCAGTATTCTTGTTTCTTTTTGGTGACAATCCTAAAGGAAAACATTCTCCATAACTTTTTCTCATCTTTTCTTTATGGTATTTGAGGTGAAGTATTGAGTCTCTCCTGCAAACATTAGATTTCTTGTTGCTATACCCCGCAGAAGTATTCTGTTCTTCCTTTTCTTTATATTATCAAAGTTTGAGTACTTATCCCTCCTTTGAACATAAAAATCTGATAAATGTCTTGGGGAAGCTTACTTCTCATCTTTTTTATTCATAATATCAGAGTTTCAGTAATGTTCTGGAAGAATCTTCACTTCTTTTACTTCGTGGATTTAAGAGTTTGGGTAACGAAGTCCCTCATCTAAACCTTGAAATTCCGGTCATTGTTCCAACAAAGTTTTTAGTCACTCAGAAACCGCTAATTTAAGCTATTCTAATGATGTCCTGGAGATTTGCAACACCATACCTTTCTTTGTGTGGTGTAAGAAGCACCTTGTTAAGCTGCTGTAGTTAATCACCCGCTAATTTCTATTTTGGTGACTCTGAACTATTCCCGATACACTATTTAGATGATATCTGCAGAAGGCATGTTAGAAGTCAAAAGGGTTGAATCAGTCATGTATTAGAATGCTCTAGATTCATTCCATGTTGAGGTTAAACGTATATAACATTCTTCATAATTTTTTCATAATTAAGAATCTTAGTACTTACAGAGGCAATATTCCTTATTTTATAGCTAACCTTATCTCATGTAGTCTAGACTAACGTTACTTTTAGTAGCTTAAACTTATAAGGAACATCTTATATATATAGTCTACAAGCAAATTCGAGACAACTATTTTGTTTTGTCTATATTTCCACCCATATACTACAAAGTTTAACATGCAATTTGGAACTTTTGAATACTGATGTGTCTATGAATTGAAAGCTACAATAAAATATTGAAAACATACAAGGAGCTGTATTTCTTCAGTATAATCAGCTACTTTAAGTTTAACTTACATTGTTAAGAGGATCAGTAGCCTCCTAAGTCAGATACTCCTCGTTTTAGGCTTGCATGCTACTTATGGAAATTGATGAGCTCCGAAGTGAAGTGCTTATGAGAACGGCTCCCCAGCCTTCTGAGTTGAACCATTAGATATACCACCGACATACATAGACAGGACCATTATATATACCACCAAGAGAACCAGCGTGATTATTCATTCCTCATATGATACATGTAACAGTCCTCGTAACTGATCCGAAATTGTGGGAAAACTATCACCAGAAATCTCCACAAGAACATTTACCATCCTTAAATAAATGAAATCTAACCGCATCTCTTACAAGAATTTCTCTTTGGGTGATCTTAGAAATGATTTTAGTTGCACTATGGCAGTCACCACACACCCTTAGGTTTTTTACCACTCTTATGGGGAGCCCAGGGGGGATAAAGATCAAGCCAAAGGCAATAGCAAGTCTCTCGCTGTGGTGGTTTAGCAATTTTATTTTATCAGACTCTTCAACTCTATGCATGACATGAGTTACATCTGGTACATAACCCTCATCTATCATTTTAGCATTCAGCTTCTCCAGTTCTGCATATATTTGATCTGAAAATGGACTTGACTTGTCATCAGCAGAGAAAATGTGCACTCTGTTTTTATATTTGATCCAACTACATCCTGGCTCTTTCCTCACACCTCTATCTCTCATGGTCCTTCTTAATTGAGCCACTTCAGCCCAATTTTCTTTCGCAGCATACATACTTGTGAGCAAGACATAGCTGGCAGGATTTTCTGGATCAAGTTCCAAAAGAGACTCTGCTGCCCATTTGCCAATTTCCATGTTACCATGGGTTCTACATGAGCTCAACAGTGTAGCCCAACCAATTGAATCTGGGGTGCAAGGCATTTTCTGTATAAAATCTTTGGCTTCTAATAAACGCCCAGATCGACTAAATAGATCAATCATGCAAGTGTAATGATCAAGAATAGGCGTAATTCCATGTTCTTTTACCATTGATTCAAAATAAACTTTGCCTTTGTCCACAAGTCCTGCCCTACTGCAAGCAGAAAGAACCCCAACAAAAGTTACTCCATCTGGTTGAAGACCATGTTCCAGCATTTTCTCAAACAAATCAATTGTTTCAGTGGCTTTTCCAAACTGAGCATATCCTGACACTAACGCTGTCCAAGAGACCTCGTCTTTAACAGACATCTCATCGAAAAGCCTGTGAGATTCTTCTATGCTGCCACACTTACCATATAGGGTCACAAGTGCATTAGAAACAGTAATGAAAGATATCAAGCCTGACACTAATGCTCGACCATGAAACTGGGCTCCTTCTTCCAAGCTCGCCAGATTTGCACATGAGCTTATCACGCTTCCTAAAGTAAAATCGTCCGGCTCAACTCCATTCTTTTGCATGTCGCAGAAAGCCTTAACAGCTTCTTCGCTAAAGCCATTCTGTCCATATCCAACGACCATTGCAGTCCAAGAGACAATATTTTTGTTTGGCATTCTACTAAACGTGAACCCGGCATACTTGATGTTTCTACACTTTGAATACATGTCAACAAGGGCACTACCTACAAACACGTTCTCGCTGTGATAGGTTCTAACTATATAAGCATGAAGCTGTTTTCCTTCTTCGATAGCTTGGAGGCCTCCACAAGCAGTCAAAATGCTCCCAAATGTGAATTGGTCAATCGGCAGCCCCTCTAACCTCATTCTCATAAACAAGACAAGTGCTTCCTTGTCAAGACCATTTTGTGTTAACCCTGTTATCATTGTTGTCCAAGAAATGGAATCCCTCTCAGGCATATCTTGAAACAAACTTTTCGACTCTCTAACCATCCCAGACCTCAAAAACCCCATAATCATTGTATTATACATCACCACATTCCTTTCTGGCAACTCATTGAAAACTTTTTCAGCCTCATAAATCAGCCCTGCTTTCGCATACATATCAACCAACGGACTACCCACGAAAACATACGACTCAAATCCCCATTTCACTATCTGCCCATGAATTTGCCTACTCATTCGAAACCAACCATTATCCGAAGACAATATAAGCATCGTCGAAAAAGTTATCCTATTCAAACTCATTCCCCCATCTTCTAACATCAACTTATACGCCTCTAAAGCATCAATAGCTAAACCTCGAGATGCATACCCCGAAATAATCAAATTCCAAGACACCCCATCTCGCTTTGGCATCCGATTGAACACGTCGAGCATTCTCGAAAGGTTTCCAGACTTCGAATAAACAGAAAGAATGGTGTTCCATGAAAACTGGTTTGGTTGAGATATTTCTTCAAACACTTGGCGTGCATACCCAGTGTTGTTGAGTTTACTGTAAGCATTTATGAGATTGTTAAGCAAAAACGTTTCTGGGTTTGCTATGGTTTTGAGAATGAAGCAATGAAGCTTCTTGATTTGGTTCTGGTTTTGGGATTCACACCAAAGTTTGAGCAGTGAAGAGTAATGGTTGGAAATATGAGACATAATAATGTTCATAAGAGGGAAATTGGCGGGTGGTTCGGTTTCATTTATAGTTTTCCCTTCCGTCAATTTATGTGATATTGTTTGACTGTTCACCGAGTTTAATAAATATAAGAGAATCTTGTAATGTTTGAACACTATTACTCCCTCCGTCCGGTATTATTGTCATTTGCGCTTTTCGAAAATCAATTTGACTAATTTTTAAAGTTGGATTAGATCATATTAATTCGATATATTTTTTTTTTTTAGATATTCTAAAACTATATGAAAGTACTATAAATTGCAATTTTTTGCATATTAATGTGATGATAAAATGCATCTTAAAATGTTAGTCAAAGTTTTTATAGTTTGACTCTAAAAATAAAAATCCTGACAAACAATACCGAACGGAGGGAGTATGAAAGTAAATAGAGAGAGGAAGTATTGAAATACTCTGAAGTTGACGTGAATTATTGTTTTTTTTTTGAATAGTTGACATCCTATAAATTTTAGGTCGATTTGAAGCCTGATTTTTCACGAATCCATTTACAAGTCGTAAATTAATCTATCGTTCATCCTGTCAACTCGTAGATTGATGAGTTTCAATATTTAGTAACATTTTAGCTTTTAAATGTTAATTTTACCCTTATGAAAAAATTTAGAGCGACACAAATATTTATGATTTATTTTAAATCACAAATTTTGAAAATCTGTTTTAATCTAAGTGAACTGTTTTCGATTCCACGTTGATTTTTTTTATAATTGTGATGTTCGAGCCCGTTAACATACACATTGTGATCCTTATAAGTGGGGTTTGGAGAGAACAATGTATACTCATAGATAAACCTAAGTAAATTATTTTCGATAGACCCTTGATTGAGCAATGATATGTTAAGGCAAAAAGATTCCTCATTTATTTATTTTTGATAATTATGATGTTTGGATCAATTCGCACATATCTAGATCAATCTGGGAGCCTGCTAACACCAACTTAAATAATATTATAAATAATCATTAGTGCTTGAGTGCAACTCTTCCCCGAACTAAGTTAGCTCACGGAATGTTTTGTATATCGTGTCGGGTTCTAAAGGTGTGAACATGAAATGAGTTGTATATCGTGTTGTGACATTTCTGAAAAGTTGTCTTACTTCTAAAAAGTTGCCACATTTATCCTTTGTTGGTTATAAATAGAGAGGTTTTCTCTCATTTTTCTACTTTGAATTCTTCCCTTCTCTTACATATATTTCTTACAAAAACAAAATCAATAGATCGTATCTATGTGCAATTTGTTGCTGTCATTTTGAGTTTATTGAAATTATCGAAGTTTGACGTACCGCTACTTCTTTAATGGTTAATCCGTTCTATCTTGGAAGGAACCCTTGATACTTGAGGGGATTAAATTTCTTAAATACACACATAATTCTATGAACTCGGATAGTTTTTTGTGTTTTTTCTTTTCATCTTTTTTCTTTTCTCGTTTGCTAATCTGAATACATGAGATAACATACCGAGCTAAATATTTCAAATTCTCAGAATTATCATGCATGGCAAGTTTTCTGAGAATCAACCTTACAGTCAACAACATCAGATTCTGTGTATTATTTTGCAGTAACTGAACAAAGTTTTTATGTAAATAATGCTTTGGAAGAAAAGAAGCATGTAAACTTCATTTACTTTTCCCAGGCCATACAATTTGCAAGTTCTTCAACATGGAATGAACAGGAAGAATATAAGCATTTCCGCAGCATAAGATTCAAGAATGTATCAACAAAACATTAGTTCTTGAACCTTCATTTGCTGTTGTTGATCTGAAGAACGTCAATCTCGTGGAATGAATTATCACTCTCGTGCTACTAGCCACTTGTGTCACTTGTGAAAAAAGGAGGTGAATGCACTGTGTTAACAAATACGCGTTATGAACTTGCTGTACAGACTCACTGGGAACTCCTGGATGGGGTGTATCGTGCAAATGTGAAATAAGAAGAGCTCTCGGTGCAACGCAATTCCCAGATAACATAATCAGTGCACCTTAATCTCCCAATAACAGGTAAAGTTAAGCATATTTTGTATCTACGATGAGTCATGGTTCTGCTTTCATTTGTCCTGCTGGTAGAGAACCTACAAACAGAGAATTATCAGGATTACTATAGAAGATGATGCTAATTTATCGTAGAAAAATCACACAGGGGCATGAAATACCACTTAAATCTTGACTAGGTGAGGGTACACTTGAATTTAACCCCATTTGGACAACATTATGTAGTTCATTATCCCATTCATTCGGTACCTGGAGATCATGCAATCAAATGATTAGTAGACCATCGACCAAGATTTGCTTATGCTACAATAGTTCAAGAACCACAAACGTTACCTGAGATGACGGATCCTTGTAGTCACCAGGCCCACAACTACTAGTGGCTAAATGAGGATTGATGGCTCTACGAAATCCTTCATTAGGAAATCCATAACCAGGTAGACCAGATTGAAGCATTCCAGCTTGTGGTGGATGTAAATATGCCATGGTCATATCAGGTGGGAAAGCGAGCGAGGATGAAGGACCTGCTCGAGACTGGAGGATCTGTGACAAAGGGAATATTTTTATTCAAGCATTAGGTGGAATTCCAACAATGCTCGGCTACACGTCATTCTCAGAAGAGTGAACTACTTACATCTTTTGCCAGGAGACCATCAATATCAAAATCCAGCCGCGGGTTTACTGTTGCAAGCTTCATCGAGAGGAACTGGAACAAAAAGGAGTCTAGTCATCCTAAAGTATATACTAATTTGCTCAACACAAAATTAGCAAAAACATCTTAAGACCAATCAAGAGCTAGAGTTCACATATTTGTAACTCGATACTAAGAATTCCTCAAGACCACACTAACCAGCCACCAGGATAATCAAGCCAGCAATATATGAAGAAATCAGATCATCACTAAATATTTTGACAATTGAGCAGTCCGAAGGAAAGCAGGCACCATTTTAATGTGAACAGTATGATCGAAGAAAACGTGAGAAAGAAAATAAGTTATTAATTCCATACCTCAACCTGCCTTTGCAAAGACTGTACATAGTTAATGATTTCATCCAGCATCACAGCTTTGCCGGTGACCTGCAATCATCACCTCTTTCTCAAGTAACTAAAAACAGAAAGTGCCAAGTAAAATTTCTAATATATGCTATGTAGCATATGCCTACTGAAATTTCTAATATAGGCTTCAGTATGTTGCTTGGACTCTCCAAAAATGTTGCTGCATCTGTGTCAGATCCTCCAAAGATGCACTACATTCGGAGGATCCGACACACACCCATCAGCATTTTATGACGAGTCCAAGCAACATTGTGCCTGCTACACCATACTAGTTGGTTCCAATAATACCAACCTTATTACAACCAGGCACAAGATCCTGAAGATACTTCATCCGTTCACTGATTTTCTCCCTCCTTATCTGTAATCAAAACCATTCAAGTTAGTACTAAAACAAATAAAATATGAGATTTAATAACTTGGAAGCTTCTAATAGAAGTCTCACTCTTTCTGCAAGACTATGGCTATTTGTTGCCTGGCCTCTTCGAGCACGAACATGTATATATTCTTCTTTGGTTGGATCTGAAAACTGAGACCCCTGTTTACCATTCTTTCCACCAGGTTTGCTGGCAATTGGATTCATGTTTTGTTCCCCTTTCTGAATTTCGGATGGTGGCTGCTGTGCTCCCTTCATTTGATCAGGTTCAGTATCCTGCTAAATGACAAGAACATTCAACAAGGGACTATCTTGTGAACGAACAATAACAACAACATATCACGTGGAGTCTAGGAGGGTAAAGTGTACGCAGACCTTACCCCTCTGACCCATATCTCAGAGGTAGGGAGGTAGGGAGGCTGTTTCCCAAAGCAATTCAGAAAAAGAAATAACGGAAGTACAAGAAACGACCGATAGTAACAAAAACAACAGATTGTTATCGAGTGAACGATCAAACGAAATATACTAATGATGGCCTACCTGACCACCTCTTTTCCTTTTCTTTGAGCCAATATTCTTTCCACAAGACTCCTCACCAGCACCCTCAGTTTCTTCTTGACGGCCACTACATCCTGCTTCATCAGACTCATTACCAGAGACTCCAGCAACTTCTTTTGCTTCATCCTGAGACTTAGAAACATTTTCACTCTTTTTCTCATTCTTGAGGGGACTTCTTTGTGTGTCCCTATGAGTTAAAGAAACATCCTTGGAACTTTCAGCCACATTACTCAAATGCTGCAGCTTCTGAGGTGATTTCAACCCATTACTTGCCAAAACCTCTTGAGGACCCTGCATTGGTGCCAATCCCCTATAATAAGGATTCATCGACGACTCGGGGATGCTAAAAGGGTTCATCATATCACCAAAGTTCCCTCCACTAAAGCAAGAAAACCTTGCAGCTCTTTCAATAAACCCCGAATCAGCAGGAAACTGAGCTAAGCTTTGCGGAAGCATCATCGGAACAGGAGGTAGAAACATACCCCCTTTCAACATTGCATTTGATGGAGTCCAATTAGGACCAAGTGTACTATCAACACCAGCTCTATAAGGTCCTAAATCCATTTGAACACTAGCATCACAAAAGCCTAAATTTGATGAATTGGTGGTAGGCTGATCCCAAGTAGTAGGACAAAATGAATCCACCATTCCCATAGATGAATTAGTCAAACTACTCCCATTTAATTGCCATTCTGAAGAAACATTTGGTGACTGATAGTTCATTGACACTTCTTGATCATTCCCCTTTTCTGGTTCACTGTCATTCTTGATTTCTGTATCCATATTTTTCCAACTACAGAATAAACTTAACTAAACTTCCCTTTTACCACAGCACTTGAGTATCAAGAAAACAACCTAAAACATTGAAATTCAACATGCTGGGAACTTAAAGTTTTCATCTTTATGCATTTAACTATCCTCAACAAAGATCATACAACCAAACATGTGAACAAACTATCCAAAAAAGAACTAGAATTTTCACGTGAACAAAGTATGTCTACCAGAAGATTCACTCAGAACTAGAAAAGCCCCAAATACAAAAAGTCCATACAGAACAAGAAACAACAAGCAATGCTTTCAAATTCACAAAAAAGGTCCCCACCCCACCTCCTTAATGTCCAAGAAAACACAACCCCATTTCAACAAAGAGCTCAAAAAATCAGTAAATTGAACAAGTCATTAACTTGCAGCAACCATAAATAGCTCATTTAATAAAGTATAAAAAAACCTAAGTCACAGTAAAGAACAGAACCCCCCCTAAAAATTTCTCAAACTGCTCAGACAGCTCTGAAATAGAGCAAAAAAGAACACAGACTAAAAGTGGGGTGAGGAAGAAAAAAGATACCTTATTTCAGATTGTGTACTAACTTTTCTTACTCTATTACACCATTCTTGAACAGCTTTTCTTTTTTCTTTTACTGAAGAGAAAGGGATAAAAATCAATTCTTTAACTTTTTGGCTACTGCTTTACTTTTTTCCTCAAAGAGTTTCGAAAAAGTTTTTGACGTAATTGGTAAAGTTAGTATTATCGTGCTCTAAAGGTTACACATTCGAGCTATTTCATATCGAAATATCGATAATATAGTGCATATTAGACTTTTATATGATCTAATATTTTTCTCGATTTCTGCACATAGGAACAGTTTAGTGCATGATTTTTAACTTTTTTATATTGACATAATATATAAATATGTTATTTAATTTGATTTATAATTTTAGACGTACACAAATATATATTTAAAACTTGTATATAGTTACACGCGTCTTATATGATACAGTGTAATACATGTAAAAATGTTATGTACACGCATGTATTTACTTGTTTTAACTTAATGCTACATAGAATAATACATGCAAAACGTTAGTAAAGTGCATGCATTTATTTATTTAATTTATACAAATTTAAATATTTATTTATACACTTTTAAAGTTAAAAAGATATAAACATCTTAAATGAAATTTTAGACTTATTAATATCTTATCTATATATTTTTAAATTTATTTTCAGGTAATTTATAGAAAAAGTTAAAACACCCCAGAAGCCACATAAATATAAAGGTAAATTGTAAAAATAAAATCGAGCTTCGATATAAATATCAAAATCATAAATACTTTAAAAGAAAAAGTAGAGTCAAAAGGGTCGAAAGAGAAGTTAATGAAGAAATTAGTTAATTTGAGGGAATCGAAAAAGAAAGCTTAGTAACAAAAGGTCCCCTGCATTTATAGTCACGCTTGTATTAAATAAATAAATAAAATAAAAATAAAAGAGCTGTTTAAATTTTATGTATTCAAAGAAAACATAATTTATGGAGTAAAAATGGAGAAATAATAATGAAAATAAAATATTATTGAAACTTTAGAGGGTGATAAATATTTTTTACTTAGCTTTAATTTGATAAAAAATCTAAGCGGTTGAAATTTTTAATTTTTTTAATTTGAAAAATATGTCTGGATATGTTTTTTATTTGAAAAATAATTAAAATTTTATAGTTATATAAGAGTGAATTTACTCCATGAAAAATAGATTCAAAGATTTTTTTTCAAAACTTGAAAATATTTAAAGATTAAATTTTTAAATTGATTTATATAGGGCAACTTTCACAATAGCAAATAAAAAATTTATATTTATATGCTATAGCAAAGTTTGCATAATTGTGCTCCATAGCAAACATAGAAACTGTATAATTCGCTATACATATACAGTTGAAGCGAATTGTATAAAATGAAGTGTATAAAACGAGAAAGAGAAAGACACTTGGGCAGAGACTTGTATAAAAATGAATTGTATAAAACGAATTGTATGATTATAAGTGTATAGAACGATTATATACAATTTGAATTTGTATAAAATGAGAAAGAGAGAAAGACAAAAGAGACTTGGCAGGGAATATACAATTGAATCCAATTGTATAAAACGAGAAAGAGAGAAATTAGATACAATTTGAAATTTGTATAAAACGAGAAAGAGAGAAAGGCAAAAGAAATCGGGCAGGGAAGTATTTTTATTGTATAATTATAAGTGTATAGGACGAAAATATATGTACTTGCATGTGTATATACAATTTTCTCATGCTTTATACAAACAAAAACACAATTTATACATTTCGTTTCTGTTTGTATAAGTGAGAAAGGCGAGGGTGGCGAGCGAGATTTGGGAGAGTGGCGAGCGAGATCTGGAAGAGGGGAGAAAGGGGAACAAAAATATATGTATTTATACAATTTCCTCTGCTTTATATAATTCGAAACAATTTTTATACACTTGTGTTTGTATAAAAAGTGAGGAAGCGAGGGAGAGATTGGAGGACAGTGGCGAGCGAGATATTGGGAGAGAGGCGCCTGACAATTTTTTGCAAACGTTTGCTATGGAGCACAATTAAATCAAAACGTAGCTACTCCATTTATTTTAGATTATTAGTTTGCTATTATATATAATTATCCCATTTATATATTTATATAAATTTATTTTAAAAAAGAATTATTTATTAATTTAAAATTGTATATAATTAAATATTTTCCACATAAATTAAGACGGAGAAAATAAAGAAAATAATAAAGAAAAAAGTGAAACTTTTCCTTTTGTTTGTTTTTTTCTCTATCTTTTTTGTAGTACTTGTTTATTTTGTTTGTTTGTTTTAGCTATCTTGTGTACTTTATAGACTACCCTAGCATTATTTATTTGCCTTGTGATGTGTACCTTACTTTATGTCTATGATATTACTAGTATCATTATTTATATATTGAATATATATAAAATAGTTAATATTTTCAATGTAGTTTATAAATATTATACTTTTTTTTTAGAAAAAATCAAAAATATTGTTTTGGCTATAGTACTAATATTTATGGTAATGATCTTTTGTAAGAATTGTTTTTTTATGTGGGATCATAGATTTGAAGTTGATTTATAAAAAGTAACATGTCAAATGTTTGGATTATAAGTTATCAACCAAGAAGAACATGTAAAAGAATATTCATTGTACTTTTTAGAATCATAATTATTAAAAAATTGAAATTGTGCAAATTAAAGTGTGATTTAGCATAGAATATGATGAGTTCATACAGATAGGAAAAATAAAAGTATACATGTTACCTACATATAACTCTTCAATATAATATGTAGTTTTTTTTATTAAAATAATTGTGGTGATCTTAAAGTTTGAAAATTTATTTGCAAATATTTGTGAAATGAGACTAGAAGCCATTAAAGAGTTTAAATTTTTTTTTTTTTTTTTATAGATGTTAAGGAGTATGATTGAATAGAGTTAAAATAAATTCATTTTTATTGCAAGGTCACTAAATGAAGTTCTTTATTTTCTCTAAAATATTATTCCGATAAGAGATTAGTTAAGATAGAAGATAGAAATTTCGACTTGTTAAGGATACGTCGATAATAGAATTTTGTGACTTTTGCCATGCATTTTATATTAGAAGTCGTAACATTACTTTTGTAGTTTTTTGTCTTCGAACTTTTGTTACTATTTTTTTTAATCTTTATACTTCAATTATCATATTATCTAATTTGTAATTATTATTCAAAATAATTTATCATGTTTTTATAGTGTTTAATTCATATGTAATAGTTTCTTCACTTCTGTTATTTCTGTTTTTCCATACTATTTTGAACTGTTTTTTCCTTAAGTTGAACCTTTGATATCGAATAAAATATAAAAAACTTTTCGACTCAAATTAAAATTAGTCAAAATAATAAATTTTGAATAGATAATTATAAAAGAATTTTAATGGGAACTTAATAAGCCAGCAACTGACATTGCCAACTCTTGACAGTCATTAATTATATCTTATACTTTAGTAATATGATAATTGCCTTCCCCTTTTCTATACCTAGATGGAAGAGCTTATAATATAATCTTAATTAATTAAATTTGTTTAATTTGGTCAAAATACCTATATTTATACTAGCTTGTTTTCACACACTTTTATGGCCACTTAAATTATTTATAGAGTTTGTACCTACACTAGGTCTTTCATCTTTTTAATTTTGATAATTTCCATAGCTTATCAATGCTTCTAAATAACGTAAATCTAAATTGAAAAAAAAAAAAAAAGTTTGAAATATATATGAATATTGATCGAAATTTGTAATGATATTAAATTTTGGAAAGGACCTTTTACCTCTTATGTACTATTTAATAGTGTATTTTAAAAAAATATATGTGTCACGTGACAATATATTATATAATTATAAATAGTAATGTGTCCACGTGAGCGTAAATATACCTTTAAAATACACTATTAAATATTGCATGGGATAAAGGTCATCGTAACAGCAATTTCGGTCAAACTCAAAATATTTTTCAGACCCTTTTTCCAAAAAAAATAAATACTAGGAGTACTTCTATTTTACTTAATCTGAATTAATCGAAATTACAATTTACTGATTAAATATAAGATTAATTAATTATAATTTAGCAATAAGGGTGTAGACTAATACATGTATGATTTATCATATCAAAATGATATAAATATTGAATATGAGTAAATTTTATCATTAAACGATCCAAATGTGTAGATTAAGACATGTATCATATTAAAATTATATAAATATTGAGTACGAATAAATTTTTAACCGTCTTTTATATGCACTAGTGGGGTAATTTAAAAAAAAAAAAAGTATGAATTAATAATCTTGAGATATAATAGCACTTTAATTTTCTTTCAATATTCCATGAGACAAAGTACAATACATTCGTTACGTTAACTTTTATCTTAAAAGTTCTATTTTTAAAATATTTATTTTCCCATTTTACTACGCCACCTATTGATTATTTTATTTTTTTGCATGAATTTTTCAAGGTTATAAGAATTCATGACTCCAATTTGCAAATAAATTTATCATGTTAAAATTTAGAAGCACTCCAAATGAAACTTCAATAAAAAACTATTAAAACTTCTATTTTTATACAATCTATTAAATAAACGAATTATAATGTATAAATAAGATATTAAAACATGAAACATTCTAAAACGCTACATTGATAAATAACATATGTCAATATTCTTCTTATATAATAAATATTTGTTGCAAACTTTTAAATGCATAGTTTTTATCATAACTCACTAATTAACCATAACAATAACTGGTTATTTTTTAATATAATTCTTTAACCTAGTACGGATAATCTCTTCACACGCATAATGAGTGTTCTTCGTAAAATTTACAATAATAGGTTTTCTTTTACAAAATCTAAATCTTTTTTTTTTTTTTTTTGTAATTTTTAAAAATTTAACATGTTGATCATACTCGAGCTAAGATTTGAAAATTGGAAGAGAAAAAAAAGACATTGATTGATTGAATATAGCTGGCAATAAGCAAATGGTCAAACTTGGCAGATCTTTCACTTTACCACTTGATTCTCTATGTTGTTTTTGACTCAAAGCGAAATTCGTCGTTTTCACGTGAGATATAAAATATAATAATTTTAAAAATAAAACGTAAAATTATTTCATCTTGTGTTTGATTGAAACATGTAATTTTATAATTATTTATTCTGTCATTTATATTTAGTGATGAGATAAAATTATTCTATATACATAATGAAATAACTTATTGCATAATAATTAATTTCACGATAACTTTGTTATTAAGTTTTTCTTCCAGAAAAGGTCATCTAATTAATGGATTAAATCTTCAATGAGAAAGTTGATTCATGTTTAAAATTCTTCACCCAATTAATAAATGAGAAAATGAAACTTCATAAATAGTTATAATTTAGAACATAATTATACAATATAGTTATAATTTGTGTTTGTACTAAATGTAACAAGTTTATTGTATTAAGTAGAAGAGTTATACCAAGTGAATATCAATAAAAGAATTATATATATTTCGAATTTTATTTGAATAAGATAAGTGTATCATATAAAAATACGCAGACACGAAAAGAGCTATATAAAGACATATTGTATCAAACACAGTATTTGTTACAAAATTCAAAATATAGCTACATGAAAATTGTTGTTACTTTTACATGGTCAATACATTAAATTGTTCTTTTTTTTACAATATACTAATTGTAAATTCTAAATAATAATAATTAAAAAAAAAAGCTTCAGTACTGTTGATGGACTGTCCCTATTTCTTTCTCTTATATATATTTCATTATTATTAGTTGGCCTTGGGACTTGAAATCACAAAGACCTAAAACATTAAATTAGAATAATTGAATGAATCTCTTTCACACTTTGCTTTATAAAATTTCTATAGTACTAATACTCTATGAATAATCTAAGAAAGTAACATTAAATTAAAACAATAAAAGGGACAGTTCAAGAGGTGAAAATGATTTGTATTGATTAGGTTAGTTTTCTAGGTGTTATCAAGTGGAGAGCCAAGTGTATATATATTATATACACATCAATACAGATTGTATATAGTGACGAGACTGTTACATCTTGATAAAACGCTTTGAGTTCAAGCCTTCAACTTGATAAAGAAATTTGTTAGGAACGTCACCTCGAATGAATCGTGCAATATGTGATTCAAATTTAATTAGGTTTAATATAAACAGCAAAAATCGAATGAAAAACTAAAAAATAAATAAATTATGTTTTATATTTTAATAATAAATTTATATAACTTATACACATGCATTATGCAACAATCCAAGAACAAAATCCCATCAAAGAATAGTCAAATAAGGAAGTTAGATGAAAACTCATTACAATATTATATTACTACAATTATATATATATTAAGATTCCTTAATAATCTTTCTCATATTTTTATAAAACCTAGAAGATGGGTATTCAACCAATGATGTACCAACACGTGTAATGCTATGCATCATCAATTAGTTATTGCCGTACAAGTAAAAAAAATTGTAAACAATTTTACAAATATATTAAAACTTAAACTATGGTATAAGACTATAAAAGTTGGTATGACTCTTCTTTTGGGATAAAAACTAACATAATGAAGCAAACATAAATCTTATAATAAACATAATATACTATAAAGGAAAAAATTAAAGAACAAATCCCTCCAAAACAAACATGGGATTGGGGGTTAGTGATTCAAGATATCCTAAATGTAAGCTTGATAATTCTTTAACACACTATTTAATGAGGTTCGGTTGAGTCTGTATGTCCGACAGACATAAAAAAAAATCTTTACTATATATCGTCTTTCAACTTTCGCACCTTATCAATAAAAATTTCACATTTCTTCTACCTAAATTTGGGTCACACTATAAACTTTTAGATCAGGGTCTTTGTACTCATCAAAATTCAAGAAACAAAAATCGATATTATATACTTATATAATAAGAAAACTTATATCTATTAATATCATTATGAACTTGCTGACTCGAAATTTTAAATTTTGTAGCAATGTTGTAAAGTGAAGCTTGTCATAACTTTAATCAATTAAAGGTTGCACGTCTAGAGTGTTTGAATTATGTCAATAATTATGCTAAGTTAAATAAAAGGTATAGAACATTGAGCTTATTGTATAAAAAAAATGAATCAATCGTACTATTAATATTTAATTGTGTATGAACACAGTATTATATATTATACACTTTTTAATGGTCAAACCGACTTTAATACAGCTATTGGTCAATGTTTTTCCTTACAAATTGTTCTTTGCAAATCAATTTTTAACTTATTATTAAATTAAAAACTAGAGAAATAAAAATAAAAATTAGAGACATAGGTAACTAGTATGAAATCTGTAAGGGAAAGTTGAATAAGATCTTGTAATTAGCTGGTCTGACAAAAAATTAGGTGTCCCTCAGAAAAAGAAAACCATGAGATTGTGATATATCGAATAAAATAGGATAACATAGAGAACTAAACTTTCATTATACGTAAGATTATTTGAGAAGAAGATGAATCATAAAGGTCTACTACAAGAGGTTGTTTTCATTTCTCAATCTCGTAACCTTCTGATCACATAATATCAACTTTATCAGTTACGTTAAGGCTCTTCTTTCTGATACTGACTAGAGATGTGATAATAAATCTTGAAGGGAAAGATCATTTAAGATTGTGGTGTGTAAGATAACATTCTTTCATTCTAAGTTTAAAAAATGGTGAGTTCGAGTATTAACAACAATAAAAACAACCCTACCAGTAAGTGCTTTTCAAATCAACGATTATTACTTAATAAAAATACGTGAATATAAATTAATAAGAATTTCAAAATAAATATCTAACGTGGAGTATAAATTAGAAAAAATCTTCATGAGGGAAATAAATAGTACCATATTCTACACCTTTTTCCTTTTTAGTTGTTGCTAATGATGAATTCCATGCAAAAAATTATGACACAAATCATGATTGATATTGTTATATGATTGTATCCTAACTCTTTTTAGTTCCCTTTTGGCCAAACTTAATATAAAAAAGGGGGGAAAATTACCTAAAAAATTTGGCTAGAATTTGATCAAAATAATATTTTGTTTATGTTATTTTATTTTTTAAGTACTTTTATTCTTTTAATTTTAATACCATTTAATTAAAAAACAAAAAAATATCAATTTATTTTTAAAAGTCGAATATATTTTTAGGTGAGAAACTTTTTAAAAAAGAGGTACATGTACCTTAAAAGAGTCTCACGTTGAAACGGAAGAAGAAAGACATGAAGAACTTTATAACTAAGGTATATCACATATTCACATGATATACGCGTTTTTGAATTCAATTACATCATAGCCCGATAAACAAATCCATGCATGTATCAAACACTAATTAAGAATAGGAAAAATTGTATAAAATAGCAAACTATTAATTCAAATTAAATGTTATAGTCATAGTTTATTTTATTTGTAATTCGCAGCAAACATCTTGTTTTTTTGCCATCTGATTCAATATATAACTAGACATTTTCAATATACAATTAGTTATTTTATACATTTCGGTATAAAATGTGTTTGTGTTTGTATAAAGTAAGAAAAAGTGTATATACAAACACAAATAGATATATTTTCGTTCTATACACTTATAATTATACAAATACAGATAATCTTATTATACAAATTACAATGTATAAATCAATTTATACAAAACTGAACAATTTGTATAAAATTGGATGTATCTAGCGAATTATACAAATAATTTTTTATAGCAAATATAAAATTTGCTATGGATTGTAATTATGCAAACTATAGCTATAACATACATATAATTTTATGTTTGATATACGTGAAAGTTGTTCAGAATAGAATAAGCAACCCATCTGTTTCTTGGCTATCCAATTTATGGGCCATAACCACTTCCATGTCAAGGCCCATTAGAAAATAAGAGTGACTATTAAACTATTTCACAAAAAAAAAAATCTTTTTTAATATTAAGAATATATTTGAAAATAATTGTCAATGATAGTCTTGAATTCCTAAGGTAAAAAATACCTATTTGGGACAATTTATTTTGAACTGTAAATAACCATTCACATAAAGATATATGTCATGTATTTATAGTGTTAATATTTATAAGCATAAGATATAATTAAACATTTTCACTGTGTATATATTACTCTTTAATTTCTAATTATTTGTCGTAATTTATAAATATAGTTGTCTCAAATTATTTATCAATCTAGAAGTTTAAGACAATTAATTATTTATTCCTCATTTTTCATACGTTATTGTTGTTGAAGACTATAAACACCTTAATAATAAAGTGATGTTACAATTGTTTAATAATAAATACTAATAAAATTAAAATGATCATAATCTTCTTTTAATTAATATGTTTTAAGAAATGTGAAAAAGAAAATCACAACGGAGAAAGGAGATTAGAGTGTTCTTTTTCTTGATAGCGCATGAACAAGATCGCCTAAAGAACGATGTCACACCCCTTTTTTTCACGCGAAGCAAAAGGGTTTTTTCAATTTAAGTGACGGTATTGATTTAGAGATTATTTTAATTTTTTCAGAGTCGCCACTTGGAATTAATTTATGGTGTTCTAAGTCACTTTTTTGTTTAATTCCTAACCAAAAGGAAAACTCTTTATTTTGGTCTGCGAACCAGAAATTCAGGTAAGGAATTCTGTTTATCGAGGGAAAGGTATTAGGCATCCATCGAGTCAAGTGGTTCTAGCACAGTTGCTTTTATTGACATATACTTGGCTTAAATTTTTTTTTTTGGACTTATTATTGTCAGGCTATAACTTGTTCGCATTTATATTTTTGTTGAACTTTTATTAGTCTTAAACAGGATGCATAACTGCATTCTCGATCTTGACATTTGGTGACATAACTGTCTTCCCCTCTCGAATTCATCACACCTAATAATTCTTATTTACACCTCTTGATTTAAATTAATGAAAGTTTGATTATTGAAATAATTTGGCCAAGGTGCGTAACCACATCCTTAAATTTGGCCAAGGTGCATAACCGCATCCTTGAGTTTATTTTAATGTTTCAAAAAAAGATGTGTAACCACATTCTTAATTAAAACCGACTTTTGAAACGGGTCTTATATTTTAACATTTTACCTATCCTAGAAAGTTTAAATGTATTATTATTGATATAAACTACTTCTACTATTTATATTTATAAACATTATTTACATAATAAAAGTCTAAAATCTTAAACAAATAGTTAATTATTTCATATTCAAATTTGATATACATGCATTTATATTTTTAGTATTCTAATAAGCTATGATAAAAGACGTCAAAAAATGTAACTCTTCATCTCTTAATTTTTTAAAATAAATATATTTTAAAATTCTAGATAAATTTGACTAAATAAACTATTACAATAATTCATTACTTCGAACAATTTCATAACATTGAAATCAAGTATTATATAATCATGAAAATCAAATTATACAATAAAAATTAAATGGTACCTCTTGCGAAATCAATTCACGAAAAGAAAAATAATTCTAATAAGAAATCACAAATTTGAAATCACGAAAGTGAACCTCTACTCAACTGTAAGGGGGCTAATCTAAGAACATAAATAGTTCACTGGTTTAACCCACTTTGGCAGCCAACAACCTTGTCGTCTTCAACCTTTCAACACTTAGCCAAATTTAGGATTGTTTTGATGTTAACTCGAAAACTAGACAGCAACTTTTTTGAGACTAAATCTTGGACATTTTAAGCAACACAAAACAATTGACAACAATATGATTAAGCCTAGACCTTGGCACTATAAGATCACTCTAGACCTTAACTTAGATTTGACACTCTAATTAGTATTCCCTAATACTTAGAACAATCAAACCCAAAATACACCATAAGGCAGCCTGCACATTTATAATACTATGTGCAGCCAAAAATCGATAAGTGGCGTAATAAGAATAAAACACTTTGTGGCTTTAGCCTGATCTTATCCTATGTAGTTTATACCCTACAACTATTTGGTATATTCAAAATAATTCCAACAAGGCGCCAAAAACAAGTTCCACACGAAATGAGATAATGCTGCACTTTTTGTAACCGCCGATCATGTGCTTGGCATGTGTTTTGTAACTGCCGGTCAGCTTTGACTTTGCTTTTCTTTTGGACGAGCTACTCCCATGTTTAACACTGCCATACTTAGACTTTTCAGCCTTGCATTGCTCCCACTCAATGCTGCCACGCCACAATCATAAATCTATAACATTGCTTCATCCCACGTTGGCATCAATGTCCTTTCATTGTTACCTTAGCCTTGTTGATCGCTTGCCTTGTTCTTTCTTTGAATATCAATTCTATGCCCACACAACATTGTTAAGATTTCATCTGGTCAAGTCCTTGCCTTCAAGTCCTTGGTCCTCACTTGTTGTTTTGAAATCAGGCTATGGTGCCATTGTACACATCTTAGCTTTGTCAACTGTCCATCGTCATTTTAGCCTTGCATGTTTGTTTCCTTGGCTTATGCAAGTGACAAGGTTAACATGCTTAATACCCTGTCCATGCTGCCATTTAATTGAGTGAACTAGATCAGGGGTCTAACATCAATCTTCTTTGTGTATTTACGCAGAATGTTTTCTCTTCTGTTTGTCCGTGGATTTTTTTTTCTGTACGTTTTTTCCTTTTTTCTCTTTTTTTTGTTTGCTCAATTTGTTTCTTTTTTCTTCTTCTTTGTTGTGTGATATGTATCACTGTGTGTGTATGTTGTATGTTGCATGTGTAGTTATATGTAGTGTAGTGGTACGTGTAGTATGTAGGAGTAATAGTCGTGTGGTTGTGTAATGAGTGTGTAGTGGATAGTGGAGGTAATGGGCAGAGGGCGGTTCAGAATTTGGAGGTTGTGGGTGTCATACGTTATGTTCATCAAATCGATCAAATATTAACTTATTTTTGGCCTTGTAAATAGCAACTTGGGACGAATTTATTTTGTTATTCATCCTTTCAGTTTATGAGATAAATAAACTCAACAAAAAAATTATGATTTTGCATAAAGAATATTTTTTTTCCATACTATTAGTATTTACATAAAAAAATAAAAATATAATCCATTTAAATTGCACTCGACAAGTTTTCTTATTCCAAGAAAACTCAATGATGACATAATTATTTGTATTTATAAATATTTCACGTTTTATGTAACAAATTGAATATAAAGAGCTTGCAAAATTTTACATACATAATTTCAATGACATAAACGAAGTATTGACTCATACTAACTGACAATCTAAAAATGCCAAACAAAAATCAGATGTGATTTAAGTAAGATTTTTATGTTATCATTTATTGCAACACACATTTTATTTTATAAATTAAAACTTTCAAAAAGATTTATATTATCACAGTTGATTTTTTTTCCATACGCATCCAAACATTTTAGATAATTAACAAATAGTAAGAGAAACTCATTGTCGAGTTTCTGAAATTTGGATGAAAGAGTGGAGCTACTAAGAACTAGTTGGAAGAAGAAAAATATTACTCCCCCATCCTAATTACAAACACTTTTGAAATTTATTTTCTAAAATAAATCTTAAATATTTGTGTGACTATAGATAAATTATTTTATTAAGGTAAAATAATAATTTATAGTCTAAAATAAATCTTAAATATTTGTGTGATTATAAATTAATCCATTAAGGTAAAAATAATAATTTAAAACTTAGTTATTTTTCATAATAAAAAGATAATATTTTTAAAAATAGACTAAAATGAAAAATAGGTCACATAAATTCATTCTTAAAATAGAAAAGGAAGAAAAAAAAATCAATAAAAATTACAACAAAAATGTTAGCAAATTTATAAAATTGTGACCCATTGGAATCGAACACGAGACGTTGCAATTCAAAGTAAGACCTTTCACCAGTGGCACAAAGCATCAACTTGTTGTTGGGGGTAGCAAATTTAATATATATTGTCTATATTATATATATTCACATAGATATATGAAGTTTCAATCGAGTTCGATGGGTGCCGTGGCACCCCCTCTCTAACACATATATCCGCCCCTGGTAATGGGATAAGGTAAATGGGGGTAATGGTTTTAGTTATTTTTTATAATTAAATATATATAAAAGTTATTATAATAATAATAATAAAAATAAAATATTTACTAATTATTTGAATTAATAAAATATAAGAAAAGTAAAATAGCTAGTCTATAAATATAATTAAGAAATACTAGCTGATTTTTAATAAATTTAAATTAAAAGAAAACATATATTTTTTGTAGTTTTCAGATTTTACTAAAATACGATGAAAATTAAAATATTTAATATAGAACTAGAAGAAATATTTAAGAAATAAAAATGGTGTAAAACCTTATGTTCGATCAAATATTACGTGTCTACAAACAACCCAATAACATTGAAGACATAGAGCAGAGAAAACGAAACTGCTGGTTCTCCCACGACGGGAGTATTTTTTCAGGTAAAAAGGGATGAAAAGCTTAGCGGGAGAGTGGCGGATTAGAAAACTCTAAACGATAAAACATGTATATAAGGAGTAAGCTTTGGGGTTCGTCTGAAATGAGCCCCCCCCCCCCCTTTATAATTTTTTTCATTTTATGTTACTAGATTTGGACAGTAGGCCCAAATGAGTTTTGTATTTGATAATTCAACAAATCAAATACAAAACTCTTTTAGGCCTATTGCCTAAATCTAATAACACAAAATAAACAAATTTAAAAGGAAGGCCCATTTCAGACAAAGCCCGAAGCCCACTCTCTATATAAATGTTCCTAAACTAAGATCTTCATCCATTTCTCTGAAATAATGCTTTCACCGTGGAAGAATCAACAATTTTGCTTTCTTTTGCTCAATTATTTATTCCTCATTTTTCATATGGTATTGTTTTGAAGATAACTAACACCTCAATGATGAAGTGATGTTAAAATTGTTCAAATACTAATAAATGTAAAAGGATTATAATCTTCTTCTAATTAATATGTTTTATGAAATGTGTAAAAGAAAATCACAACGGAGAAAGGAGATTAGAGTATTCTTACTCTTGATAGCTGATGAACAAAATCGCCTAAAGAACAACTCAACAATTGAAGACCCAAAGCAGAAGGAAGCAAAAATGTTGGTACTCTTGATAGCTGATGAACAAAATCGCCTAAAGAACAACTCAACAATTGAAGACCCAAAGCAGAAGGAAGAAAAATGTTGGTACTTCCACGATAAAAGTAATTTATAAAATATATGACGAGCTTAATGAGAGCGTGGCGGCTTAGAAAACTCTACACTATAGGAATATGTATATAATGAGAAAGTTTCCAACTTTGTCTAACATGAGCCTCCCTATTATATTTGTTCATTTTGTGTTATTGGATTCAGATAAATAGACTCAAATGAGTTTTGTATTTAATAATTCAGCAAATCAAATACAAAACTCATTTGGCCTCTTGCCCAAATCAATAACACAAAATGAATAAATTAAAAAGAAAGGCATATTTCAAATAAAGCTCGAAACTTACTCCTGATTTACACGTTTGTATAGTTTACGATTTTCTAATCCACCATCTCCCACTAAACTCTTCATTCCTTCCACCTAAAAATGCTCCTGCCATGGAAGAACTAACAGTTTTTCTTCCCTATGCTTTGGGTAATCAATGTTGTTGAGTTGTTCTTTAGGCAGTCTTGTCATCATCTATCAAGAGTAAAGATACTCTAATAACTATTTCTTTTTTTTTCTTTTAATTCTGTTGTCTGGTCCATTTTTTCTCATAGTTGTGTTCTCAGCTATAATGGATCTTACCCTTTGTATGAGTATCTCTAGTAGAAGATATCTTAAACACTAGGTTAATGATCACCCCTTCTATGTATTTAAAGGGTGAACATTTACCAAGTGTTTAAGATATCTTCCATTAGATAAGACCTAGAGTAATGGGCAAGATTCATTATACCAGATAATTAACACAACTGCAGAGAAAAAAGGACCAGACAACACAGTTAAACGGAAAAATGAGATTGTAATATCCTTTGTTATTTGAAGTTTTGATGATTTGACAAATACAGGGACCTTGTGAAGGTATCTGGTTCTCAGCTCACTATGGTTGGTGACTGCCAGATGGACAAAGTACAAAAAGTTGGTGCGCAGTCTCTAACAACGGCAGAGGCGTCAGAAACCTTAACCAATGTCATGACTTTAAGGATGGTGACTTTTTATACAAGGACAACATCTCCATACACTCTTGCCAGTTTTTGCAACTTGAAGAAAAAGAAAATCAAGAACTCTTGCAAAGGCTGAGAAAATTAAGAAGAAGAAAATTTCAAACGATTCAAGCTGAAGTGAATATAACGTGTTTGTCTTTTGAAGTATTTTCTTTTGGTCTGATATTGTGAACTGATTCTATCATTATAAAGGAATCAGTGTGGTTTGATCTGAAAACTCTAAGTTAGTAAGTTTAACTAACTTATGGGCAACCTGTGTGTTGCTTAGAAAAATCCTAAATCATTAGTAGGTTAATGGTTTAGTGGGCAGTCTGTTAGATTGCTTAGAAAATCCTAAGTTGTCTAGAGGTGATAGCTTAGTGGGTAGAGTAACATCTACTTAGGCTCATAAAGCAATAGAGTTATTGCTTGATAATGAGATTAATAACTTTTTCTCACATTTGTTGTAACCGGTTTTACTTTTGCTCTTGAAGATTAGTGAAACAGTTTGGAAATCATGTGTGACAGGTCGTGGTTTAACTCCCTTGAGCAAGGAGGTTTCCACGTAAACTCACTGTGTTATTAATCTGCCTTCATTTACAATTATCATCATTTAGTGAGTCAAGGGACCTGGTCTATTGACTTGTAGTGGACGCACAGATTCTAACATCCTTACTCTTGATAAATGAGAACAAGATTGCGGAAAAACAAATCGACAATATTAATTCTTTGATAGCAAATTTCTATATTCTTTGAACAAGATAGCCTAAAGAACAATTCAACAACATTAAAGACTCAGAGCAGAGAAAGCAAAAATGTTGGTTCTTTCACGATGGAAGTATATTTCAGGTAAAAGGGAATGAAAAACTTAGTGGGAGAGGGTGGATTAGGAAACTCTAAACGATAGAAACATGTATATGAGGAGTAAGCTCTAGGCTTTGTCTAAAATGAGGGCCCCTTTATAATTTTGTTCATTTTATGTTATTAGATTTGGACAGTATACCCAAATGAGTTTTGTATTTGATAATTCAACAAATCAAATACAAATTCATTTGGGCCTATTACCCAAATCTAATAACACAAAAACAAATTAAAAAGGAAAACCCATTTAAGACAAAGCCCGAAGCTCACTCCCTATATACAAATTCTTATAGTTTAGGCTTTCTAATCTACGCCTCTCCCACTAAAATCTCCACCCCTTTCTCCTGAAAAATGCTCCCACCGTGGAAGAATCAACAATTTTGATTTCTCTTACTAGATTATTTATTACTCATTTTTCATACGCTATTGTTCTTGAAGACTACAAACACCTCAATGATGAAGTGATTTTATAATTGTTCAAATACAATTAAAATTAAAATGATTATAATCTTCTTCTAATTAATATGTTTTATGAAATGGGTGAAAGAATATGACAACGGAGAAAGGATATCAGAGTATCCTTACTCTTGATAGCTGATCAACAAGATCGCCTAGAGAACAACTCAACAATTAAAGACCCAAAGTAGGAGGAAGCAAAAATGTTGGTTCTTCCACGACGAGAGTATTTGTAAGATAAAATAGTTGACGAGCTTAGCGACAACGGCGGATTAGGAAACTATAAACTATAGGTACGTGTATATATAGAGAAAGTTTCTAACTTTGTCTAAAATGAGCCTTCCTTTTATGTTTGTTCATTTTGTGTTATTGGATTCGGACAATAGACCCAAATGAGTTTTGTATTTGATAATTCAGCAAATCAAATACAAAACTCATTTTGGCCTCTTGCCCAAATCAGTAACACAAAATGAATAAATTAAAAAGGAAGACTTATTTCAGATAAAGCTCAAAACTTACTCCCTATTTACACGTTTTATAGTTACGATTTTCGAATCCATCCTCTCCCACTAACTCTTCATTCCTTCCACCTAAAAATGCTCTTGCCATGGAAGAACTATCCGTTTTTCTTCTTCATGCTCTAGATAATCAATGTTGTTGAGTTGTTCTTTATGTGGTCTTGTCATCATCTATCAAGAGTAAAGATACTCTAATCTCTATTTCCCTTTTTTTATTCTTTTAATTTTGTTGTCTTGTCCATTCTTTTTCATACTTATGTTCTCTGATATAAAGTGGATCTTACCCTTTGTATGAGTCTTATCTAACAAAAGATATCTTAAACACTAGGTTAATGATTGCCCCTTCTATGTAATTAAAGGGTGAACATTTACCTAGTGTTTAAGATATCTTCAATCAGACAAGACCTAGAGTAACGGGCAAGATTCACTATACCAGATAATTAACACAACTGCAGAGAAGAAAGTATCAGACAACACAGTTAAAAGAAAAAATAAGATTCTAACATCCTTACTCTTGATAAATGAGAACAAGATTGCGGAAAAACAAATCGACAATATTAATTCTTTGATAGCAAATTTCTATATTCTTTGAACAAGATAGCCTAAAGAACAATTCAACAACATTAAAGACTCAGAGTAGAGAAAGCAAAAATGTTGGTTCTTCCACGATGGAAGTATATTTCAGGTAAAAGGGAATGAAAAACTTAGTGGGAGAGGGTGGATTAGGAAACTCTAAACGATAGAAACATGTAAATGAGGAGTAAGCTCTAGGCTTTGTCTAAAATGAGGGCCCCTTTATAATTTTGTTCATTTTATGTTATTAGATTTGGACAGTATACCCAAATGAGTTTTGTATTTGATAATTCAACAAATCAAATACAAATTCATTTGGGCCTATTACCCAAATCTAATAACACAAAAACAAATTAAAAAGGAAAACCCATTTAAGACAAAGCCCGAAGCTCACTCCCTATATACAAATTCTTATAGTTTAGGCTTTCTAATCTACGCCTCTCCCACTAAAATCTCCACCCCTTTCTCCTGAAAAATGCTCCCACCGTGGAAGAATCAACAATTTTGATTTCTCTTACTAGATTATTTATTACTCATTTTTCATACGCTATTGTTCTTGAAGACTACAAACACCTCAATGATGAAGTGATTTTATAATTGTTCAAATACAATTAAAATTAAAATGATTATAATCTTCTTCTAATTAATATGTTTTATGAAATGGGTGAAAGAATATGACAACGGAGAAAGGATATCAGAGTATCCTTACTCTTGATAGCTGATCAACAAGATCGCCTAGAGAACAACTCAACAATTAAAGACCCAAAGTAGGAGGAAGCAAAAATGTTGGTTCTTCCACGACGAGAGTATTTGTAAGATAAAATAGTTGACGAGCTTAGCGACAACGGCGGATTAGGAAACTATAAACTATAGGTACGTGTATATATAGAGAAAGTTTCTAACTTTGTCTAAAATGAGCCTTCCTTTTATGTTTGTTCATTTTGTGTTATTGGATTCGGACAATAGACCCAAATGAGTTTTGTATTTGATAATTCAGCAAATCAAATACAAAACTCATTTTGGCCTCTTGCCCAAATCAGTAACACAAAATGAATAAATTAAAAAGGAAGACTTATTTCAGATAAAGCTCAAAACTTACTCCCTATTTACACGTTTTTATAGTTTACGATTTTCGAATCCATCCTCTCCCACTAACTCTTCATTCCTTCCACCTAAAAATGCTCTTGCCATGGAAGAACTATCCGTTTTTCTTCTTCATGCTCTAGATAATCAATGTTGTTGAGTTGTTCTTTATGTGGTCTTGTCATCATCTATCAAGAGTAAAGATACTCTAATCTCTATTTCCCTTTTTTTATTCTTTTAATTTTGTTGTCTTGTCCATTCTTTTTCATACTTATGTTCTCTGATATAAAGTGGATCTTACCCTTTGTATGAGTCTTATCTAACAAAAGATATCTTAAACACTAGGTTAATGATTGCCCCTTCTATGTAATTAAAGGGTGAACATTTACCTAGTGTTTAAGATATCTTCAATCAGACAAGACCTAGAGTAACGGGCAAGATTCACTATACCAGATAATTAACACAACTGCAGAGAAGAAAGTATCAGACAACACAGTTAAAAGGAAAAATAAGATTCTAACATCCTTACTCTTGATAAATGAGAACAAGATTGCGGAAAAACAAATCGACAATATTAATTCTTTGATAGCAAATTTCTATATTCTTTGAACAAGATAGCCTAAAGAACAATTCAACAACATTAAAGACTCAGAGTAGAGAAAGCAAAAATGTTGGTTCTTCCACGATGGAAGTATATTTCAGGTAAAAGGGAATGAAAAACTTAGTGGGAGAGGGTGGATTAGGAAACTCTAAACGATAGAAACATGTATATGAGGAGTAAGCTCTAGGCTTTGTCTAAAATGAGGGCCCCTTTATAATTTTGTTCATTTTATGTTATTAGATTTGGACAGTATACCCAAATGAGTTTTGTATTTGATAATTCAACAAATCAAATACAAATTCATTTGGGCCTATTACCCAAATCTAATAACACAAAATAAACAAATTAAAAAGGAAAACCCATTTAAGACAAAGCCCGAAGCTCACTCCCTATATACAGATTCTTATAGTTTAGGCTTCCTAATCTACGCCTCTCCCACTAAAATCTCCACCCCTTTCTCCTGAAAAATGCTCCCACCGTGGAAGAATCAACAATTTTGATTTCTCTTACTAGATTATTTATTACTCATTTTTCATACGCTATTGTTCTTGAAGACTACAAACACCTCAATGATGAAGTGATTTTACAATTGTTCAAATACAATTAAAATTAAAATGATTATAATCTTCTTCTAATTAATATGTTTTAAGAAATGGGTGAAAGAATATGACAACGGAGAAAGGATATCAGAGTATCCTTACTCTTGATAGCTGATCAACAAGATCGCCTAAAGAACAACTCAACAATTAAAGACCCAAAGTAGGAGGATATCAGAGTATCTATTCTTTTTCATAGTGTTTAAGATATCTTCTATTAGACAAGACCTAGAGTAACGGGCAAGATTCACTATACCAGATAATTAACACAACTGCAGAGAAGAAAGGACCAGACAATACAGTTAAAAGGAAAATGAGATTGTAATATCATTACTATTGATAGATGAGAACAAGATTGCAGAAAAATAACTCGACAATATTAACTCTTTGATAGCAAAATTTTATATTCTTTGAAGTGTAATTTTCTAAATTAGCCTATACTCTAATAACCAGCAAAAAAGTATCTACCTAATGAGAGCATCTGGTGGCAAGATGAAACTATTGAACCTGATCGGGAATGTACTTCATCATCAACGAAGGGTGGTGGTGCAAAGCTTCCATGTACTTTGTCACAAACCACCTACGGAAGAACACAAATCAGAAAGCAAAAAAGAAGGCAGAAGATGCAAATAGTAAACAAGGATAAACACACCAATATGAGAATTTTCTCCCTGATTAGCCAAGATCCGACAAAAAATAGCAACACTTCAAACCCATGGAACTTGAGAACACAACTACATAAAGGGAGGATCGTCAGTAATAAGAAGATTTTGATTTCTTACTCTTGTTAGGTGAATCAATAGCGGGCAAGGTGGCTAACATCATTGATCATGCTGATAACCCAAAGCAAGAGAAGACAGAGGCAGAGATTAGTCCAATGAGGAAATAAAGCTAAGCAGGAATTGAAGAAAGAGCAAAGGGTGAAGAGTAGACAGCGGCGTGGAAAAAAAGGGAAAAGAAAATGATAGGGGATCGATTAGAAAACCCTACATCACAATGATTTATAGGCCAGGATAAAGCGAGAATGGGCCAAGAGTTAATTATTTGTTTGTTATTTCGTATTGGGCTAGTAATGGGGTGGGCTTTGCCCGTGAAGGTGTACGAGAGTGTAGCTATTACATTATTTATTCGGTACGAATAAAATCTCAATTTTTTTATTAAAAAAAAAGTAATTTTCTAAATTAGTCCAACTCTATTTTTTTCAAAAATAAATAAATTAGAAATAACAATTTATGTAAGTTTTAATGCAATGAATCAAATATCTATAAAGAAAAAGTATAGGTACTAAATAATTCCATTATTATGCTCTTAACTGCAAACCAAATGAGTCCTATAATTAGAAGTAATTGACAAACATTTTTAGTCACCATCAAAGGTTCTATTGAATATTACAATAGTAAATGCTTTTTTCATCTTAATTAGAAATTTTGAAACGATACCCTGAATATTAAAAAATGAGTTTTCTACTTTTTATCTTGAATCTAAATGAGTTAAACCTCATAGAAGATATCAAATATCGAAATGAAACAAATATTGAAATTAAGTATTTGGTATCAAAAAACACCTATAACCCCACCACCACTTACCCAACGTGCGCTCCTCCAACAATTATTTCATTTTCCACTCAAATTTCTCCTTTTTTTTTCTTTCCCTTTTCAAAAAATAAAAATAAAAATAAAAATAAAAATCTCCAAAATCAAGAAATCTCAAATTGCAGAAGATGAACATTAATGTTTATGGTTTCATTCTTGTGAGTTGTGACCAATAATTAATGAAGGTCATTTGATTTTGTCTTTTTTTTGTATGGTTGCTGACGTGGGGTTATGTGATTGGTTGGTATAAAGTTGTGGGACCCACGTTAGTAACATTTTAGACACCAACCCCATAAGCCTAAAAATATCTTAAAGGTTGACCCTTTTGTAGATCACAAATATTCTTTGCCACTCTATTCAAGTTATTGTTATTATGAGAATAAGAGCCATTTTATCTTCATGTTATTAAGGTATGTAGTGAAAAATCTTGTTTTGTTTGATTTTCTTCTTGTAAAGATTGAAGCTTTATTGGTTCTTTAAGGCAATTTGCAATAGTTGGTGATGGTTATGTTACTTGTTTTATAATTTAGAGAAGTCTTTGAGAATTCTACTGACTTTTGTGTAATTATAGTGTTTTGGTTGGTATAAAGGTTTCTTGTTTAAGAAAAAGTAGGGTTGCTCGGATGATAAACATTTATCTACTTCTAACACAAATGGTGATCTATCGATTAAAATAGGATAGCATATATAGTGCACTATACTTTCATTATACGTAAGGCTATTTGAGACGAAGACGAATCATAAAGATCTACTATAAGAGGTTGTTTCCATTTCTCAATCTCGTAACCTTCTGATCACATAATAACAATTTTATCAGTTACGTTAAGATTCTCCTTTCTGATACTGACTAGAAATGTGATAATAAATCTTGAAGGGAAAGATCATTTAGGATTATGGTGTGTAAGATAACATTCTTTCATTCTAATTTAAAAAAATCCGAGTTTGAGTATTAACGATAATAAAAACAACCCTACTAGTAAGTGCTTCTCAAATCAACGATTATTACTTAATACGTGAATATGAATTAATCAAAATTTCAAAATAAATATCTAACACGGCGTATAAATTAGAAAAAATCTTGATGAGGAAAATAAATAGTACCATATCCTACACCCTTTTCCTTTTTAGTTGTTGCTAAAGATGAATTCAATGCAAAAATTATGACATAAATCATGATTTGTTGTAAATTATGTATGTTTATGAGCCATATTTTATGTAAGTGATGACTCTTAAATGTCTTAAAGAAGACAAGTGTCCTTATACTTGGCAAATCTCATTTCATGCACCTTGACATTTGTTAAGATGAAAAGCAATTTGTTGGCCTATAAATATGTTTATTAACATTGAAAGGAAATGGACTACTTCATTCTCCCTATTTATGTCTCCACTTTACTTCTTCTATGTTATTATTTTAATTTATAACACGTTATAAGCACGAAGCTCTAATTTCTTTCAAATATATTAGGTATAATAAACCATCTCTTATATATTTTTATTTACATGCTAACTCTTTCTTACTTATTTATTCATTTTAGTTAAGTTAACTTGATGATCTTTATTTGATATATCTAACTCTATTATTATTTAGTGGGTTATATTAATTTTGATATGTATATAATTTTCTCTCAACTACTCTTACAATATAATATCACCATAATTTTTATTTCTCGAACGTCCTAAGATACTACATAAAGTTTTATTTATGAATGTTATTATTCAATACCTAACAATAGAAATATTATTTTTCTATTTTTATATTGCTGATCCTATTTATGTGTCTCGATATTGCTAATTTTATTTATGTGTTTATATATTATTGACTTATATACCTTAAATTTATATGCTTCTTACCGTAATTTTTTTTATCAATAATTCATTTTATTTGACAATATTCAAGAACTTATATTAATAGTATAGTAAATTAGTTTAACAGTGACACCAACGAATTACTAAATTATTAGTGTAAACAAATTTTGTCTCATAAGAATGTACTAATGATTGATTAGCAATTTATATCACTTTCAAAGAGGTCTTTTAATGATATTAGCATAAGAATTTATTCATATGTATTTGCTTTAGAAATTTGGTCTTAGTCAAATTTATTATTTCTAACTCATCTTCCTTTTTTTAGTTTTTATCATGTCAAATCTATTAAAGCTTGAGTTTGTGGCACTTGACATTACTGAAAAAAATTATTTTTCATGGGTCCTTGATGCTGAAATTCACCTTGACGCTAAAGGTCTTGGCGATACTATTAAACAAGAAAATAAAGCATCAAGTCAAGATAAAGTGAAGGCGATGATTTTTCTCCGACATCATCTTCATGAGGGATTAAAAACTGAATACTTAACTATGAAAGACCCTCTTGAAAATTATGGATTAATTTGAAGGATTGACATCACCACCTAAAACTTACGGTGTTACCAAAAGATCGATATGAGTAGATACACCTTCGATTTCAAGATTTTAAAACTGTAACTAAGTATAATTCTGCTATTCATAAAGTAAGTTCCATATTAAAATTATGTGGAGATACTATCACTGATGATGACTTACTTGAGAAAACTTTTTCCACTTTTCACGCTTCAAATGTGCTGTCACAACAACAATACCGTAAAAGGGGTTTAAGAAATATTTTAAATTAATTACATGCCTACTTGTGGCTGAGCAGAATAATACTTTGTTGATGAAAAATCATGAAGCTCGTCCCACTGGATCTGCTCCATTCCCTGAAGCGAATGTTGTAGCAACACATAATCAGTCTGAATCAAGAAAAAATAATTCTCGTGGACGTGGTCATGATCGTGGACGAGGACGTGGACGTGTTAGAGGACGAAATAATTATCGTCATTATGGTGGAAATAGACATGAGAATAACAAAGTTCCTCAAAATAATCCTTCTCGGGGAAAAATTAATATGTCACAAATGTGGCATGAAAGGTCATTGGGCACGTGAATGTCGTACACCTGATCATTTTTGTGAAACTTTATCAAGCCTCTCTCAAAAGAAAACATAATAATGTGGAGGCGAACTTGACCTTTCGAAATTATGATAATGAAGCAACTCCCTCAAATAAATATGATGATATTGAGGCAAATCTTGCATATAAAGATGATGATTTTGAAGGCCTCCCAAATATTACTTGTTTGGAAGCTGAAGAATTTTATGAGAATATTGATTGAAAAACTCATCATTTAACTAGGGAAAAATCATGAATAATAATACTAATAATTTTCTATTATGTTTACTACTATGTTGTTCTTCTTAAATGTTTTTCTTGAGGCATTAAGTCTTATTAATTTCTATAATTTTAAGTATAATTTCTTAAAGTTTCTTATGTTGTTAGTTTTTCATGTTCTTATTATATATTTTATTTTAATGAAGAATATGAAAATTCCTCAGTCTTCAGTTGGATCCAAAATGAATCATGATGATATATGTCTTATAGATAGTGCCAAAACACATACAATTTTAAGAGATAAGAAATATTTCTCTTATTTAATTATGAAAGAAGCTAATGTGAATACAATATCTGGTAGTACAAAATTAATAAAAGGCTCCAAAAAAGCTAACTTAATACTTATCGGAGGAACAAATTTGATAATCAATGAAGCATTATATTGTAGTAAGTCACAAAGAAACTTATTAAGTTTCAAAGACATTCGTCAAAATAACTATCATATTGAGACAACAAGTGATGAAAAGAACGAATATCTTTATATACTACAATATGTCGGATAAGAAGTTTGTACTTGAAAAGCTATCCGCTCTTTTATCCGGCTTATATTACACAAGCATTAGCATGGCTGAAACACATGCCAGAGTAAACAAAATGATTACTAAATCAAATGATTTTATTATTTGGTATGACCGGTTGAGTCATTCCGATTCTAATATGATACGCAAAATAATAGAGAGTTCACATGGACACCCTTCGAAGAACCATAAAATTCTTCAATTTAAGGAATTCTTTTGTGGTGCATGTTCTCAAAGCAAATTGATCACTAGACCATCAGTAATCAAGTAGGAATTGAATTTCCAGCATTTCTGGAACGTATACAGGGTGATATATATGAGCCCATTCACCCATCATGTGGACCATTTAAATATTATATGGTTTTAACAGATGCATCTACAAGATGGTCACATGTGTGCTTATTATCAACGCTCAATGTCACGTTTGCAAGGTTACTTGCTCAAATAATAAAGTTAAGAGCACAATATTCAGATTATACAATTAAAAAAATTCGTCTTGATAATGCTAGTGAATTTACATCCCAAACTTTTAATGATTATTGTATATCAACTGGATAACAATTGAGCATCCAGTTGGTCATGTTCATACTCAAAACGGTCTAGCGGAATCATTGATTAAACGTCTTCAATTAATTATCAGAGAAATGCTTATGAGAACAAAACTTTTCATTTTATTATGGGGTCATGCTATTTTACATGCAGCAAGTCTTGTACGGATCAGACCGACAAGTTATCATAAAATCTCCCCATTACAATTGACTTTTGGTCACGAGCTGAACATTTCCCATCTAAGAATATTTGGATGTGCGGTATATGTTCCAATTGCTCCACCACAACGTACAATGATGGGTCTCCAAAGAAGGTTGGAGATATATGTTGGGTATGAATCACCTTCGATTATAGAATATTTGAAACATATGACTGGAGATTTATTTACGACAAGATTTGTTGATTGCCGTTTCAATGAATCAGTATACCAAACATTAGGGGGAGAAAATAAGCAGCTGAAAAAGGAAATAGATTTGAATACATTATCACTATCTCATTTAGATCCTCGTACAAATAAATGTGAACAAGAGGTTCAAAAGATAATCCATTTGTAAAATAGTGCAAATCAATTGCCAGATGCATTCAATGACCTATCAAGAGTTACTAAATCTCATATTCCAGCTCCTAATGCTCCAATTCGAGTTGACGTCCTGATAGGATAATTAATTAATACAAATGAGTCTAGACCACACCTAAAACGTGGTAGACCAATCGGTTCCAAAGATAAAAATTCTCAAAAAAGAAAAGGAGCTTACTATCAAGATAATCATAATATGAAAGAACCTGCTCAAGAAGAGCAAAGAGACATAATAATTGATTAAACCTTGGAAGAGGTTCAGGCGCCTGAAAATAATGAAGAAATCTCAATAAACTATGTCTTATCAAGAAAATGAGGATCTTGAACCAAAATCTGTCGAGGAATGTCGACAAAGAAATGATTGGTCAAAATGCAAAGATGCAATTCAAGTTGAATTAGCTTCGCTTGAAAAACGCGAAATTTTCTGACCGATAGTCCGAACACCTGAAGGTATAAATCCAGTGGGGTACAAATGGGTTTTGTGCGAAAATGAAATGAGAAAAATGAAGTCGTAAGATATAAGGCACGACTAGTGGCACAAGAATTTTCGCAAAAACCTGGTATTGATTATATGGAGACATATTCTCCTGTGGTGGACGCAATCACGTTCAGGTATCTTATAAATCTGACAGTTTATGAAAAACTTGACATGCATCTGATGGATGACGTTAGAGCCTATTTATATGGCTCACTAGACAACGATATTTTTATGAAAATTCCTGAAGGATTAAAAATTCTTGAAGTATATAAAGATTCCCGGGAAAATTATTCAATAAAACTTCAAAAATCTTTATACGGATTGAAACAATCAGGACGAATGTAGTATAATCGCCTTAGCGAATACCTATTAAAGAAAGGGTATAAGAATGACTTAATTTGTCCTTGTGTATTTATTAAAAGGTCGAGATCTGAATTTGTCATTGTAGCTGTATATGTTGATGACTTGAACATCATTGAATCTCGCGAAGAGCTTTCAAAGGCAGTAAAATGTTTGAAAAAGGAATTTGAAATGAAAGACCTTCGAAAGACAAAATTTTATCTTGGTCTACAAATTAAATATTTTAAAAATGGAGTATTTATTCATCAATCAACATATACTAAGAATATATTAAAGAGATTTACATGGATAAAACACATTCATTAGTACCCCAATGATTGTGAGATCACTTGATATTAATAAAGATCCATTTCGACCTCATGAGAATGACGAAGAACTTGTTGGTTCTGAAATACCATATCTTAGTGCAGTTGGTGCATTGATGTACCTTGCTAGTAATTCTCGACCAGATATATCTTTTTCTGTAAATTTATTAGCTAGATTTAGTTCTTTCCCAACTCGAAGACACTGGAATGGTACTAAACATATATTTAGATACCTTTAAGGGACCATCGATATGAGATTATTTTATTCAAAAGAATCCAATTCACAATTAGTTGGCCATTTAGATGCAGGATATTTGTCTGACCCACATAAAAGTCGATCTCAGACAGGTTACTTATTTACATATGGAGGTACATCTATTCATGGCGTTAAAAAAAATAGACTATGGTTGCTATTTCTTCAAATCATGCAGAGTTAATAGCCATACATGAAGCAAGTCGAGAATGCGTGTGGTTGAGATCAATAACTCGACACATCCAGGAAACATGTGGCTTCCCTTAAAAGGAGACATCCCAACAACCTTATTTAAAGACAATGATGCGTGTATAACTCAACTAAGAGGAGGATAAATCAAAGGAGATAGAACAAAACATATTTCACCAAAATTCTTCTTTACTCACGATCTTCAAAAGAAGAGAGAAATAGATGTTCAACAAGTTCTTTCTAGTGATAATTTAACAGATATATTCACCAAGGCATTACCAACTTCAATCTTTGCGAAGCTGAGGTACAAGATCGAAATGCGTCATCTTTGAGATATTAAGTAATGTGTAATCAGGGGGAGTAAATACGTGTTGCACTCTTTTTCCCTTAACCAAGGTTTTATCCCCCGAGTTTTCCTGGTAAAGTTTTTAATGAGGCAACAAATAATACGTATTACAAATAACTATGAACTTTTTTTTTGTACATAAACATCCAATGGGGAGCGTTGTAATTATGTATGTTTATGGGTCATATTATATGTAAGTGATGACACTTAAATGTCTTCAAAGAAGACAAGTGTCCTTACATTTGGAAAATCTCATTTCATGCACCTTGACACTTGTCAAGATGAAAGCAATTTGTTGGCCTATAAATATGTTTGTTAACATTGAAAGGAAATGAACTACTTCATTCTCCCTATTTCTGTCTCCACTTTACTTCTTCTATGTCAATTTATAACATATTAACATTGTTATATGATTGTATCGTAACTCTTTTTAGCTCCCTTTGGCCAAACCTAATTTACAAAAGGAAATAAAAATTTACAGAAAATTTAGCTAGAATTTGATCAAAATAATATTTTATCTATGTTATTTTATTTTTTAAATACTTTTATCCTTTTAATGTTAAAACCATTTAACTAAAAAATTAAAAAAATATCAATTTATTTTTAAAAGTTGAATATATTTTTAGGTGAGAAACTTTTTAAAAAGAGGCACATGTACCTTAAAAGAGTCTCACGTGGAAATGGAAGAAGAAAGACATGAAGAACTTTATAACTAAGGTATATTACATATTCACATGATATACACGTTTTTGAATTCAATTACATCGTAGCCAGCTAAACAAATCCATGCATGTATCTAACACTAATTAAGAATAGGAAAATTGTATGAAATAGCAAACGATTAATTCAAATTAAATGTTATAGTCATAATTTATTTTATTTTAATTTGCAGCAAACATCTTATTTTTTTGCCATCTGATTCGATATACAATTAGCCATTTTCGGTATACAATTAGTCATTTTATACATTTCGGTTTAAAATGTGTTTGTATTTGTATAATGAGAGAGATTATACAAATTACAATGTATAAATGAATTTATACAAAACTGAACAATTTGTATAAAATTGGATGTATCTAGTGAATTATACAAATTAAAAGCTCCATATCAAACATAAAATTTGTCATGGAGGACAATTATGTCAAACTTAATTATCACATAGAAATATAATTTTTATGTTTGCTATACGTGAAAGTTGTTCAGAATAGAATAAACAACCCATCTGTTTCTTGGCTATCCAATTTATGGGCCATTTAACCACTTCCATGTCAAGGCCCATTAGAAAATAAGAGTGACTATTAAACTATTTCAAAAAAAATAAAATCTTTTTTTAATATTAAGAATATATTTGAAAATAATTGTCAATGATAATCTTGAATTCCTAAGGTAGTACCTATTTAAGACCATTTATTTTGAACCGTAAAATAAGTATTCACATAAAGATATATGTTGTGTATTTATAGTGTTAATATTTATAAGCATAAGGTATAATTAACATTTTCATTGTGTATTACTATTTTATTTCAAATTATTTATCGTAATTTATAAATATAATTGTCTCAAATTATTTATCAATTTAGAAGTTTAAGACAATCAATTGTTTATTTCTCATTTTTCATACATTCTTCTTCTTGAAAACTACAAACAACTCAAAAATGAAGTGATGTTATAATTGTTTAAATACTAATAAAATTACAATGATTATAATCTTCTTCTAATTAATATGTTTTAAGAAATGTGAAAAACGAAATCACAACGGAAATTAGAGTATCCTTACTCTTGATAGCTCATGAACAAGATTGCCTAAAGAACAATTCAACAACATTGAAGACTTAGAGCAGAGAAAGCGAAAAATGTTGGTTCTTCCACGACGAGAGTATTTTTCAAGTAAAAGGGAATGAAGAGCTTAGTGCAAGAGAGGCGGATTGAGAAACTCTAAACGATAGAAACATATATATAGGGAGTAAGCTTTGGGCTTTGTCTGAAATGAGTCCCCCTTTTTAATTTTGTTCATTTTATGTTACTGGATTTGGACAATAGGCCCAAACGAGTTTTGTATTTGATAATTCAACAAATCAAATGCAAAATTCATTTGGGTCTATTGCCTAAATCTAATAACACAAATTAAGCAAATTAAAAAGGAATTTCCATTTTAGACAAAGTCTGAAGCTCACTCCCTATATACAGGTTCCTATAGTTTAGGGTTTCCTAATTTATGCCTCTACCACTAAGATTCTCATCCCTTTCTCCTGAAAAATGCTCCCATCGTGGAAGAATCAACAACTTTGCTTCTTCTTACTCAATTATTTATTTCTCATTTTTCATAAGTTATAGTTCTTGAAAACTACAAATACCTTAATAATGAAGTGATGTTGTAATTGTTCAAATACTAATAAAATTAAAAGGATTATAATCTTCTTCTAATTAATATGTTTTAAGAAATGTGTAAAAGGAAATTACAACAGAGAAAGGATATTAGAGTATCCTTACTCTTGATAGATCATGAACAAAATCGCCTGAAGAACAACTCAACTATTTATGACCTAAAGGTGGAGAAAGCAAAAATGTTGGTACTTCCACGACGAGAGTATTTGTCAGATAAAATAGATGACGAGATTAGTGAGACAGTGGCGGATTAGGAAACTCTAAATTATAGGAACATGTATATATGGAGAATGTTTCCATCAAATGAGCCTCCCTTTTATATTTGTTCATTTTGTGTTATTGGATTCGGACAATAGACCCAAATGAATTTCGTATTTGATAATTCAGCAAATCAAATACAAAACTCATTTGGGCCTCTTGCCCAAATCAATAACACAAAATGAATAAATTAAAAAGGAAGGCTTATTTCAATAAAGCTCGAAACTTACTCCCTATTTACATGTTCCTATAGTTTATGATTTTCTAATCAATCCTCTCCCACTAAACTTTTCATTCCTTCCACCTAAAAATGCTTCTGTCATGGAAGAACTAACAGTTTTTCTTCCTCCTGCTTTGGGTAATCAATGTTGTTCTTTAGGCGGTCTTGTCATCATCTATAAAGAATAAAGATACTCTAATCTATATTTTTTTTCTTTTAATTCTTATGTCTGACCCGTTCTTTTTTATAGTTATGTTCACTGATATAATGGATCTTGCCCTTTGAATGAGTCTTGTCTAACTGGAGATATCTTAAAAACTAGGTTAATGATCACCCCTTCTTTGTATTTAAGAGGTGAACACTGACCCAGTGTTTAAGATATTTTCCATTAGACAAGACCTAGAGTAACGGACAAGATTTACTATACCAGAGAATTAACATAATTGCATAGAAGAAAGGACCAGACAACACAGTTAAAAGGAAAAATGAGATTGTAATATCCTTACTCTTGATAGATGAGAACAAGACTGCAGAAAAACAACTCGACAATATTAACTCTTTGATAACAAAATTCTATATTCTTTGAAGTGTAATTTTCTAAATTAGCCTATACTCTAACAACCAGCAAAAAAGGACTCAACCTAATGAGAGCATCTTGTGACAAGATGAAACTATTGAACCTGAAGAAAATGTACTTCATCATCAACGAAGGGTGGGTGGTGGTGCAGAGCTTCCCATGTACCTTGTCACATACACCTACAGGATAACACAAATCAGAAAGCAAAAAAAGGAGGCAGAAGACACAAATAGTAAACATGGATAAACACACCAATATGAGAAGGTTCTCTCTGATTTGCCAAGATCCGACAAAAAGTAGCAACACTTCAAACCCATGGAACTTGAGAACACAACTACATAAAGGGAGGATCGTCAGTAACAAGAAGATTTTGATTTCTTACTCTTGTTAGGTGAATCAACAGCTGACAAGGTGGCTAACATCAATCATGCTGATAACCCAAAGCAAGAGAAGACAGAGGCAAAGATTAGTCTAATGAGGAAATATAGCTAAGCAGGAATTGAAGAAAGAGCAAAGGGTGAAGCGTACGACAGCGGCGCAGAAAAAAGGGGAAAAGAAAATGATAGGGGATCGATTAGAAAACCCTACATCACAATAATATATAGGCCAGGATAAAGAGAGAATGGGCCAAGAGTTAATTATTTGTTTGTTTTTTCGTATTGGGCTGGTATTGTGGTGGGCTTTGCCCATGAAGGTGTACGAGAGTGTAGCTATTACATTATTTTTTCGGTACGAATAAAATCCCAATTTTTTTATTAAAAACGTAATTTTCTAAATTAATCCAACTCTATTTTTTTTCAAAAAATAATAATTAGAAATAACAATTTATGTAAGTTTTAATGAAATAAATCAAATATCTATAAAGAAAAAAGTATAGGTACTAAATAATTCCATTATTATGCTCTTAATTGCAAACCAAATGAGTCCTATAATTAGAAGTAATTGACAAACATTTTTAGTCACCATCAAAGGTTCTAGTGAATATTAGAATAATAAATGCTATTTTCATCTTAATTAGAAATTTTTAAACGACACTCAATATTGAAAAATGATTTTTCTATTTTTTATCTTGAGTCTAAATGAGTCAAACCTCATAGAAGATATCAAATATCGAAATGAAAGAAAAAACGAAAAAAACCATCCTAGCCTTAATTTCAGCATTATTTTATACGTTATGATTGTTTGGACCCCAATAGTCTCATCCTCAATTATTAAGTATTTGGTATCAAAAAACACCTATACCCCCACCACCACTTACCCAACGTGCGCTCCTCCAACAATTATTTCATTTTCCATTCAAATTTCTCCTCTTTTTTTTCCTTTCCCTTTTCAAAAAATAAAAATAAAAATAAAAATAATAATCTCCAAAATCAAGAAATCTCAAATTGCAGAAGATTAACATTAATGTTTATGGTTTCATTCTTGTGACCAATAATTAATGAAGGTCATTTGATTTTGTCTTTTTTTTGTATGGTTGCTGACGTGGGGTTATGTGATTGGTTGGTATGAATGTTGTGGGACCCACGTTAGTAACATTTTAGACACCAACCCCATAAGCCTAAAAATATCTTAAAGGTTGACCCTTTTGTAGATCACAAATATTCTTTGCCACTCTATTCAAGTTATTGTTATTATGAGAATAAGAGCCATTTTATCTTCATGTTATTAAGGTATGTAGTGAAAAATCTTGTTTTCTTTGATTTTCTTCTTGTAAAGATTGAAGCTTTATTGGTTCTTTTAAGGCAATTAGTAGTTATGTGTTTGAGAATTGTGTAATTATAGTGTTTTGGTTGATATAAAAGTTTCTTGTTTAGTGCTTGCACATAATTTCTTGTGGAAAAGCTTTGAGCTTTCACTAAAACAAGAGATGGATACATGTTTTGAGTATGGAGGAAGTCAAGTGTATTTTTGTTTTTCTTGAAAAATTGAAGCTTTATTGGTTCTTTTAAGGCAATTTGCAATAGTTGGTGATGGTTATGATAGATTTATTTCATAGTTGGGAGAAGTGTTTGAGAATTTTACTTACTTTTGTGTAATTATAGTGTTTTGGTTGGTATGAAGACTTTTTGTTTAAGGATAAGCAGGGTTGCTAGGATGATAAACATTCCTCTACCTCTAACCTTTGAGGTTGTGAGTTCGAGTCACAAAGAGCAAAATAAAGGTGGGAGCTGTAAGAAAAAAGTTTTCTTGTTTAGTGTTTCTTGTAAAGATTGAAGCTTTATTGGTTCTTTAAGGCAATTTGCAATAGTTGATGATGGTTATGTTTGGCTTGTTTCATGGTTCAGAGAAGTGTTTGAGAATTCTACTTACTTTTCTGTATTATAGTGTTTTGGTTGGTAAAAAGGTTTCTTGTTTAAGAACAAGCAGGGCTGCTCGGATGATAAACATTCCTCTACCTCTAACACTGAGGTTGTGAGTTCTTGTTTAGTGTTTGTACTTAATTTCTTCTGGAAAAGCCTTCAACCTTTCACTAAAACAAGAGATGGACACAACAGTTTCTGTGTTTTGAGTTTGGAGGAAGTTAAATTGTGCTGCCACTGTTAATATGAGGCTATAAGTACTTAGAAGCTGCATGTTCTGAAACATTAGGTTTCGTGTGACATATATAGATGAAGTCACTAAGTGCAGCCATAGGCGGAGCTAGGCCCCCTTAACCATTAGATTACATTGTATATACGAGATCAAGATTATTTGTATGTGTATATAGTAGATGTTGAATCCCCTAGGTTTCGTAGCGTGTCTACTTCTTTATATTTTGAATTCTTTCAGTGAAGATCCTGCCTACACTCTGGGTACCACGAACTGAAATAGCTTGTGTTGACAGTTTGGGTGATTTCTTGTATAGTAGGTAGATAGAACAGAAGTTGTGTGGTCGAATTCTCAACAAATATAAGCAATTTGATGTCTATAAATATTTGGATACAACTTTAATGCACTGTAGGTAGATGAACTTTTTCAATAATCCTTGTTATCATTTTAGCTAATTAGGCCTCGTATTGCTCTAGTCCTAAGTTTGATTGACTGTTTGATATCTGAATCTTCCTTGTGGTTGTCTAGCTATTTCGATATTTTCTCAAAGAACTCTGAGGTAACAGATTGTTGCACATTGTTCTCGTTCAATATTCGGTTGCACCAGTGTTTTGTTTATTTTTGAGGAGAAAGTGAGAAGATTGTGTCAAGGAAAGTCCTAACAAAGCCATGAAGGTATGGTTGAAGCATGAGCGAAGAATTCAGATTGAGTATCTGTAAATAATCAACTGATTAGTTCCGTTGGTTGGATAAATAATGTTATGGGGTTGGACAATACAACATCATACCTTTACTCTGAACAAATTTGTAGGCTCAGAACATGTTATGTTTGTAAAAGGGGCTCGTAGTGAAAAATTTTCAAGCATCTGCTCATCGGTGTAAGCATGAGGGTGCTCTATATGGGGTTTTTAATGTCTCGATTACCTTTCATCATGTTCTGTTTCCATTTCTCTTTTGGGGTTTATTGTCTTCCTATCAAACTTTGACTTGTGTATATAATCGCATACCATTACAAAAGAAATGTGGTTTCTGTTTACTTAGTCAAAACCATGTACAGCTGACTAATTGCCTTGGTACGTATTAAAGTACAAGACATATAGAGATGGCAAATCGAGAATATAAGCTTATTAACACCTTGTGTTTGCTATATATCCCTTCAAGCTCTCTTTCGCCTTTTAAGTGCCTACTTAATTCATTTGGTCTGATCAATTTGGACTTGCATTTTCATCTCGTTATGATTTCCTTCCCATTTGCAGCTGCCTTATCAGAAGTGCTGATCAATGGCAATTGAAGAATTGGCTGTCCGTACTTCTGATATTGTCAATCCACTAGTGATGGAAACGTTGTTGATTGAAAATCACTCAAGTGAAGCCAAGGACATGGAAGAGATGAGGAGTTCCATGGAAATATTGAGTAGAGTAGATTTGGACCTTGCGTATTCTGATGAGAAGTTGACAAATCTTGACAATCTTTTGATGCGTGTCTTGGCCTGTGAAAATGAAGTTGAAGCAATATCTTTCGAGAATGATGAGATTTCTCCTGAATCGATTGAGAAAGTACTGTCGTTGGATCACTTATCTATCATTTTAAACTCTGAGATAAGACAACTCGACAATTTCTTAGGCATTCTACAAGACTTAGTCATTGAAGCAAGGCAAAAGATACCTACGCGCAGAGAATTTAGTGAGCTACATGTGATAATGGAGAATAAATTTCATGATACTGAAGAGTTATTGAGACAATCGAAGGAACGTGTCCTAGAAATGAAGATGCAGCTTGCCAAATTGCAGATGACCTCGTTAGCTTTCGACCAAAATGAATGTAAGTTATGAAACTTATTAGGTTCAAGAACGCATTTTTCCCTCTCTTTACTAACATATCAAAGACATTATATCTTTTTCTGGTGCATGTATTATCAGGGAGACATAGGATGAGTTTGGATTTATCAGATATTAATAATGTTTCAGCAAGAGAACTGAAGCCACACGCACAGACAGTTGAGCAAAGACGTATATTAAGGATGTTGGAAAAATCACTCGAAAGAGAGCTGGATCTCGAGAAGAAGTTGACTTTACATAAACAAAATGAAGATGATCTGAAGTTGAAGCTCCGGTTAACCGAGCAAGTAGCTCTGTGCATGGAAGAGGGTGCAGAGGTTATATGGGGTAGGTTTTTAGAGTCGGAAAATGCAGCAGAGGTACTTATGGGAATTTCCAGAGAAATGGTGAGCCGATTACAGGTTGTTAACTTCAATTTGAACGGTTCACTTCAACGAGAGAAAGATTTCACATCGAAGATTGATAATTGCATAGGACAGATAAATGCTAAAGATATTACCATACAAAACCTTAATAGCAACAACAAACATCTTGCTGTTGAAAATAATGACGTATCCTCGTTAAAAGACAAGCTAAAACTTTCAGAAGATAAGTTGAAAGAATCTGAGTCTAAGTTGCTGAAAGCAAATGAACTGAATGAAGTAAGCGAAGAGCGTCTTAAAGAACTGGAATGTATCGTAGAATCTCAGAAAGAAGACATCGATATTGCAGAACATAAGGCTGAGAGTGCAGAGGAAAAGGTTGCACATTTGACCGAGACAAACTTGGAACTGCACGAAGAGTTGGATTTTCTCAAGAGTAGTAATGAAAGTAATGCTAAAAAGGTCAGCATTCTCGAGAAGAAGGTCAGGGAATTAGAACTTCAGCTACAAAATGCTAAGACATCATCCGAAGCAGGTCAAGAACAACAGAATATGTTGTATACTGCCATTTGGGATATGGAAACTTTAATCGATGAGCTAAAACAAAAGGTCTTAAAAGCCGAAAGCAAGACTGAACATGAAGAGGAACAGTGCCTTATTTTGTCGGAAACTAATTTAGAACTTACCCAAGAAGTAGAGTTTCTAAGATCAAGAGTCGAAGGATTGGAGACTTCTTTGAATCAAGCTACCGTTGAGAAACTTGCTAGTGCAAAAGACATTAACATCAAAACTAGTTTTATAATGGATTTGGTCATGCAGCTGGCTATCGAAAGAGAGCGAGTACAAAAACAGGTACTTTAGTTTTCTTCTTCTGTTGGAAATTCAAAAGTTAAAAGTGATTGCAAGCACTGACTTGTTTTTCCGCGACAGATTTTTTGTTTGGCCAAGGAAAACAAATCATTGATCAGCAAGTTGAAGTCAACGAAGGAGCAACCATCCATAAATGTACTTGAGAATGGAGGTGATGATATTGGCCTGTCATCTTCTAGAGTTGCCTCAACAATCGCTGCTGCTACAGACAGTTACCGTGAACTGCAATCAGAATCCTCAGAGAGAAGCTCCCAGGTATTTATTTCTTTTAGTCATTCAGAATTTGCTAAATATGTATGTTTCAATGTATGCCACTTGAAGACAATAGCGTGATATGTTTCTTAGTCTTAGCCTTAGAATTAAGGCCTTGTTGTGTAGTCTTGTTGATGAGGGTTCGATTCTCCACCGTGTAATCCCCTCCCCCATTTCTACTTTAAAAAACGGTCTTATGACTATAGCCACTGATAGAAACTAGTCCAAAGATAGCCCCAAGGCTTTGTTCTACTGGTAAGAGCACGAGCACAACTCGTGATGTGTAGATTGTGAATGTGTGTCACTGGTTCGAACTCTGCATCAGACCACACCCTGGTGTTTAAGTGAAGGGTGGAGGGTCCACTATACATGAGTTTCGAACTGTGCACCACTGGTCCTCTAGGATTTATTGGTTATTAAAAAACAGTAGTCTAAAGATGCTCATTGTTCCTGAATCCTGGCCTCACCGAACCTCAGAAACTAGCAGCACGTAATAGATGCTCATTATGCCTGCTTGTTCCAATTGTGTTCGTGTTTGTGTTTACTTCATAAAGACATCAACTTCATTCTATAATCCTAATAGAAGATGTTGGTACTCCGATTCAGGTGATCAACGAGTTACCTCATGATAAACCGACTGATCAGAGCAGTAAGTCCTCCGTTTTGACAGATGAAGAGCCTAACATAGGTGTCAAGTCAGAGGATACCGAGGTTCAGTTACAAGCAAAGCAACATCAACACAGTTACATTGTCATGGCAATCCTCGTCTTATTACTTTCGACATTAGGATTATATTTTTTTGACAAAAGAAACGACATCCTCGAGTGGTTGATGGTTAGATTATAGTACTTGTGTTGGAATTACATTGTACAGATTCTTTGATTGATTTTTGTGTTCTGATCTCTTTAAGATAGAGCAATTCTTTCAAGTAAATTGTGTTTTGGTTGTATGATTATTGCAAACTCAAGTCAAGATAGAGCCATTTGTATAAACACTTGTGTTTTAGTGGAATGAGTATTGTTGTGGTTGTTGTACAATTCATAAAACATTCAAATTCAACGCGCAATCTGTTCATTTGACACCTTAAAAAATCTTAAATAACTCGAGATCGATCCAAAATAGAACATAAACTTTATTGCCATATAAGTAAACATTATCTAACACAATAATGCCCTTTAAAAAACAATTCAAGATCTTCATATATGACAATCTTGTGCATCCTTACACCCCTGTCCTGCAAGATAACAAAATTGACTTGTTAATATCTTGCACAAATATATAAAATGTGTTCGATACGTAAGAAAAAAATATTATCGTGAACTTTTACATACCTTTATGATTATGGGAGTATGTCTTGGGTACTAAACATACACAAGTTCCATCAACACAAGTTGGGAACCCAAATCCCTTACATGGGATAAGACAATCATCTTTACTCTTACACGTATCTCCTATTACCGTACCTAAAAGTTACAGTCAAACTCGTTAGTATATCGATTAAATTTGAGAAATTTGGTTTTTGTAGATCACTTCCAAATTATTATTTTAAAAAATTATATCAATTTTATAAGAGATCTTTAATTTTACATATAAAAAACCTGAAAATATAGTTTAGAGAAGTACTAACCACATAAAATGATCAAGAGGGTGACAACAAAAAATATGTGAGTTTTTGAAGCCTTGTCCATATTGCCTAAGAAAAAGCCTTTCTTTTTTATTCTTTTTTGGTTGTTGATATTTTTGTGTGCTGCTTATTACAACATTATATAGTGTCTAATTCATTAATAACATACCTATTTTATACTTGTTGAGAGATCTTATATAGTTATGTTTTTTTTTCCAATTTTTCCCCAAATCATGAAATTTAGTTAGTTGGTCAAAAATATCTTATATATTTATGGGGTTTCTTTCCAATTTTTATCATGAAATTTAGTTAGTTGGTCAAAAATATCTTATATCTTTCCAATTTTTATCTTGAAATTTGGTTAGTTGGTCAAAAAAGGAGTATTTGATCAACAGAAGGTTAGTCAAAGAAAATGTAGGACAAGGTAAAAAATAAACATAATTTAAATTATATGTCTTTTCATGTGTTTTTTAAAATTACCATTCATACCAATTTTGTTCCAAATACATTGTATCCAAGTGGATTCACATGTATCTAAATACACTGACTTTTATCGCTTGTTTCTCTCCCTTGCCACTCACCTTATGTATTTGTATTTCATCATGTATATGATATCTCAGATACATGTATCTCGGTGATTCACATATATTATATATATAAATTTTATAATTATTTATATATTGTTCATAAATAAAATATAAATATTTTGTTAAATTTTAATTAACTCAAGTATTTAACTTTATCATTTCTCAAGCCCAAAACTTCAGCCCGACTATACCAATCTTATGTCCAAGTCCATCAAATCCATTTTAATCTTTACCGACCCTATTCCAGATAAAATAGTCACAGTTTCTCTTAATTGAATCACTTTGTTCGTGTAATGATAATTCTAGTATTATTTAATTGCTTAATTAAACTGACAATAACTTTTTTGTGGATTGTTCATGTACTAGGTGTTTTGTCAATCAAATTATGTATGTTCTCAAAAAATTTATTACTTTCAAACTGAATAAATCAGTAAAACTGAAACAAATCGACAATTATTTTTTTCGTTTGGTTTAGTTTGGTTTTAGAAATCTAACAAATCGACTAGATTGATTTGTTTTTTATTTTAATCAATAACCGATCTAAATCAAACCACGAACACCCCTAATAAGGGGTCCTATCATCCTTTTAAACTATTTTTTCATATTATATACCCTTTCATCGTATGGTAAGAGAAAAAGTTAAAACATACCATATGCATATACACACTTATATTAGAAACTACAAAAATATTTAGCGATAATTGAATTGATGCAATTACATCCAGAGCAGCTAAAATCTTTAAAAATATTTATATGGAGTATTTTATACATTTTCAAATTTTATTATTGTCATTAAATAATTGCTGCAAAAATCCTTTATTTGTTGTAGTAATTACTCAAATTTTAACTTTGTGTTTTGTTGTGTTTGAGAACTCGATAAGGTCTGATTTGCTTAATTCTAAAAGAATCAAATTGAGTACATCCATTTCAAAATAAATGAATTTATGTTAAATAATTAAATAATAATTTGTCAATATCACAATTTTGCCTCTTCACAAACTTTTTTAATAATTAGAGATAGTCTATGAACCCATTAAAAAGAAGATTAACTTTTAAAAAATAATAGTAAATATTATAGTACGAGCACTTGTATTTTAGTGGAATGGTATTAATATATTATCGTGGATTTGTGGTTGTCGTACTATTCTTTAAACGTTCAAATTTATCGTACAATCTGTTCATTTAACGCTTCAAATAATCATATTCATAAATAACTCGATATCGATCCAAACATAAACTTCATTGCCATTCAAGTAAATAATATCTCATACAATATTGCCCCTTTAAATTATAATTCAAAACCTCCATATATTATCAATGGAGTTTAAGTTTATATTAAATATATCATATATATATGTGTTGTTTTAATTAAGTACAAACACAATGCCCATCTACACAAAATGGTTCCCCACCCCAACAATTTATTTGACAATCTGCTGCTTTCTTACAGCTCTGTCCTGTAAATCACAAAAATTAACTTGTTAGTATCTTGCAAAAATATATATACAATTTATTAGATACGTAAGTAAAAAATATTATCTTAAATTATTACGTACCTTTAGGTTTGTTATTGAGTATTAAACATAAGCAATGCCCATCAATACAAGTTGGCAACCCGTGATCGCATGTCAAATAATTACAATCTGATCTAATATTACAGTCACGCCCCATCACTGCACCTAAAAATTACGATCAAGCTCATTAGTATATCGATAAATTTGAAATAATTAATTTTGTACGTCATTTTTTTTTATGAGAGGTCTTTAATTTTACTAATACGAGATCTAAAAATGATATTTTTTTAAGACAAAAATAATAGAGATGTATACTAACCACATGAAATGATCAAAATTATGACAATTGAAAACACATGAGTCCTTGAAGCTTTGTCCATTTTGCTTAAGAGAGTTTTTTTGTTTTTGTTTTTGTTTTTATGGTTATTTTTTGTGGTTCTTATTGCAACATTATATAGTATCTAAGTCATTAAATATTACATGCTTATCTTTCTATATTAAGAGGTTTTATATGATCATGTTATTTACTATTTCTTTCCAATCTTAAAATTGGTTTAGCTGGTCAAAAAAGATTATTTAGTCAATGAAAAGTTAGTCAAAGAAAATGTAAATTCATAGAATCTATATATCTAAATTTGGGTAAAATTATTAATTACATATTCTTTTAATATTATTTACCTCTTTATTATTTGGTAGGAAAATAAGTTTGAAATATATACCATGTGCGTAAATATGCTTATACTAAAGAAAAAAACGGAAAAAGGTCATATTTGTCTTTATACTTTTAAAAAAGGATTATACTTGTCTTTTGTTATATTTTTTTGATATATTTATCCTTGTCATCCAACTTAAGGTACATATTTACCCTTAAACCGTTAAGTCTCATATCTTCACTTTTATCGTCTTATATAACATCTACATGACTCCTATATGGCATGCCTACATAAATATTTATATTTATTTTACTTAAAAAAATTAATTTAACTAATTCGATTCAATATTATACGCTCATCCATCTACAGTTGGGTTTAATGAAATCTTGTTCAATTAAGCAAATCTAATTGTTAATAATTTTTTTTGCGAAAGTGACAGTAAAATAAATATTAAGAGTTGGGATTAATGGGTTGGACTAAATTTATCCGCACCGGGTGTTTACATTAAATCAACGGAAAAGGGCCTAAAATACCCTCAAAGTATTGGAAATGGTACAAAATTACCCTCCATCCACCTATTGGCTCCAAAATACCCTTCCCACCCACCTATTGGGTCCAAAATACCCTTGTCATCCACCTTTTGGTTCAAAATTGACCACTTATTTAACGGTTTTATATTTAAACTATTTAAATATTTTTTTAAATACGTGGCACGCAACTATATGTTATAATTTAACTTATTAGTATAATTTATAAATCAATCCACTACCCACCCATTACTAATTAAACCCCTCCAAATTAATACACCCGTCACATTATTAATGCAACAACAGAAAAGCTACTGCCAATTGAGTGTTTTTAAAAATTTGAGGCGAAAATATCTATAGAAGTAAATTATCATACGTTAAGTGTCTAAATAAAAATTACCGATAAACTTAAAAGTCTGACTATGTTCATCTTAATTATTCTTACGTCTCAATTATGTGATGTTACTTCATAGTTAACTTTTTTTCAAAATAATATATTAAAGGTTTTAAAACAAATCATAAATATTTATAAAATTATCTTTTAAAAAGGTGCATGAATTAATTCGGGATGTATTACTTCTTTACCTTTAATCATAAATTTTTAATTCAATCTTGAAAGAGAATCCTATTGAAAGTGTCCTCCTAAATAAGCGGCTCAACCTATATTTAATTGGGGCTTCGATTCGGACTCAAATAATTTTGAATGTAATTTTCAGGAATCTATAATTTCATCGTGTTTTAGTAGTGTTTATGACAATTTTGATATTATAATTAGATTATTAATTGGGTGGGGTTTAGTTAGTAATGAGTGGGTAGTGGGTTGATTTATAAATTATATTAATAAATTAAATTATAACCAATAGTTGAACGCCAAGTATTTTAAAAAATATTTAAAGAGTTTAATTTTAAAACAATTAAAGAAGTGGTCAATTTTGAACCCAAAGGTGGATGACAAGGGTATTTTGGAGCCAATAGGTGGATGAAAAGGGCATTTTGGAGCCAATAGGTGGATGGAGGGTAATTTTGTACTATTTTCAATACTTCAAGGGTATTTTAGGCCATTTTCCGTTAAATCAATGCAAAATGCATTATTACGTAATTTAATGAAGTAAAATGAATTATAAATTTAAACACATGACATGCATATATTGACTTGGTGTAAACACCCGTGCGAATAAGCTTTACCCTGATGTGTCAAATGGTTGATTATAATATTGAGTTCTATGTAATAATTAAATGTTATATAAAAAAATAATGCGGAATAAATATAAATATTTGTGTAGGCGGCATGTAGACGCCAAATAAGATGATAAAAGTGGAGATATGAGACTTAACAGTCTAGGGTAAATATGTAACTTAAGTTGAAATTGAACGACAAGGACAAATATATCAAAAAAAAGGTATAACGAAAGATAAATATAACTCTTTTCTAAAAGTATAAGGGCAAATATGACTCTTTTCTGAAGAAAGAATATTAGGGATTTTAATGTCTTATTTCATTTTAATTATATTCTTCACTACAAAACAAAAACAAAAATTATGTAGTGCTTTTAGATTCAAATTGACCAGACTTCATCGTCTTTCAAATCTCAAATTCTTTGTATGTGGTTTCATATTTTTACTTCATTATCTGTTGTATATTCTTTAATGGAACATGAACTTTTAAATTCTTTTTACAGTTGAATAAAATACTTTTCACATCTAATATACTCCTAAGGTGTGATATGATTCAAAATTTTAATTTTATTATGCATGAGACATGGGTAACGATGAGGTTTGATTAGCTTGATTATGAAAGAATCAAATTAAATACCATTTTATTTCAAAATAGATGAAATTTTGTAGTGTTATTGTAACGACATGATTCCGTCGTTAGGGAAAAGTTAATGGAGAAAGAATTGGGGTTAGAATTTTTTTTGATAGTAACTTGAAAATTCCTAACCTAGTTCAGATTTGGACGAAATCAGAGTTATGTGAGCCGAGGGAAATCTGGTAATGATTGGGTGATTTAATAAGGAATTCGATTGCATGTGTAGATAGCTAAGACATTAAGGAGCTTGTACGACCTTACGAAATTGAATTCGAGCGAGTAGAACTTTTGAAACTGAATGTAACTTAGGTGGACGAGTATTTGTGAGTGTCATGGGATGATGGTGTGTTGTGAAAACGGGGGTTTGAAAATTTTAAATTGCACACTGTTTCCGTAAAAATCCATTGTGACGGGTTGGGCCGCCATAGAGGGATGGACACGACTTAAGTCGGAAATAAAATTCCAAAAATGTTTATTCTGCACTTTTCGACTTTGAGAGCTAAGAAACGACCTCGCGCGAGTTATTGACCGTTTTTCACCATTATTGAGGCTAAAGGTAAGGTTTTCACTCGCCAAATATATTTTTGATCCGTCGAACTTAATTTCTTGGATAATTATCGATGGAGGAGGGTTTTGACCTGGAATTTATGGTAGGAAAATCCCTAATATGGGTATGAGGATCAAGGGTTATTGGTTTGCTGAAATCCGGACAATTAGACCTTTGAATTGTTGATCCTTGTGTATAAATTGTTGTTTGTAGACCTAGAACAAGCGAAAAGAACTTGGAAAGGGAAGATTCAAGTGCTTTAAGGGATTCAAGTTTGAATTCGAGGTATGTGATGGTTATGATCTCATGTTGGTGTGATATATGTTTGTAATTGTGTTTATTGTAATGCATGTATGTTTTTAAATGAAACCTATTGATCACCCTAATGTAATTGAATATGAACGACTGATTGTATGCCATGAATAAACACTTGATGGTATGATTATGAAAATGTACATTGTGACTGTGATTGTGGCTTGTTGAATGGATCGGTTAAAACGTTCTGGCATAAACATAGGATCGGTTGCCACGTTTCGACATAAACATGGGATCAACTGCCACGTTCCGGCACACTAACTTGGATCGGGTATTACGAACCGGTATGATAACAATTTGTGTTTGGGTTTCATGAGATGATCATTGAATTGGATTTCTTGAGAAGACCATTGAATTGTGTTGTGTATGTACTTATGATTATTATGTTTATATCTAATGATGATTGATATTGAAGACTATATGTTGCTCTAAAAGGATAATTGTATCTCTTGGAACCTGTGAAATTGTGTGTTATTTGTAGGTGATGACTAATATTGTATATGCACGTTTTACTTTGTTGTGACTGCTTATGTATATTTCACTTTGGGATAGCTGTATGATTCTATCAGTAGACTGTGGTTGTGTACTGATAGTGCATTTGCTTGTTCTTTGTTGAGTACAAGGCATTTTCAGGCTGCTATTAATAGACCTCGGTTAGGTGACTATCGAGTGTGACCGAATTCAAGGGTGAGTCAGTTCTTTCGGGCTGCCAAGGATCTTTCTTGTTTAAGTCCACTCTTTTCGGACTCGGACTATTTGTTTAAGGTGTTGTTTAGTTTCGGGATTGTGCCCCTTGTTCTTAGACTTGTCGTAATAGAGTTTTGGTACAATGAATTTCAGGTTTTAGGGGTTGAGTTTCCGTATTAATTTGGTTACTTAATTGTTTAAACCTTTAGGACCCGTTTGGTAGGAAGTATTAATCAAAACAATCCATGGATTAAAATATAGTCCAACAAAAATATTGTTTGGTTACTTTATTTAACCTAATCCATGGATTAGTTATACCTCATACAGGGTCTTATTTTATCCCTAGGAAAGGGAGGGATAGCTAATCCAAGGTTTAGCAATCCTTGGATAAGACCCCTTAAATGACTAAATTATCCCCAAATCTTTTGTCCTATTTTTTTTTTTTGTAATTCATGTTCTTTTTTATTTATATGAGAATATTTATAAATGTTCATTTAATTCTCCAAATTTATTTCATGTAATTTGATGATTTCACAAACTAATATTTTTTTCTCCATGTTTGAGTTGTTATATTGGGTTGATTTTTTGTTTTTAAATGTAGTTCGTCAATTGACCACGTGAACTATTTTTTTATTATTTTTAAAATAAGCTAAGCGTATTTGAACAATTTAAGTAGCCTTAAATTCATGTTAAGTTCAAGGTATATCTGACCAACAAAAAATTAGAAATATACCATGTGACTTATCACACCTCAAAATTAATAATATTTTTATATTTTTTTTTAATATTTAACTTGACTAGTTAAATGAAACATAAAATCTCACAATAACTAAAGGGTATAATAGGAAATAAACTTTTTCTAAAGTTTTAAACCAAACATAAGACTAGGTAGAAAATAATGAACCAAACACTTGGATAAAAAATAATCCATGCATTACTAAACCCTGCATTACTAATCCATGCATTACTAATCCATGTATTAGTAATCCCTGCATTATGCATCTTTGTACCAAACGACCCCTTAGAGTTTATGGGGACTCCATTTTTATTGTCATTTAAACCTGTTTCCGATCTTTAAATGCATAGCTTTTGATTAAGTTGTCTAGCATGGGTTGTAGTAATAGTACTTACACCAGAGGGTTAGTATGGGTGTCAATCACGACGATATGGGTCGTGAAAGTTACACATATCATAAGAAAAACATTCAAATTTAATGTTCAATCTGATCATTTAACACCTCCAAAAATCATATTCATAATTAACTCTAGATCGATCCAAAATAGAACATAAACTTTATTTTCATTTAAGTAAACATTATCTTATACAATGATGCCATTTAAAATACAATTCAAGAACTCCATATATGATCAATAGAGTTTTTATTTTCTGTATTATAGATGTCTTGTTTTAATTAAGTGCATACACAAGTCCCATCTACACAAAATGGATCCCTACCATTACAATTTATATGACAATCAAGTACATCCTTACACCTCTATCCTGTAAGATCACAAAATTAACATTAGTATTTTGTACATATATATAGAATATATTCGATACGTAAATAAAAAAATATTGTCGCAAACAATTACATACCTTTATGATTATGGGATTATGTCTTGGGTATTAAACATACACAAATCACATTAACACAAGTTGGCAACCCAAATTCCTTACATGGATCCATATGACAATCATCTCTAGTCTTACACTTCTCTCCTATTACCATACTTAAAAATTACAGTCAAACTCGTTAATATATTGATTAAATTTGAGAATTTGTTTTTATAGGTCACTTGCATATATATTTTTTTAAAAATTACATCATTTTTACAAGAGATCTTCAATTTTATATAAAAAATATATATGAAAATATCGTTTAGAGAAGTACTAACTACATGAAATGATCAAGAGGGTGACAACAAAAAAATATGAGTTCTTGAAGCATTGTCCATATTGCCTTAAAAAAAGCCTTTTTTGGTCTTTTTTTGGTTGTTGACATTTTTTAGTGCTTCTTATTACAACATTATATAGTGTCTAATTCATTAATAACATGCCTATTTTTATACTTATTATTATTAAGAGATCTTATATAGTTATGTTTTTTTTTTCAATTTTGGTAGCAAATATATGTATTTAAGTATATCTAACTTAAAATTTTGTATGAAATTATTAATCAGTGAAATAATATGTAATTATTTTAATATTAATAATTAGTAAATATGATAGAAATATTTATGTATATGTAATTTTTTTCAATTATTAATGATATACTTAAATTATGAGGGGTCCTATCATCCTGATAAACTATTTTTCATATTATATGCCCTTTCATCGTCTGGTAAGAAATAAGTGAAAACATACCATATGCATAAACACACTTGTACTAGAAAAAATTTCTTTTAAAATATTGCCGCAAAATAATTTAGCAGTAATTGAGTTGATACAATTATATCTAAAGTCGCTACAGTCTTTAACACCTTTTAATAGAATATTTTATAAATTTTTTAACTTTATTATTGTTTTTAAATAATTGCCGCAAAATCCTTTATTTGTTGTAGTAATTACTCAAAATTTTAACTTTGTATTTTGTTGTGTTTGAGACTGGAGAAACGATAAGATCTAATTTGCTTAGGTCTAAAAGAATCAAATCAAATACTCCTTTTATTAATAAATGAATTTTTGTGATATGACACATGTCTTAAGAACTAGACATCAGGTGCAGGTCCAACATATGTTAGTTTCTTTTTCCTTTTAATTTATGTAACACAAATAAAATTTAATAAAATAAACTAAATTTTTTATGTGTTTTTTCTAAAAAAATATTTTAAATTATTAATTTATTTACCTTTAGTGTCATTTTCGAATAATATATGTTACTACATCTATTTTATTTTATGCGATACAAGTGATTTTAGGAAAGTCAACGAAATTGTTTATATGATTCTCACATATTTTTAGTTGTCATTTTACTGTGACCCATAGTACTTTGTAGTTCTTACGTTATTTTCAAACAATATATGTAACTTTTTTTGTTTCGACAAAAATAAGAGAGTCAATCAAATTTTATTATATTTTTGAATTATGCTTTTTCTAAAAATATCTTAAATTGTTACATTGCTTTAAACTTCTTCTTTTTTTTTAATGTAATTTTCAAATATGTAACAAATTAGAAATTAAAACGAAGAATTATAGTTTTCAAATCATTATATATCTATATTAAAATGTTCAAATCTTTAAAACTCCACATATATGCACAAATTAATAGAAAGAAGCTAAACGATTTTAAAAACATATATATATGAAAGCTCATTTTAATAATAACACGTATACATTTAATTTTTAATATATGAATCCCTCCGTTTTGATTTATATAAAAAAAAAATTTTGTTTCAAAAAGAAAATAACTTCTGAATTTTAATTTTTTTATATAGCATATTTAAGATCACAAAATTAAAAAATATTTCAATACACAAAATTTAATATATATATATATATATATATATATATATATATATATATATATATATATATATATATATATATATATATATATATATATATATTAATTAATTTAATTTTAATTTTGATTGATTCCAATTAATATTATACTTTATATATAATTATTAAGAGCTAAGAGTAATCATTATTTATTTACTTTTATATAATAAATAGATATCACAATGACTCATAAAAACTGAGAAATAACAAAAATGAGGTAATACTAATAATAATAAATAAAGATGTTTCTAGAATTATTTAATTTTCTTGTTATCATTCGTGGTAGATTTTTACTTGCATGAAATTTCATTTTTACTTTTGATCATCATTCACTTCATATATATAGAAAGATGTTTTTAGAATTATTTATTCTTGATAGATTTTTGTTAGAACGAAATTACATTTTTATTCTTAGTTGTCTGTAATACAAATATCATCCTATTAATTTTTATTTGTAAAGTTATTTTTTAACATTTTTTCTGTAATTTCAATCTAATATATATATTATTGATTTTATCACACTTATTTATTTTCAAGTACATTAATTAGAGTCAAAATAAAGATGGAAATAATTAATTCATGATAAAATTTTATATAAAAAGTAGGCATTTTTTATAAGTATAATGAATAGAAAAAAATATTAAGAATTAAATTAAAGTAAAGTAATAGTAAAATTGAGTAATAATAAAACAGATATCACAATAACTCACAAAAGAAAATAAAGTGAAGTAATAACAAAATAAGTTAGTGGTAATAATAAGATGTTTCTAGAACTATTTAATTTGTTATTATTCTTGATAAATTTTTGTTAGCCTGACAAAATTATATTTTTGTCCTTGATCATTATTCACACAATATATAGAAAGATGTTTCTAGAATTATTAATTATATTTCTTAGTAGATTTTTGTTAGCGTGAAATTAAATTTTTGCCCTTGGTCGTCCTCCCACTCCAGTCTTCTAAATTATAGAAATTTATGTACCTTTTGTGTCATTTTCGAATAATATATGTTACTACATCTATTTTATTTTATGTGATACAAGTGATTTTAGGAAAGTCAACGAAATTTCTTATACGATTCTCACATATTTTTAGTTGTCATTTTATTGTGGTTCATAGTATTTTGTAGTTCTTACGTTATTTTCAAACAATATATGCAACTTTTTTTGTTTCGATAGAAATAAGGTAGTCAACCAAATTTCATTATGTTTTTTAACTATGTTTTTTCTAAAAATATCTTAAATTGTTACATTGCTTTAAACTTTTTTTTTATGTAATTTTCAAATATGTAACAAATTAGAAATTAAAACGAAGAATTATAGTTTTCAAATCATTATATATCTATATTAAGATTTTCAAATCTTTAAAACTCCACATATATGCACAAATTATAGAAGGGAGCCAAACGATTTTAAGAAAAATATATATATGAAAGCTCATTTTAATAATAACACATATATGTTCAATTTTAATATATGAATCCATCCTTTTTTATTTATATAAACTTATTTTTTATTTTGTTTCAAAAAGAAAATAACTTCTGAATTTTAATTTTTTTATATAGCATATTTAAGATCACAAAATTAAAAAATATTTCAATACACAAAATTATATATATATATATATATATAAATTAATTTTAATTTTAATTTTAATTTTGATTGATTCCAACTAATATTATACTTGATATATAATTATTAAGAGCTAAGAGTAATCATTATTTATTTACTTTTATATAATAAATAGATATCACAATGACTCATAAAAACTGAGAAATAACAAAAATGAGGTAATACTAATAATAATAAATAAAGATGTTTCTAGAATTATTTAATTTTCTTGTTATCATTCGTGGTAGATTTTTACTTGCATGAAATTTCATTTTTACTTTTGATCATCATTCACTTCATATATATAGAAAGATGTTTCTAGAATTATTTATTCTTGATAGATTTTTGTTAGAACGAAATTATATTTTTATTATTAGTTATCTGTAATACAAATATCATCCTATTAATTTTATTTGTAAAGTTACTTTTTAACATCTTTTTCTGTAATTTCAATCTAATATATATATTATTGATTTTATCACACTTATTTATTTTCAAGTATATTAATTAGAGCCAAAATAAAGATGGAACTAATTAATTCGTGATAAAATTTTAAATAAAAAATAGGCATTTTTTATAAGCATAAGTTTATATAAAATTTTATCACGAATTAATTATTTTCATCTTTATTTTGGCTCTAATTAATATACTTGAAAATAATAAGTGTGATAAAATCAATAATATAAATATTAGATTGAAATTACAGAAAAAGATGTTAAAAAGTAACTTTACAAATAAAATTAATAGGATGATATTTGTATTACAGATAACTAATAATAAAAATGTAATGCCGTTCTAACAAAAATCTAATGAATAGAAAAAATATTAAGAATTAAATTAAAGTAAAGTAATAGTAAAATTGAGTAATAATAAAATAGATATCACAATAACTCATAAAAGAAAATAAAGTGAAGTAATAACAAAATAAGTTAGTGGTAATAATAAGATATTTCTATAACTATTTAATTTGTTATTATTCTTGATATATTTTTGTTAGCCTGAAAAATTATATTTTTGTCCTTGATCATTATTCACTTCATATATAGAAATATGTTTCTAGAATTATTAATTATATTTCTTAGTAGATTTTTGTTAGCGTGAAATTAAATTTTTGCCCTTGATCGTCCTCCCACTTCACTCTTCTATATAATAAAATAATGTTAAACAAATACATTACTTAAATGATATTTGTCAATATCACAATTTTGCCTCTTCACAAACTTTTTTAATAATTAGAGATAGTTTATGAACCCATTAAGTAATTTTAAAAAATAATATTAATGATAGTACAAGCATTGTTATTTTAGTGGAATGAGTATTGTTGTGGTGGTTGTACAATTCTTTAAACCTTTAAATTTAACGTGCAATTTATTCATTTAACACTTAAAAAAATAATATTCATAAATAACTCGATATCGATCCGAACATAAACTTCATTGCCATTTAAGTAAATAATATCTTATACAATATTGCCCCATAAATCATAACTCAAAATCTCCATATATTATCAATGGAGTTTATATTATATATTATATATGTATTGTTTTAATTTAAGGACAAACACAACGGCCCAAAAACAAAATGGTTTCTCATCACCACAACTTATTTGACAATCTTCGCTTTTGCTACATCTCTGTACTGTAAATCACAAAATTAACTTGTTAGTATCTTGCAAAAGTATATATATAATTTGTTCGATACGTAAATAAAAAATATTATCTTAAATTATTACATACCGTTAGAAATGATATTGAGTATTAAACATAGGCAATGCCCATCAATACAAGTTGGCAATCACTGCACCTAAAAATTACAAATCAAGTTCATTAGTATATCGATAAATTTGAAATAATTAGTTTTGTACGTCATTTATTTTTATTTTTTTTAAAAATAGATTTTTTTTATGAAAGATCTTTAATTTTATAGATACAAGATCTAAAAATGATATTTTTCGAAGACAGATAATATACTAACCACATGAAATAATCAAAATTATGACAATTGAAAACACATGAGCTCTTGAAGCTTTGTCCATTTTGCCTAAGAGTTTTTTTTTTTTAGTGTGGTTCTTATTGCAACATTATATAGTATATAAGTCATTAATTAAATGCTTATCTTTCTATTTATTAAGAGGACTTATGTAATCATGTTATTTACTATTTCTTTCCCATCTTAAATTGGTTTAGTTGGTCATTAAAGATTATTTGGTCAATGAAAAGTTAGTCAAAGAAAATGTAAATGCATATGATCAATATATCTAAATTTGGGCGAAATTATTAATTACATAATTGAATTAGGCGAAATTATTAATTACATATTGGAATTGGTTCTAAATAATAGTTTTTTTAAATGAAGTATTATTAATTCATATTGAAAATGTATATATTATATAATAATTTTCCTGAAATGTTATATTAATTTAAAAAAGTTACGAATATTAAAATTTTTATAAATGATCTTATATGATTTATAATATGTTAATTATAAATATTATATGATAAAAATAATAAATAAAAAAAAAAGTGAAACAGAGAGTACGAATAGTAATTCTTCGATCATCTCTACAAATGATGAATAGAGTAAAAAGAGAAAAAATGAAGAAAAAATTCTTTATTTTACTCTCCGAATATATAATAAAATAAAAATGGATCAGAGATGGTTGTACATGTTTCTAGTTTTCAAGATATTTATAATTAATAAATACGATCTTTAAAATTATTTATACTTAAATATAAATAATAAATTTTAGAAAATTAAAAAATATCATATAAAATTAAATGAAAAGGTCGATAGACTCCTTACACTTCAGAAATAATTTATTGTGATTAAAAAACATCCTCTTCTACTATATTTATAATTTTAGATAATTGAGATTATTCATTAGAATATCAATAGTATATAGAATTTATAATTATGCATAATTTTATCCTGATATTTTATTGGACAACTTTCATATATAGCAAACACAAAATTCATATTTGTATGTTATAGCAAAGTTTGCATAATTATGCTCCATAGCAAACATATATATGTATAATTCGCTATATATATACAACTGAAAGTTATGCCTGTTTCGCTATACATATATACAAAAGAAGCAATTGTATAATTCGTTGGCTCCTTTTCAGATTTGTATAATTTCGGTGGCAGACCATTGTATAAATCGTTGTTAGCCTCTCAATTCAATTGTATGTGTTTGTATATCTGTATAAAAAATTAAATTTTTATACAATTGAATCGGATTGTATAAAACGAGAAAGAGAGAAATTATATACAATTTGAATTTGTATAAAACGAGAAAGAGAGAAAGGCAAAAGAGACTTGTGTAGGGAATATACAATTGAATCGAATTGTATAAAACGAGAAAGAGAGAAATTACATACAATTTGAATTTGTATAAAACGAGAAAGAAAGAAAGGCAACATAGACTTGGGCAGGGAATATATAATTGGATCGAATGTATAAAACGAGAAAGAGAGAAATTATATACAATTTAAATTTGTATAAAACGAGAAAGAGAGAAAGGCAAAAGAGACTTGGACAGGGAAATATTTGTATTTTATAATTATAAGTGTATAAGACGGAGATATATATATTTGCATGTGTATATACAATTTTCTCTCGCTTTATACAAACAGATATACAATTTATACATTTCTATTGTATAAAGCGAGAGAGGCGAGTTACAGGGAGCGAGCGAGAGAGGGAGAGTGGCGAGCGAGAATATGAGGGAGAGAGGCGACAGGCAAACAGTTTGCTATGGAACACAAATAAATCAAACGGTAGCTACTGTATTTATTTTACATTATTAGTTTGTCATTCTATACAATTATCCCTACTTTATACATCAATATAATATTGAGCCCATGCTAACACGGACCATTTTTACTAGTTATTTGGTAGGAAAATAAGTCAAAATATACCATGTGTATAAATATGCTTATACTAAAAATATTGAGGATTTTAATGTCTTTGTTTCATTTTAATTCTTATGGGCTAGGTTTGTTGGGCCGGTCTAACCTAACTCGTGATTTGATAGAATTGGACTATGATTTTTTGAGCTCATCTAAGAAAAAAGTTTTTTAGCCCGACCTGAATAAGTGTGTCAATTTGTGGCTCTTCAGAAATATGGATAGAGCCGGTCTGTTGGTCAATTTAAAAATAAAAATAAAATAGAGTATTAAAATAGGATAAATTACCTATATACACATCTTTTTTTTTTCATAATTAATATTATTCCCTACCAGTTCTAAAATTTTCCAAAATCCTTTATTTTACTCCCAAACTCTCAATTGCTCGATACATAAATTCTAACTCCCAAAATCAACATTTATCCCTTCCTTATTTCACTCCAGAAATATCTCCTTATTTTTAGTCACAGAATCTTGATAGTTATTTTCTCATTCATGTTTGAAATTCAAAATCAGTCTTTTTTTTTATAGATTAAAGATATTTTTAGGCAAAATAAATTTTAAAAAATATTTATGAGTCTTCTACCTATTTTTAAAAATACATCAAAATTTATAATAAAATAAGTCAACTTTAAATTTTCAACACTAAATCATAAATTAGAAGATAAAAAAGAAGTAATATTAAGAGTTATTATTTGATAATTATCAGTTTTTTTTCTCGTCCTCTTGTGAAATTCTAAACCTCGAAAAAGATTCAATGGCTACAGTTGGAGCAGTTAAGCCGAAACCTTTTCTTTTATCAATTTGCTGAAAAGCATGTGATGGTAAAGCTAAAGTGGGATTAGAGTAGAAAGGTATTTGGTCTATGTGGATTCATACATAAACTTGCAGCTTGCTAATGGGAAACAATATAATACCTATCAATTTAAACGAGATACATATATTGTAATGTATCATGTACTATGTTTGTAGATATGATACGTAAATTTGAAATTTATACTAAATGTATCAATGACATAGCAACTATCACACGGTAATGTATCGATCTCAAATCTAACATCTTATGGGCAACAATTGCTTATTTAATGTATCTAGTATGAATACAATATTATGAATTTAAACGAGTTACATAAATCATAATGTATCACGCTTTAATTTTTTTGATATGATATGTAAATCGAATTTATACTAAATGTATCAATCACATAGCAATTATCACACAGTAATGTATTGATCTGAAATCGAACATCTATTGACAACAATTATTTATTTAATGTATCTAGTACAAATACAAAACTTATCAATTTAAACATGTATCTAAGTATTGATATGTATCTTCTATCTTATTCAAATTTAGATATGTATTCAAATTTTGATACATAAATTTAATTAGTTTTGATACGTGATACAAAATTTCTACCAAATGTATCATTTATCACGTATCTAGGTATTGGTATGTATCCGTAAATAGTACATGATACATCAAAGTGTCATACAAGTATGTATTAAATTCATAAATGGTGATAAGTAAGTGTTATAATCAAAAGTTTATTTAATTTGAAGCAAACTGTGAATATCTTCCAGCTATGTATCTGATACAATAAATATGGAGCGCATTAATACATTTATTAAATCATGTAGTACATACACAACATAATGAATCATGTACACAACATTATGTCTTTTAAACATTGTTAATATCAAATACAACTGTACAAATGTGTGTTAGATATACAATTTTATGGAACACAATATTATATCGTCTAAATCATATAATTGATACATGGTATAATGTATCAAATACATAATATTACATTTTTGCATGAATAAATACATAATTTTTTAGACATGATACATAAATTTAAATTTATACTAATTGTATCTAATACGTAGCAACTACCACAAAGTATTGTATCGATCTCAAACCAAACTCTTATGGACAACAATTACTTATTTAATGTATCTAAGTAGATATACAAGCCTATCAACTTAAACGAGATACACAAATAGTAATGTATTGATTGATTGTTTATGTATCTTGTTTATTGGCATCAGTTGGATTCTTCTTGTCAACATTGACGGCAAAAGTTTGTCTTATGTCTCTCACGGTAAAATGACCCAATAGTGGGTATTCAACAAAGGTCTCAACAACCATATGATTGGTGGGAATCATCTTAACCATACCAGCATCACCATTCTTCAAGAACTTCGCCTTCTTCTCAAGTTCCTTACCTGAGCACCTATCAATGTTGGTCAAGATCTTAACAAACTTTACAACAATGTGGGAAGTGTGGCAGTCGAGCACTAATGAATATCCAATTCAAATCTGACCATTGATAATTCATGTTGATGACCTGAGCACCTGTCAGTGATCCCCTATTAATTACTTAATTTTCAATGGAGATGAGTTATTACGTTCAACGATGTATTTGATTTTCAAGATTTACCTAATCTTATCGATCTCCAACTCGATTGAAATGGCGGCTGTGAGATTCATAAATGAAATTTATCGTCCAACAACAAATCATCACTTTTGTAACCTTCATATCTATGTCGTTTAACCAAATTTCTGATTCTCTTAACAAAGTTGATATACATTAACACTGTATCAGCCAATTTAATATTGTCGATTAATTTAAATTCTTCACGTTTTGGGCTACAATTGCAACTTAAGGGAGATGATGAAAATTTAAATTTTGAAAGATATGAATTTACAGATTGGGATGGATTGATATCAATCACTTATGCTTGAATCGCGGGATATAAAATCAATTTTAGTTTAATTTTCCTTAAAAGATGTCACTGTCAGCTTTTGCAATGTATCACATATAATGTATCCAGATGACTTATATTTTAAGAGAGTTTTGTAAGATAGAAAAAAAGTAGGGATATAATGTAATTTAGATTTTATAATATGGAATTTATGCAAGTTATACTTAAAAATAACGGGAGTCTACACTCAAAATTTGTTTAAAGTTTGAATTATTATAATTTAAATATAAATTATGTTTATAAAATATGTACGGCATAAATTTAAAAATTTCTAAAACTTTTAGGAAATCACTGCATAGGTCATAGCATATGGAATATTATCATAGTTTTTGTGTTTTATTATGATTGTTAAAAAATAATTAGGTTAATATATATTTCTATTTAGCTAGTAATGTTTTTACTTCAAATCAAACTTAATAAATATTATATAGATAATTATTTTTGTATATTTAATTAACAAGTAGTAACACTAACCCGTGTAATATTGTATTGTCGATATTTATGATAATATTTTTAAACTATAATTTAATTTAAAAATTATATTTAAAAAATAATCTTAAGAAAAAAGGGTTGACCTGGCAAAACCTGTAGCCCACATACTTATGATTGGGCAGATCATTTTTTGGCATACACAAAAAAGGCTAACTCGGCCTGACCCATCAAATTATAAAACTTATATGGATTAACCTAAATGGGGTGGGTAGCCCATATTTGCAGCTCTCCGAGTAACAATAAGGTTTGATTGACTTGGTTATGAAAGAATCAAATTAATATTTTTTCCATTTCAAAATAAATGAAAATTTGTAGTGTTACCCATATCTTAAAAAAGATAAAAATTAAAGACATTAAATTATATGATAATTTGTAAACTTTTTCTTCTTTTTAAACTTCTCTTGTAATTAGAGATAGTCAATAAACCCCATTAAAAAGAATAGTAATTTTGGAGGAAAAAACACCTAATACATTTTTGAACTTTAAAAAATTCAGTCATTTTAAATCATTGAAAGGTGAAAGAGGTAAATCATACATATATTTTAAGAAATATTAAAAACACTTTTAAATTGGCGTGAATTAATAGTTTCATCTCAAACTATTAATAGCTTTAAAAATAACTCTTTATTTGATTAACTAGATTTAAATACACCTCGATTTTGTAATATGAGTAAAATACACCCTTAAATCTCATCAAGTTGAAGAGTGTTTCCAACACTTCTCTCGTCTTTTTATTAAGAGCCCCATGATCCTACCAAAATATATTCGAGGCCACTTTCTATGTCATGTAACAGATCAGAGATGTATAAAAGTTTAGTTAGTCGAATAGAAAAAATTGTTTTAGGTTGTAAATAGTTCGATGACTTAACTAATAATTTATGTCAAATTCAAGAATGTATTCAATACTTTTATCTTTAAGAAGATTAAGTTCAGCTGATTTCCTCTCACATAGTATGAGGAGGTGGGAGATAAATAATACTAAAATTTCAGAGACACATCATATACTTCCTCCCTCCCATATTAATAACTTCAATTTGTCAAAGTAAATATATTCTCAAAAATAACAACTAAACTTTATTGTTATTTATTTCATGAACTAAACCTTATCTAGTACATTATATTGATGCTCCAAATTAAAAATATAATCCAAAACCTCAATATATTTATTCACATTTGCAATATCCTGCCCAACACAATGCATGAGGAGTTAAACATGCATATAGACAATCTTCATTACTATTACATGCTTGTTCTGCATCTACAAGAGAGATCATGAAAATAATAATTAGTAAGCTCAAATACATATATTATAAAAGAATATAGTTATATAAAATATCAACTTGTTACGTAAATTCCAACACAGAGAAAGATGAAAGTATACTTACCACATGAAATCATTAAGAAGGTTATAAAAAAAACATAGTCCTTGAAGTCTTGTCCATATTTTTCCTAAAAGAAAATATTCTTTTCTTTTTGTTTTTGTTTTTCTTTTATTGCAACATTATATAGTATACAAAGAGATTTAAATAGTAATATTATTTCTAATTTCTTTCCCAATTTTTTTAAATTTGATTAGTTGTCAAAAAGAGATCTTTTGGTCTAAGGAAGCTGATCATCAAAGAATAATGTAGTGGTTAAGATCAGTAACAATATATAAATTATGAAAAAAAAATCAATTAGACACCTAATATGTGGGATCTTATGTTCAAATTATAGTTTCTATCCATTTATTGCAATAAATTCTACTTAATTTCACCTTTTAGTTTACTTATTATCATTATCGCTTATAAGTTTTACGAATCTCCAAATTCCCTCATTTTCGCGCATCATCTTAGTGTATCTCGTGCATCAGATTAGTGTATCTCGCACATCAGATTATCGTATCATGCATGTATAAAATGTAATGTATCTTACTTAACGATTAATGTATTTCGTGCATCAGATTAATGTATCAGCGCTTATATTATTGTATCCGTTTGAGAAATTTCTGTAATTATAAACTTTTAAGGGATAGATTATAATTTTACCTAAAAGTATGTGAAATCTATAATTTGCCATTATTTTGTTGGTACATTACTTATTTGGTCTTATTTATACATAACTTATTTTTTAATAGACACGTCTTTATATGTAGAGTCACAATATTTTAAGTGACACTATTTCATGAAATAAAATAATTTTTTAAAGCATAAAACGTTCATCAAAATAGTAATTTCATCAACTAGTTGTCACAAAACCTAATCCAGTTAAGAAATCACTTCCATATATATCAAATATACATCTAGGAGATATTTAGTGATAATTTCATATCTTAATATTCTCCCAAAAAAAAATGGCCAATAATCATAAGAAGATATCGATTATTTTCAATATCTTCAATCGTTTATTTTAAATATCTTCAATATTTGTGTTAAAAAATGGCCTCTAGGAAAACTGGTGTTGAATACCATGCATGCTTCTTAGTCAAAGGGTGATCTGGTCATTTACTATTTATTATAATGATATTCCTCGTAGTTTACGATATTATGAGTACTATTTCATGCGAAAAAATTATGTTTCATAAAATATATACTACAGATAATAAAATGAAAATATACTATCACCTATAAATTGAGACTTGAGGAACAATAAAGCCTAGTTAATTTAAATCTAAGAGAATTAAATGAAATAAGACATCAAAATTTTCAATATTTTTATATAGTATAAGAGTATTTATACACATGATATATTTTAAATTGTTTTCTTGCTTGAAAATGAAGAGGTAAATAATATTTAAAAAATAAGTTCATGAGGATGCTAGGACCCCTCATAATTAAAGTATGTAATTAATTATTTCACCCCAATTTAGATATATTAGTTATATGCCTTTACATTCTTCTTTGACTAACCTTCCATTGAACAAATAATCCTTTTTGACCTACCAAACAATTTTCAAGATTTGGAAAAAAATAGTAAATAACATGATAATATAAATTTTTTTAGTAAATAGAAAGATAAGCATGTTATTAATGAATTATATACTATATATATAATGTTGTAATATGAAGCACACTAATATTTTAAAAAAATAAAGAAAAGTTTTCTCATAGGTAATATGGGCAAAACTTCAAGATTTGGTGTGTTTTTGATTGTCACTCTCTTGATCATTTCATGTGGTTAGTATATCTCTATGTCTCTAACTATGTTGGAATTTATATAATAAGGTCCATTAAAATTTATAAATATACAATATATGTATAGTAACAAGTTTTATAATGTTTAGGTGTTGTGTTAGGAAAGTCATGTCAAAGTGAATCGGATTGTCATTGTAAAAAATGGCTTCTTCCTAATTGTATTGGTGGTGTTTGCATATGTTTACCACCCAAGACATACTCCAATGATCGTAAAGGTACGATATATAGATAGATAGATAGATAATTTTTGTAATAAAGTTCTTCAATAATATACGTATTTGCCCATACTAAATGTGTTTTATGATTTTTATTGTAGATGATCATGTGTCTTGTACGAGCAAAGAAGATTGTGATATTTCATGTGATAAGCCATTGTGTTGGGGAGGGTTTTGCAAATGTGAAAATTGAGATCTTAGGATTATATTTAAGAAGTATCATCAATGTACTATATAATGTTTACTTGATGAAACAAATGACAATAAAGTTTAATTGTTATTTTTCTTATATATTTATTTGACCAAGTTTCTCGTGATCAGATTATCTGAATTATATACGAAGACGAACTCAGAATTTTGAGATTTTAGATGTCACATTCTCTAAACAATTGTGTGATAGTTTAATTAGTAACATTTTTTACTCTTTTCCAATTAGTTTACTATATTTAATGTAGTTTCACTTTTAATAAATCAAACCAAAATTAGGAGTGACAATATGTCATATTTGAACGAGTAATAATGAATCAAGATAACAAACAATTTAAAATTGGGCTTCATATATAGCAAACACAAACTTTAAATTTGTATGTTATAACAAAGTTTGTATAATTGAGCTGCATAACAAACACATATATGTATAATTCGCTATACATATACAACTGAAAGTTATGCTTATTTCGCTGTACATATATTCAAAGAAGCAATTGTATAATTCGTTGTAATTGTATGAAATAGGCCGACGAACATTATTATCAGAACTATCCTAGAAGAGTTTTGAGCAGACATGGAGAAATTGTTTGTTGCCATGATTTTTCAGTTTCTTGTTTTGTTTTTTCATGCTCCATTAAGTCGTGTAGCTGCAAAAGATCTCAAATTCACCTATAACGGTTTCCATTCAGCAAACCTGAGTCTTGATGGAATAGCAGAGTTCACATCAGACATGTGTGTTGTATATCTGTATAAAATTTGAATTTGTATACAATTGAATCGAATTGTATAAAGCGAGAAAGAGAGAAATTATATATAATTTGAATTTGTATAAAATGAGAAAGAGAGAAAGGCAAAAGAGACTTGAGCAAGGAATGTACAATTAAATCGAATTGTATAAAATGAGAAAGAGAGAAATTATATACAATTTGAATTTGTATAAAACGAGAAAGAGAGAAAGGCAAAGGAGACTTGAGCAAGGAATATACAATTGAATCGAATTGTATAAAACGAGAAAGAGATAAATTATATACAATTTGAATTTGTATAAACGAGAAAGAGAGAAAGGCAAAAGAGACTTGGGCAGGGAAATATTTGTATTGTATAATTATAAGTGTATAAGACGAAGATATATGTACTTACATGTGTATATACATTTTTCTCTCACTTTATACAAACAGAAATACAATTTATGCAATTCTATTGTATAAAGCGAGAAGGCGAGCGACAGGGAGCAAGCGAGAGAGGGAGAGTGGCGAGCGAGAATATGAGGAGAGACGACTGACAAACAATTTGCTATGAAACACAAATAAATCAAACGATAACTACTGTATTAATTTTACATTATTAATTTATCATTCTATACAATTATCTTTTTAAAATGGGCATTAATCCAACCAAAATTTGCTTGGATCAAGACATGTTATGTAATGGGTAAGCCTGGCAACGGAACCGGTAATTTCCGGATTCCGGTCCGGTCCGGTACCGGTTAGTCCCGGTACAGACCGGTTCAGTCCGGTTCCGAGACAGGTACCGAACCGGAATCCGGGATTTACCGGTTATTTCCGGTTCCGGAAAGTACCGGTCCGTTACCGGTCCGGTCCGGTCAAAAAAAAATTTTTTTTTTTTAATTTAGTCGTTTATAGCCGTTGGGTAACGGCTAGTGGGCCCCCCCAACGGCTATTTTATCCCAAAACCAGCCAATTAAACCCCCTACCCCCCCTAACTTTTTTAATACCCTAAAGTTCTAAATACTACACTTTAATCCATTTTTTTTACTTATAAATACTCCTAAAATTCATTATTTTATCACAAATTCATCTACTCATCTTCTATTCTCTCAACTCTCTACTCTCTAATCTCTAATTCTCTAATATATAATTTCTTAAATTTCGGTGTTGCCTTATTTGGTCTTTGAAAATTGGATTTGGAGCTTCAAAATTCAACTTTCAACTTTCCACGTTCGGCTTTCAATGGTCATAAACATCTACTTTTTTAAGTAGACGTTCGGTACATTCGTTCCAACTTTTAGTTTACATTACATTTTTATTTAAATAATTATTTAATTTTTTTTGTGATTTATTATTTGCATTACATTTTTCGTATTATTTTGTGATTTATTATTTACATCTCACGTTTAATATTTTAATATGGATTCCAGTAAAAATATTGTTCAAAAAGGAAAGGGTAAAAAAAGTGTATTTGAGCGTGTAAAAAATATGTGTAATTTTACATCATCCGATAATGCAAAAACCGGTAGTTCTTCTAAATCAAAAACTAAAAAATCTACTATATTAAGAATAAATACGGATGATTATACACATGTTGATGATACTGTTTTTAATATTGATAGTAATTCAGAATTAGATCATTATCATGAACATTTACAACGTCGCTTTGGTAATTTTGATGAGGATTTGCCTAGTGATAATGATAATGAAAATGATATTGATAATTATACTGATACGCCTTCTTTTGATGATGATGATGATGAAACTGAGCCACCTACGGCTACTAATACTCCCAGTCCCGCTCCTAGTCCCGCTACCTTTCGTTGCCCTGCCCCTGTTCCCCCCGTACATCCTAGGCCTAAGGTAGAACGTGCTAAAAAATCGATTGTTTGGCAATTTATGACACAAAATGAAGATAAAACACAAGTTATTTGTAACAAATGTAAACATAGACTAAATCATAAAACTGTTGGTAAATCTGGCGGGACGGGACACTTGAGTAGTCATTTAATGTCTTGTTGTAAAAATGAATTTTTGCATACTAAAGCGGTAGCGGAAGCTAAAAAAAATGGTACCCCTCTTCCTGAAAATGTTGGAGTAGGCGGCTCTAACATGGTACAAACACAATTAAATCCGTCTGATGTTTCTGGCTCTAGTTTACCACTTTCATATAGTAGAGAAAAAGATCTTGAAGAATTAGCTAAAATGATATGTGTTATGGGTTTACCATTTAGTTTTGCTGAAAATCCCGGTTTTATACATTATATTCAAATTGTATATAATCCAAATTTTAAAGGTTTTGCTAGAAATACAATAAAAAAAGTTGTATTTGATTATCATGCACAACATTTTCAATATCTTCGTTGTTTATTTTATTATAATACTTGTAAAATAGCTATTACTTCTGATATGGGTCATAGTGTAAATGGTAACGATTATTTGACTGTTACTGCACATTGGATTGATGAAAATTGGTATATGCAAAAAAGATTTTTAGGTTATAAATGTTGTCAAATGCGAAAAACCGGTAGTTATATTGCTCAGACAATTTTAGATATTTTACAAAGTTATGGAATATGTGATAAAATAAGTAGTATAACATTAGATAATGCTTCAAGTAATAATGTCGCTGTTGATTATTTAAAACCTACTCTTTGTCCTTTTTTTGGTGATAATTATCATATTAGGTGTACTGCACATATATATAATTTGATGGTTAGAGATGGTGTACAGATGTATGATAACGGATGTACAAAAGTAGAAAATGCATGTCATTTCATATTTAAGTGTCAAGTTAAGTCTAGACGTAAAGATTTTCAAAATCGTTGTTTTGAAAATAACCTTCCACCTAGAAAAATTCCAAAAACAGTGGCTACTAGATGGAATACTTTATATGAAATGCTTGTAGTCGCTTATGAATAAAGGATACCTTTACAAATGGTTTGGAATGCTCATAATTCTGATATGGCATATAGACTAGATGATAGTGATTGGCGTGATATAAATGAACTTATAGATTTTCTAAAAGTTTTTTACTTAACTACAAAAAGAATATCCGTACTTTATAGTCCTTCAATTTGTACTGTTTTGCCTGATATTTGTAGAATTTCTTGTAAATTATTTCAATATAAAAATAAACCAAGATTTCAACAAACAATTGAAAAAATGATTCTAAAATTTAAAAAATATTATGTTCCTATTCCTCAAATTTATTTAACCGCATGTCTTTTAAATCCTAATTATAAAGATATAGGTGCATCAAAAATGGTTGAAAAAATATATTTTAACTTAGATATTAATGATGTATTAGAAGAAATTCCTAGTTGTCAACTAGTTAAAGATAGCATAAAAATTGAAGCTAGAAAATTGTATGATTTATATAATGCTAATAAAAATAATTCAAGTGATGAACCTCAAAGCTCTAGAAGTAGATTTGATGAAAAAAATATTGATGATTATTTATATGATTATCTTGAACTTTCACACGATAATAGAAATGATTTTGATGCTTATGTTAATCAAAATACAGAACCTACTGAAGATATTCTCGCCTGGTGGAGAATTCACGGCAAAGGATTTCCGAAACTACAACCGATGGCTCGAGATATATTAGCTATGCAAGCATCGTCAGTAGCTTCAGAAGGCGTCTTTAGTGCAGCAAGGTTTCAAATTGGAGTCATAGGCATTCACTAGCAGCCGACAGCTTGGAGATATCGGTATTATTTTGTTATTGGATTAATGCGGAGAGAAGAAATTTGGGTCGTGAACCACTACCGACCAAATTTCAAGATGATATTGATGAAGTAATGCAGGATTATAGTGACGATGGGATTGAACCAATGGAAGATCTTTCTATTCAACCAATTCCCGAACATGTCACTAAATAAATGTTGAATGATTTACGAAAGGATTTATATGGTGGCACCAACTATTAGTAAGAGTATGATAATTCGAGATTTAATTCAAACAGAACCTTTCCTAGAAGGTGGCTGTGTAGATTAAATCTTTTGATACTCTACTAATATTTTTGTAAATGTACTTGTAACATCAAATAAATATTAATAAAAATATAGGCTATTCGCCTTAATTTGTTTTTTATTATTGTTGTATTAAATTAAATTTTTTAATTTTTAATTTTATAACTTTAAAGTTTGAATTTAAAAAATTCAAACTTTAAAGTTTGAATTTAAACTTTAGAAGTTTAAATTTAAAATTTAGAAACTTTAAAATGTTGAATTTAAACTTTTCTAACTTTAAAAGTATAAATTTAAATTTTATAACTTTAAAGTTTAAATTTAAAATTTTCAAACTTTCAAACTTTAAAATTTGAAATATAAATTTTACAAACTCTAAAATTTGAACTTTGAAATTTAAAGTTTCAAACTTTAAAAATTTGAAATTTAAATTTTACAAACTATAAAGTTTGAAATTTAAAGTTTCAATCTTTAAAAATTTGAAATTTAAATTTTACAAACTCTAAAGTTTGAAATTTAAAGTTTCACTTTAAATTTAAAGTTTCACTTTAAAAATTTGAAATTTAAATTTTACAAACTATAAAGTTTGAAATTTAAAGTTTCAAACTTTAAAAATTTGAAATTTAAATTTTACAAACTATAAAGTTTGAAATTTAAAGTTTCAAACTTTAAAAATTTGAAATTTAAATTTTATAACTTTAAAGTTTTAAAATTTTAAATTTTTTAATTTTTAAAATTTGAAATTATTTTTTTTATTTTTTTAAGTATTATAATTAAATTATACTGAATTAAATAAAATTAAATCATTGTTTAAATAATTAAAATTAGTATTTAAAAGGAAAAAAAAACGGTCCGTCCCGGTTTACCGGTCCGGTCCGGTCCGGTCCATTACCGGTTTCATTCCGGATCGGGACGGAACCAATTTTTTTTATCGGTCTACCGGTCCGGTTCGGTTCCGATTCCGGAACGTTACCGGTTCCGGAACTTACCGGTCCGGTAGTCCCGATTTCGGTACCGCCGCCCCCCTTAGTAATGGGTAATAAAAAGAGTCAAGCTCCAGTCCAAACCAATTCAATTTTTGATGAAGTTTTAATTATTCTACTTGTTACTTAGAGCCTGTTTGGATAGGCTTAAAAGTTGGTCAAACTGACTTAAAAGTCTATATTTGACTTATTAAAGTGTTTGACAAATATCAAAGTAGCTTATTTTAAGTCAAAAATGACTTATTTTAAGCCAAAAGCTAAAAGTTAGGTGAATGGTGCTTTTTTTTGTTCAACTTAAAAGTCATTTTATGTTGTATATTACTTTTTTACCCTTAATTCTTTTATTTTTATTTTTATTTTTATTATTATTATTGTTATTATTATTATTATTATTATTATTATTATTATTATTATTATTTTAATATTATTATTATTATTATTATTATTTTTTTATTATTCTTTATTATTATTATTATATATTATTATTATTATTATTTTAATATTATTATTATTATTATTATTTATTTTATTATTCTTTATTATTATTATTATATATTATTATTATTAATATTATATTATTTTTATTATTATTATTATATTATTATAATAATAATTATTATTATATATTATTATTATTATTATTATTTATTATTATTAATAATATTTTATATATTATTATTATTATTTATTTTATTATTTATTTATTATTATTATGATTATTATTTATATATTATCATTATTACTATTATTATAATAATAATAATTATTATTATATTATTATTATAATAATAATTATTATTATTATATATTATTATTATGATTATGATTATCATTATAATAATAGTAATAATGATAATATATAAATAATAATAATCATAATAATAAATAAATAATAATTAATAATATATAAAATATCATTAATAATAATAATAAATGATTATGATTATTATTATATATTATCATTATTACTATTATTATAATTATTATTATTATAATAATAATAATAATAATATTATTATTATTATTATTATTGTTATTATTATTATTATTTTCATATTGTTATATTATTATTATTATTTATTATTATTGTTATTTATATTTAATTATTATTATTATTATTATTATTCATTTTATTATTATCTATTATTATTATTATTATATATTATTATTAATTATTTTATTATTCTTTATTATTATTATATATTATTATATATTATATATTATATATTATATATTATTATTATTATATTATTATTATTATATATTATTATTGTTATTATTATATTATTTTATTATTATTATTATTATTATTATATATTATTATTGTTATTATTATATTATTATTCTATATTATTATTATTAAATTAATCAACCATTATCATGTTAACAACTTTTAAGTGTATTTCAGACATTTTAATTAAAGAAAAATGTTTACAAGCACTTATTTGCCAAACACAATAACTTTCATTTTAACTTCAACACTTTTTTTCCAAACACATAACTACTTATTTTAAAAATAACTTCCATCACTTTCAAAAGTACTTTTTAAAAACTACTTATTTTAAGTCAATCCAAACGAGCTCTTACAATATTTTAGTACCTAACATTTTCTTTTATTATGAATATATACAACACAACAATTTTTTTTAAAAAAACTTAAAATATCTTGAAAAGATTCCTTTCGAGTTAATTTGATTACATATCAATTTAATTTTTAATAAATCGAGCTAATTAAATAAGTGTATCAATAACCTACTCAAACTTAAACGGGTTAAACAAATTACGCGGGTTGGGTCGGATTTTACCACCCTCACCAAAACGCCCTAATATTTCCCTATAAATAACATTATCAGTTCACAGCCTGAATAGCGCCGTCATGGCTTCTAGCTATCAACTTTTTTTCGATGAAGGATTGCTTCTACTTGTAAGGTAGATCTATATCTATATTTTTTTTTTGAATTTTTTTTTTTTTGCATCAAATAGCCCTTTGCAATTATAAGGTTTATTGCAGAGAAAACACGAGATAAAGGTTTTTTTCTGATGCCAAATTGATATATTTTTGGTGAAAATTTTGGCTGAATATTTAGTCATTTATTCAGCTCTACTTTGCCAAAATTTAAAAAAAAGTTTTTTTTTTTTTTTTTGAAGTTGTTTAGATTTTGTGTTTATGTTTGAATTTAAGTCTGGAAATCAAAATGATGAGAATATTTAAGCTGAATTATATGTTGAAATTCATATATTAGCCTTCAAAGTTCTCTGATTGCATTGAATTAATTATTTTCTCAATTGTATCTACCCCAGAATTTGAAGTTTATGTGTTCGATATTTTTGTCACTAATTTCATTGAATGATTTGTTAATTGTATATTCTTATTTCTAAGTTTTTAATGAATTTTATTTGAGAATTGGCAAATCAAAATGATGAAGAACTGTTACCTGAAATATATATGTTGAATTAATTTATCATATGCCTTTCAAAGTTCTCTGATTGTGCTACTTTGATAACCAAGAAAAAAATTGTATTATTTTTTGTTGAATTTATGGTTCAAAATAATTATTTGTACTTTTCAATATTTGTAGAACCTCCTAGAAAGGGTTGGATAAGGTCGATATACATTCTATTCTCTCCCAATTCGGGGTGGAGTCACCATTTAAAATAATTTTTTTTATATATATAATAGACGATTGAATAATCCCTTGGTGAAAATCCTCGTTCCATTAGTATTTGAAGATGATTATTGAAATTGAGCACCAAAATACATGGTCTGTCGTATAATACTATCGTCAGACTATACGAGCATGGTGCTACATTAACGTTCTTCTTATTATCTGTTGCTACTTGTACTTTTCATGTTAGATTAGTGGCAAAAGATTTTATGAGAATAAGAAATACATTGACTTTTTTGTGTTTATCGTTGTTTGGCTTGTTACGTTTGTCTAATTTCTTGAAGTTTGATTAGTTAATTTGACGAATGTGAACGATTTGAGCACCAAAATACATGGTCTATCGTATTTATACATAGACTATACGAGCATGGTGCTACATTAAGTGTTTTTCTTATCATCCATTGTCACTTGATGTCTCTTTTTTTTTATCGGTGGCTGAGGATGTTTTTGGAATAAGAAAATAACATCACTTGCATTTTTTGATATATAAACATTGTTTTCTAATTAGTTGTGAGTTTTGGAATAACCAATATTGTTTGGCCGGTACTAGTTGAACCTTCTTCGGATCCATCATAGTGACATGATTGAACCTAACTATTAATTGACGATATGTATAAGCCTTTTTTTTCTTCAAAAATTAGCGAAATGTTGTAATGTACCTAAATTATGGTGAGATTATTAACTACGCAAAACTTCTATGATCTTCCTGAACTTAGGGTAAAGTATAAAATGATGTCTTGGGAGGTGATTGAAAATTTATTTTAAGAATAAATAACAAGCAAAAATAAACTTAAAGTTTTGAGTAACATTGGAATTATGAAATATTATTATTCTGTAGAAGTATTATTTAATTAAAAAATTGATATTTATTAATTTAAAGAGTTTTTGGGGATGAGATCGAAAAAATATAAATGAATCTTTTGAAAAAAAAAATAATCATGAATTTAAGGTCATGATTAATACTTCATCTATCCCTAATATATTTGAATTGACATAAGAAAATAATAATTGATATTGTGAGTTATTATTTTATCTATTAATTAAAAAGTGGATAAATTAAAAGCTTATGCTTTTCAAAAAGTTTAATTGAGAGTAGAGAGAAATTATCTATAAATAGTTGAAATAATATTTGTCATTTTATAAAATTTGTATGCATAAATTATCATATTTTACTTATTTTACTTTTGATAGAGCAGTTAATTTAATCTTAAATATGTATTCATCATTTATTATAAAGTTAACTTAAGAAAATATTAAATAAGGATAAAAACGTAAAATTACGTCATTTCTTAATCAAGTGCAAAGTAAAAAAATGACGTATAAAAGGAACTAAAGTTTAAATGAATTTGTGGACATCAAATGAAAATAATGTTTATAACGAAGTTAAAAAAGTATTATTTTTAGAACTCTTTATAATTTTTTGGTGCTGAAGAGGACAATATTGTAATTTGTTGGTTCATTACTTTCAACAAACATCATTTTATGAAGAGAAATTATTTCATGAAAGAATATAATAAATTAAGAAATAAAATTATTTAAGGGTTCGTGATTGATATAATAAAAAATAAGAATTATCGGAACATAATATTTATATTTACTAATATAAATAAATTAACTTTAAAAAAATCAATTGAATTAATGGATCAACGTTTATATTATGTCAATTATGTCTTAACCTTAATGAAAACTTTTTTATTCAATTTATATGAAAATTAAGTGAGATGGAGGGAGGAGGATGTTATTGAATGAAAAATAACTAAGTATTCATTTGACTATGATTTTTTTTTTTTTGTGAATGACATTATGTGGTGTTTTAACTGTAGAATTCAGAACTTTTTAGAATTCAACTCGCTAAAAATTAAAATAAATCATTCAGAATAATTCAAAAATAACTCAAAAAAGCAAATCGAAAAATTATATTATAAAACAAAGCCTTTTAATTTAAAATATAAATTGGGATCCTCTTTATTGCAACATTATATAATAACTAACTAAATGTTGCCCCTCAACTAACAAAATGAATTCATTAAACACTTAAGATAAGTAATGCAATTTTAAAAAATTGCATTTAACTTATTCTTAGATGAAATAAACATGTAATTAGTCATTCATAAACATACACAATCTCCACTAGCACAAGTTGGTAAACCTCTATCACATTTAAGAAATTCACTACAATCTTCTCTACTCTGACATGTATATGTGCATGCTTCCATCATTCCCTCTGAAAATCACAAAATTCATAACATACATTTAGGAGCGTCAAATGAACGAGTCAGATCAAATATGTATATTAATAATAAGTTAAATAAAAATAGATAAAATATTTAATTCGTTAGAAGAGACCTTTTTGATTGGTGTTGAATTGTGCTAAACAGACGCAAGATCCACCAACACAAGTCCCAAGTGCACTTTCACATTTCAAGTCACGACAATCCTGACTAGTCCGACAATCACACATTCGTCCTGTCACAATATCTAAACATAACAAAATTTATTAGAGAAAATTGTTTTAAAAAAACTCTCGAAACAAGTAAAACAATACAAAATAATAATTAAAAAAAAACAAAAAAAAACATACATGTTATTATAGAAATATAGACTCATAGACATATACTAACCTTGTGAAATAATCAAGAATGAGACTACCAAAAGCAAAGTCACTAAAGTCTTGGCCATATTGTATAAAATAATTAATTTTTACTTTAAGATTATTGATGTTTACCCCATTATATATATAATAAAATAGTTAATTCATTAAAAGGTACTTTTCTTTTTTTCTATAAATACAAGCCAAATTTATTGGAGTTTCTTTTGTAATCAAATCTTGAAATTAAATTTGGCTTTAGAGAAATGGTTTGGTTTGTGGGAAGTAATTAGTCAAATAAATATCACTTTTTTTATGTAGAGATTTTTCTTCCAAATTTCGTATAATGCAATATTTAAAATTTTTTGGAATTTTTACATAATTTCTCATGGTGTAAGAATCAATAATATTTACTACCACAATATTAAATAGTAATATTTGCGTAAATTTTATTTCACCCTTTTAAATCGATAATTATTTAAATATCACCCTTTTTAAATTAATTTCGTTTTGTTTCATAAAATAATCTTTTTTTGTTTTATCTTGATTCATTTTGTTATTTGTATTGAAATTTTATTTTAACTAGTTAATTATTTTTTAGCACATTGATTAAATTTTCATGTCAATTTTTTACATACTTAAAGGTGTAGTTATTTTTTAAAATCTTTTACTTGGTACTTAGTTTGAAAATAAATGCAACAATTTGGTATGATGATATAATTTTTAGGTGATATACTATTTTAAAATTCTAAAATCACCTAAAAAATGTTAATCTAAGTTATTTTTTTTTGCAAAAATAATGCAATTAAGTAGATTAAATTAAATTAAATTATTCACCTACTAATTTTCCTTCTATAGGAAAAAGTTACTCCCAATTACAAAAGTTTTCATTAAAAATCTTGAAATTAAATTTGGTTAGTGAAATCTTTGGTTTATGGAAAGTAATAAGTCTATTAAGTACACTTTTTGTATAGAAATTTGCTCTTTTTTTTACATATCTCGTATAATGCAATAGTTAAAAATTGAGATCTTTACATGATAAATAATGGGGTAAGAATCAATTTTTTTTCTTCTAATTTTTCATTCGATGATCGGTATCCACATTGAAACTCAATTATTTTGAATTTTTTGATGATCGGTATCCACAGTGGAACTCAATTAATTTGGATTTACATCTCGTAAGACCCATTTTGAGAGAAGTGCTATTTACGGATTTTTTTCATATTCAAATCTCAAATTCGAAATTCTAATTAAAGGAGAAACGACCTCATCTACTGTATCACATTATTTAATGATCTTGATATAATAATCACTTAATTGAATACCATCATTTTGAATATTCAATTTTTTTCAATGACGCACAATCAATTATGTGAATTTAAAATTACTTCTTTCGTTTTATATTACTTGGGCTTGTTGACCTGATTCATTCTACGTTAAACTAATCTTATTAACAATGATGAAAACTCTAAAAATAAGTCTCAATTTAGTATTTAGCACATCACTTAAAAATAAAATTATTTCATAGAAAAGTAATATTTTGATTAAATTATGTAAGCGAATACAAATAAATCTTTTATAGCATTTTTAATGTTCACCACATTTGCATACCCCTCCAACACAAATTGGAAATCCAATCGTACATTTCTTTTCACCGACACATTTCGACGAATCGTTACACATGAATCTTATAATCACTTGTCACCGCACCTGAAAAATAATTATAAAACTCGTTAGCATCTTAATAGAACATAATTTCAAGAGGATTATAGTTATACACACACGATGTCTAAATTTATATCTACAATTATATTAAGTGTGACCCCTAATAATATAATTTGTGTCAAATGAGCGCTTGAGAGAAAGAGAGAAATACCTTCAGGATGACAACTACATATGCCTCGTACACACATTGGACGCCCAGTATGGCATACCATTATTACATGTGGTCTCACTTATCACAATATCTAAAAATTATAAAACTCGTTAGCATCTTGAACGCATAATTCTAAGAGGATTTAGTTATAAATAAATTGTTGTGACAAAACAAAAAAGGGTAGACTGACCTTGTGAAATAACTAAGAAGGTAGCTACCAAAACACAGTCAATATCAAAGTCTTGGCCATGTTATGTGAATAAAATAATTTTTGAGTTTAGAATATGATTCTGACCACCACATTTATATAGTACATAGTCCATGACCAAACATTTGTCTATGGAAAGTTGACCAAAGAAAAAATGTCTATTGTATAATAAATAACAAACCTTGACAATTTTTTTGTTTTTTTCTAAGTTAGTCAACATAGAAATCTACTTATAATTATGAGTGGCAACTATGCAGTTTGGGTTAAATATATTCGGTTAAAATGAGCGAAACAATAAATCACAAATCAATGGATCTAATACACGAGTTTTTGGTTAAAATTATTTCTAAAGTATAATTAAAATCTAAAGTACATTTCTGTGTTATATAAGTAAACAAAAAACATCTTTGCACTATCTCCAAAGTTGCAAGATTTATCATTCTGTCATGTTTTTAAGAAACTCACACCACCAACAAAAAATGTATCACGTCAAATAAATACATGTACACATGGTTAAGCTAGTCAAGTTGGTCGATTTTTTTAATTTTTAGAAATTGAGGGTTTAAATCATATTCAGATAAAATATATTCAAATTCTAAATATTCTTTGTGAAAAATATGGTTAATTACAATTCCAACTTCAAAATTTCAAATAAAGTAATTATTTATTATTTATTTTTCACAACAAAACGCCTACATAATTTCACTAATAATTTAGTAGTTATGTATATTGTATAAAATATGAATTACATTGTATATATATGGTATATACGTACTATAATGTATTTTTTATTAAAGAAAATCTCTAAATAATTGCACGTAATATTTTTAAATTGATTTTTTTTTACATAATCTTTCTAACTATTGGAACCTACTGTATAAATATTTTACTTATGTTTTGTTGCAAGTCAATTTACTTGATTATGCAAAAACATATAAACTAACAACACACAAAATTTAAAACATGAGAATAAAATATTCATTTTCTATCTGTATTCTTATTATTTTAGGTAGCTTTGATCTTTTCGTCGTGGCTAAGACATGATCAAACTAAAAATAAATATTTTTTTACTGATTCAATCAGCTTCTTTAAAAAATAAACTGAGGGATGATTCTGATTATTTTTGAATAGTATAAGGATGTTTTTTGCTTACTTAAATAATACAAGGATATACATTAAATTTGAGTCATAATTAACGGATGATTTTAGCCAAAAACTCTCTAATACACATCATTTTTAGGGTCATTTAATAAGTGTGACAAATCGATGATTACTAAAATAGGTTGGATCAAGATGGACAGTACCAGTATATGAATCATCCCTAATTATGCCTAAAATATACTTAGTTACGGTGGATTGAGTTAATATAACCTATACTTAGTTATATTCTTCTTTTAAAATAAATCAACAACATACCGTAGAGTTAGCATTTCCAAATCTTATTCTTTGTATTCAATTTTACACGTATGCATCATTTTTTTTTAAAACGATAAGGTTACATATGCATCAAACTACGAATAATATATTCATCTTTATTACAAGATTAAAGGATATATCTATTCTTTTTTCCTTTTATAATAATCACGATAAATAAATTAGACGGGAGAAAGTAACTCAAGATCTAAAATAATAAAAGAAACAAAAATTTCATATCATGATGCAACCAACTAATTATTTTATTGCAAACTTTTCATCATGTAAACAATACGAAATGAGACATTTTCAATAAAACTCTATGGAGATCTTTTCAAGGTTAATACTTGCCACTTAAATCACTATCTTCATGATCAACAGAGTGGGTGTTGAGTGAACTGCATACACATGTTCCCTCTACACAAATACATTTCGGGAACCTATTTTCATGATTCGTACAATCTTTAGTTGTGCTACATTTTCTTAAGCCTGTCGTCACATCTAAAAAGTTACAAAACAATCGTTAGCATTTTATAATACGTATCATAAAGTAAAGAACTATAAAATCAATTAATCTGGAGGAAAAATGATAAGAGGAAATAAAATAGACTAACCGCAAGAAACAATCAAGAATGCAATAACAAAAAGTGTCATAATCGAAGTTTTGCCCATCTTTATGTAAAATAAATAAAACCTTTAAGAAATTCAGAGTGTTTCTTAGTTTTTATTATATACAACCTTATATAGTATTTAGCATTGAGAACTTGCAAAAGAAAAAAGTTATTACAATAGTCTTATTTTAGACTTTTAGTGATTGTTCTTTATAAATTTCTAAATTTATTAATGGGTCAACAAAATTCTTTGTACTATGTGGAAAGGTTAGTCAAAGAACAATTATAATTCTAATTACTAACCACAAAAGGAAGTAAAAATGTTTTTAAAGTATGTGATATACATTTAATTTGCTCTCCCTTAGTATATGGGTAAAAATTAAAATAATTTGGTTAAATTATAGTGAGTTTTGATCTCACCCTAAGTAAACAAAAGTCCTAGGCCCATTACTTAAAAACCCATATGTGATTTGTTTGGCCCATAATTACAAGATGGTAAAATGAAGTTAGGGTAGCGTATCGGTTGGTTTTGTTTGATTTTGAGGTTTATTGGTTATTAATTTGTAGATATGCTAAATATTGTAGAATACAGTATAAAAAAATCTTTCTATTCTTTCATAAATTACAAAAAAAATCTTTTTAGTGTCTTTCGGATACATAATATTGCAGGCAGATACATTAATTAATAAGCTGTTGTTATTAGTTTAATGCGTTGATTAAGAAATTAAAAACAAAAATTATAATTGACTCCCACAAATCACGCGTATGTTTCTTCCTTCAACCAATCATCCTTCATAAAAACTTTAACTGAATTAGAAATTTTAAATTTCAAATTGGGAAACTTTTTCTTTGTTCTTCGAAAAAATTGTAGAAGTTTGATTAAAAAAAATTGGAACGCAATTTTGTGAAGATTCGTAATGGATATTTCAATCTTGTTAAGGAATTCTGGATTATAGGTAAGTGATGTTAGGTACGAGTGATAAAGAAGTGATGGAATAGTATAGTTGGAGAAAATATTTCGTTCGTAAATCTTATTTCAGCAATTGCACCTGAATTAACTATTGATGAATTGAAAAAAAATTGAGATTATATACGTTGTAGAAGGTAATTCATCTCCATTGTGTATTTGGAATGATATGGGGGTGAAATTGTACATAGAAATTTAGAAATATGAGGTGGGATTCGGTATGTATCCCCTTATGCATTGATAGATAAGTGTTGAAGGGATACAACATTTTGATGCAGCAACAAGTGCAATCATGTGTGTTGAAGGTGGAAAAATCAACGCAAAGACTCTAAGCATTGTTGAATAAAAAATTGGTGATTCCTATTACATACCAGGAATGGAGGTGGAAAATTATAAATCAGATACAAATACTTCTGTTGTGGAAGTGAAACAATTGTACAAGAATAAGGCAACTCGAAAGGTTGTAATAGCCAAATACAAAATAACGCATAACTTCAATTTCAAAGTTAAAGGATCTGATAACAAAATGTATGTGATACAAATATCTCATATTGTTCTTTATTTTTCATAATTTATTTGTTAATATGTTTATCATGATACACAAATAATATGTGTTATGTACAGTCGTATGTGTTAGGTATCATGTTCGTTTTAAGTTACTTTTTAGTTATTAATATATTAATTAAGAATGGTAGATGAAAAATGTTTAAGATGTGTATTGTGTTCAGTGTATATCATAAAATCATGTTCATTTTAAGATAATTCTATTTATTAAAATATCAATTAAGATTGATATGTGACATAAGGTTAATAAGTGGATTTTGAATTAGTTATCTGATTTGTATCTGAACATAACTAAATGTGTCCTCATTAAACTGCGTTATATACTAATATGTGTACAATACTATTTAACTAAAAGTATTTGTAATGATGTGTCTTTAATTACATTTTTAATGTTCACCACATTTGCATGCTCCTCCAACACAAATTGGAAATTCAATCTTACATTTTTTCATCAAACACATTATGACGAATTGTTACACGTATAAATTTTATAATCACTTGTCACGCGTTTGAGAAATAATTATAAAGCTCGTTACCATCTTAAAAGAATATAATTTCAAGAGGATCATAGTTATAAACACACGATGTCTAAATTTATATCTACACGTATATTAAGTACAACTTATGATATAATTTGTGTCAAATGAGTGTTTGAGAGAAAAAGATAAATATCTTCAGAATGACCTGCATACACCTCGACTCCTCGTTCACACATTGGATGTCCAGTATGACATACCATTAGATTACAATTCGATACGGTATTACACGTAATCCCACTTATCACAATATACAAAAATTATAAAACTCATTAATATCGTGAATACGTAATTCTAAAAGAATTTAATTATAATAAATTATTTGTGAAAAAGCCTTGTGAAATAATCAAGAAGGTAGCTACCAAAAACACAGTTAATATCAAAGTCTTGGTCGATGTTATGTCAATAAAATAATTTTTGACTTTAGAATATGCTTCTTACCACCACATTTATATAGTACATATACATAGTCCATGACCAAATCTTGAAAATTTATTAGTGAGTCAAAAAGTGATTCTTTGTCTATGGAAAGTTGACTAATGAAAAAATTCTATTGCATAAACAGCTTGTATTTTTTATTTTTTTTGGGTATGTGAAAAGTCGGTCAATATACAAATTTATTGTAATTATGAGTGGCTAAATGAATTAAGTAATGCAAAATAATAAATCACAATTTAATTCTTCCAACTTGGCATATTATTTTTCATAGGAGTGACAAACCGATAAATACTACAATTTAGATCAAATTGAATTGTATTAATAAATAAATCATCGTCTAATTTTATTTCAAAAAATTTAGTTATATATATTGATTGATGAGTTTGATTGATGTAGACTACACGATAAATTATACACTAGTCTAACCTGACCTTCCTTTTTTGCTCTCATTCTAGCTGTTATTATGCATTTTTATACTTTTCTATTGAGATATTTTGTCCAACTTTTGTTTGATTACATGAATATGTTGTTATATTTCTATTAATAAAGGAAAAATCATTTGACATATTTAATTAAGAGTGTATATTATGATATTTAAATTTATTATTTTTATAACTATTATTAATAAAGCTTTAATTGTAGGTCTTAACATATTTGTATTTTATAATTAATTTAATAGAACTCAATAATCGTTATCTTTTTCATTCTACTCCACATCTCTTTCTTTTTTCCTCACGTAGAAGTACGAGCAAGACAAGCTTATAAAGTTAGTTATTATTTTCAATTTTTTTTTAACAAAGAGTATATTAATATTAAATTACAAAATTAAATGATATATTTATCTTTTTCTCCTTTACTTTTTCTTTATAACAATCACGATTAATAAATTAGACGGGAGAGAGTATTCAAGATCTAAAATAATAATAAGAAACAAGAATTTCATATCATGATGCAACCAGCTAAATATTTTATTGCAATTTTTTTCATCATGTAAACAATACCAAATGACACATTTTCAATGTAATTTTTTCAAGGTTAATACTTGCCACTTGAACCACTATCTTCATGATCAATAGAATGTGTGTTGAGTGAACTGCATACACATGTTCCATCAACACAAATACATTTTGGGAACATATCTCCATGACTCGTACAATCTTTTGTTGTGCTACATTTTCTTATGCCTGTCGCCACATCTAATTAAAAGTTACAAAACAATTGTTAGCATTTTATAATTCGTAATGACAGTAAAAAAATACAAAATCAGCTGATCTAAAGGGAAAATGATAAGAGAAAAACAGAATAGACTAACCACAAGAAGCAATCAAGAAAGCAACAACAAAAAGTGCCATAATCAAAGTTTTGTCCATCTTTATGTAAAATAATAAAACCTTTAAGAATTTCCGAGTGTTTCTTAGTTTTTATTATATACAACCTTATATAGTATTTGGCATTGAGAACTTGCAAAAGAAAAAAGTTATTACAATAGTCTTATTTTAGACTTTTAGTGATTTTCTTTTATAAATTTCTAGATTTGATTAATTGGTCAACAAAATTCTTTGTACTTAGTCAAAGAAATGTTAAAATTCTAATTACTAACCATAAAAGAATAAAGCTAAAAATGTTTTTAAAGTATGTAATATTCATTTAATTTGCTCTCCCTTAGTATATGGGCAAAATTAAAATAATTTGGTTAAATTATAAAAAGTTATTACAATAGTCTTATTTTAGACTTTTAGTGATTTTCTTTTATAAATTTCTAGATTTGATTAATGGGTCAACAAAATTCTCTGTCCTTAGTCAAAGAAATGTTAAAATTCTAATTACTAACCATAAAAGAATAAAGCTAAAAATGTTTTAAAGTATGTAATATTCATTTAATTTGCTCTCCCTTAGTATATGGACAAAATTAAAATAATTTGGTTAAATTATAGGAATCCTAGGTCCATTACTAAAAAATATCATTTATGATTTGTTTGGCTCACAATTGCAAGAAGATAAATGAAGTTAGAATTTGCGTGTCGGTTGGTTTCGTTTGATTTTGAGATTTATTGTTTATTAATTTATAGATATGCTAAGTATTTTAGAATTACTAAAATATTGATTTATCAGCTATTGATTTGTCAATTATTGATCGTTATTAATTTGCTTATCTGTTTAACCGTTAAGATTTGATTTAAAAAAATCGTTTAGAAATAATATGATAAACCAAATGAATGGACATACGAGTTGACATATTATATCATTGTTGAATGGGAAAAAGGATAAATATACCCCTAACTATCGTAAATGATATATAAATACCCTCCATCATATTTTTGGAACACAGGTGCATATGCCGTCCAAACAGTAGATCATATATATCCTTTATACTAATGGACGTACATGTGACATAATCTTATCCACCGACCCGACATCAGATCGATCGATAAGATTGCACCACATGTTCCTATTTAATCTTACGTTAGAGTGAAGGGCATATACGCTCTAGTTTTTGGACGATAGGGGCACCAATGTCCAAAAGAATGACAGAGGGTATCTGCATACCATTTACGATAGTTCGGAGATATATTTATCCTTTTTCCCTGATTGAAAATCGAGAATTTGAGACACTCAAAATTTAAAAAAAAAAGATGAAGTATATTCTAAGTCGAGGACTATATCTACTAAATGGTATAAATATAATTCTTTAATTTGCAATCAGATTATTGGTTAACCATTAAGGAAAAAACCCTCAAATCGTTAGTAAACGATAACTCAATAATAAAAAAATATCATATTCGTTATTGAAACTGCAAAACCAGTAACCCATTATTATAAACCAATAATTTTTTTTTCTTTTCAGATTATCGATTTCAGGTCCGATTAAACCGCCCTAACCTAAACAAACTAGACCCGACCCATGACCTAATCCAAATTTAAACCCACAACCACATCAGTGAAATCGACCCGTCAAATTTCTTCAGTCCGGCCGGCAAGCTCGTCGGAATCACGTTTGGTGAGATTCAAAATCACAGTATTTTGCTCGCTAGGTATTTTCCTTTCTATTTGGATTCATGATTTTGCTCATTCTGGATTACCTAATATTGCAATGAATAATTTTTTTTGGATAATCGTGGTGTCCGGGCTAGCTTTCGTGCAATTCAATTGTTTGAAATCAGCTAGAAATATTTCCGTTTATGACCTGTTTGATGCTACAGCTGTTCACATACCTTAGATTTGTTCCGTGTTTATTTCGTTGGCAGAACCGATCCATTCCATTAGGGGAGGCCTGTTTCATTCTATAGCTGTTCACACTTTAGTTTTGGAGATGTTTTTAGGTTAAATCTCATGCAAAGCTTGAATCTTTAAGGGTTGTTTGGTACAGTGAATGGGATAGACAAAGTTATCCTACATATATATATGATGGGATAAACAATCTCTGGACTAACTAATTGTCCTAACCAAATGCATGATAAAATAGTCCTGCATTTTATCCTGGAATTGTTATTCCTTATCCATCGTACCAAACGACCCCTTTATAGTCTTGGTTTTGTGACTTAGGATGTACTGAGAGGATGTCTTTGTATAGCCACTAGGGCTTTGGTTTAGTGCTAAGAGAATTGAGTTATGTGGGGGTTAGGTGTACGTTACGTGTTCAAACCCTTTCGCCTGGTATTTAAGTGGGAAGGGTAGAGGGAAGAGCCCATTATACACACCATACAGGAAGCAAGATTTTATCGGTTATGAAAAAGATGAGAGGATATCTTATCATTGCTTCGTTGATGAAAATCTAACAGGGAAACAACTGCAGTTATATAACCAAAAATGTACCAGCGCAAGTAGACATCTACTTGAACTTTTTGTTCTCAATTGAAATAGTGCAGGATTTCTTGTGTTTCTCATGATTAGTTGTCTTCCTGCTTTTGTTTTCTACTCCAATTCATTTTTATCTTAATCTAGACATATTGAAGGATGGTGTCACTTCTTGTTCAAACTTCAACAATGCTTCTTTGACATTGTTGCTTCATCCTTCTCTTTACTTTCCTTCCTTCCGAATGCGTCAATCTTTTACATCCTTGCAATTGATCATTTGACTTGAGAATATCTGAGCTGCATTAGTTCAAGTCCATTTATTTATCAATCAACCTGGTTGTAGAGTCTGGCCATTTTGTGAGGTCCAAATCAATCTAGTTATACTTTTAACATGCCTCCATTAAAAGTTGTCTTGAATATATTACACCATTTGTGTTGGAAGTTGGTATATCTCAATCAAAATGGATGAATGATAAGCATGGTGTATAATTCACTTGAATCTAACATTCTGGTGCAGCATATTCGATGAAGCGATCTAAGGATCCTTTTGAGGCTACTTTTGAGGAGCAGGATGACTCACCCCCTGAATCCCCTGCTGGCACCGATGAGAATGAAGGCCAAGATCAAGGTGCAGTTGGTGTTAATATGAATGAAGGTGACGATGTTAATACTGATTCTCATGAAAAACCTTCAACATCTAAAGCTGCATCAGTCTCTGTTAGTACTGCTGGTCCAATTAGCAAGCCCAAAGAGGAAGATGAGGAGGAAGAGGAAGAAAGCATGGATGTGCAGTTAGGAAAACTCTCATCAAGTAGTGATCCTGACAAACTGGCGAAGATGCAGTAAGTTTTGTCAGTTTATGTTTTCAAATATCTCGAACCCTTTCTGTTTAAATGATTCCATTCATAGAAGATTGTATGGTATTATCCTGTTCTGTGGTAGCTTTGTGGCTGGTTGGACCTGCCTACTAATCACTTTGCTTACAAGAATAACCCTTTTTCTAATGATATGTATCCCTTCCTCTCACCTTTTCGTTCCTTGTTGATTTGTTACTCAGACTATTAATTTAACTCTCTTTTGTATGATTCCTCAGTATATCTACGCTATCATTTTTTAAAAAAAAATATGTATCTATAACCAGCAGGTCAATGCTTCTATTGAGATCTGTGAACAGATCTCATCTTGCTTGATATACTGCTGTTAAATACCAGTAGGAAATATAGTGGCTGTTAAATAATAAATTGACATTTTGTATGAGCATTGTTAAGTGAGGGCAATTATGGAGAATAACTAATTTAGCTTGTATTGAAGAAACCATATAGTGGTCAAGTCCAATAAAATGGGAATTGTACATTGCAGTTATATATATACTTGTTATGCTTAAGTTTTTCTTCTGCACCTCCTTGTTATACAACAATATACCTAGTATAATCCCATAAGTGGGTTCTGGGAGGATAAGATGTTGTAGACCCTACCCCTACCTTTGTGGGATAGAGAAGTTGTTTCGGATGGACCCTCAGCTTAAAAGGGAAGTTATTCATAGAAGGGTTGCAAGAAGAAAACATGACAACAAAATATCAAGATACAAAGCAAAATGAAGCAACAGATAGTAAAAAGCACATAGAAGAATAAGAAACTATGCGGTTACTAAATACTACTACAAATAAGGAGAAGAGGACATGGCATTGCCTCTCCCACCAAACGGTCGATCACACACGGTTACCTACTAAATTTCTACTCTAATCCTCGACCTCCAAGCCTTCCTATCTAGGGTCTGCACCTCCTTGTTATGTGAGCTCAGTTTAGATTATTTTTCTCTCCTATAATCAGTAGGGCTCTACCTGGTATTAGTAGTGTTTCTATGACACTACAAGAAAGGAGGTAAAATTCCTTTTGAGGTAAGGTAGATGAAGGGAGGTAGACATTTGGCTTCGCAGTTATTTGCTATCTATTTCCCATTTCTTCCAACTATGTGAAATCATAAAAGGAGATCAATCTTCTCCTGCTGCAACATACATTTTCAAAATATTCCTCGTCATTTGAACCCGAAATGTTTCCTGTTTCAATAACAGTTATGAGGTGATGGTTGCTTTCATCCCAAAAGAAGATAAAAAAAACCAAGAGAACAATAATGAAGCAATGGGAATTGAAGGTTGTGATTTTAGATGTCATTCACAAGTAAAGCAGAACCTCTGATATGAAGCAATCATTACATATGTATTTTTAGATGCTTGAATTGCTGCAGCCTAGCCTTTTCGTTAGCTGGATCTCCTACTTCCACTAGAAAATAGAAAAACCAATTGCCATTTTCTCTTAACCTGATGAGTGGTGGCTGCTATGTGACCACTAGTACCTCCCTCTTTAGGGCTGGGCAACACGCACCAAAATTGTCTTACTTGAGCCGAGGGTCTATCAGAAAGAGTCTCGCTACCTTCTCAAGGTAGGGGTAAAGTTGTGTACACACCACCTTTCGCAAAACCCACTTCTGGGATTACAATGGGTATGTTGTTGTCTCACGCACAGATGTCGGTAACTATATCCAAATAAAGCAGGACTTTATTAAAAAAGGATGGTTGTGTAGCCCTCACCTGGGTGGCTTCTCCTGTTTCTGTAGAAGATTTAACTTTGCATTTGAGCTAGATCTTGTTAGATGCTCTCTGCAGAGGCAGTGACCATAGACAACAGCTACCTCAGTCCAATAACTATTAGGTTCACTTTGTTATCTTTTCTCTTTCAGGTCCATCTTATCCCAATTTACAGAGGAGCAAATGAGCAGATATGAATCTTTTAGGAGATCTGGATTTCAGAAATCCAACATGAAGCGGGTATGTTTTGCCATCCTCCCATTTTATCATCATTTTCCTCCCTTTTTGCATGTTCTGAGTATGATCTGTACTATTATAGACAAAGTACTATAGATGATGTCAGAGTTGTTTTCTCCTCTACCGTAGCTTATCTGTGTGTTTGTTTCGTTATTCATGTGTGTGTTGCTCTTTGTTTGCTTGATCTGGGGAAGGGAGTTGCCAAAAAAGGTTATACTGAGATAATGGGCAGAATTTCATTTCTCTATCAACTGATCCTCTAATGTGGCTTTCCAATCAATATGCTCCGGCCTTGCCCTGGCCCTGTGCATTGTGGGAGCTTAGTGAACTCAGCTGCCCTTTTCAAGAAATGGAATGTAGATGATAGACTAGTTTATGAGATAGAACCCTATACTCAGTAAACCGCATCAATTTCATTGTATTCATCGCTGATACTCACTAATTATTTATGTCTGATACTCACAAATTTCCTGATATAGTAATTTTCCTAGTCACTTACTCTCTATGAGAGGACTTCTATTTGGAAATTCTCTTACATGCAGTCTCATGCTAGTTTTGGTTTGATTTGTTTTGAATTAATAGGGCCTTCTTTTCTTGGATTTCTTTTGTCCCTAACATTTAGCCATTTAACAAATAGTGTTGTCTTTCAGTAAAAATATAATGTCAGAACTAGAACATGATAGAAAATTGTAGAAAATATATGTGGGTAGAATAAGCTTGTTCTTTTATTGTGACCTTGTGGCCATTGAGATGTTTACTTGTCTTCTCTTATACTTTTCCATGCATGATTTGATATGATTTGTTTGAGTTGACATGGGAGACTCCCAATTGTATGTCTACTTCCAGAACCCTCTGCCATCCCCCTTAAACCCTTTTCTTCACTCTTGTTTTTTTTTAACACGAATCCTAAATAATTCTTGCCCCAACTTCACTCTTCCCAATCAACCCTTTATCCCCACACGCATGAACACACAAAAACCACAGTAAAAATATTCATAGAACCACCAAAATCCTTTTGGACCTTTCTCAGATAGTTTAGCTAATGGCCCTGTAGTAAGCAGGAGTTTGACCTTTGCTCGGCTGCTCCTATGGCTTCAGTGCCTTACAGCACTTCTTTTGTATTGGGGAGTTTTAGTGCCAATAGGGTCCGTCTTAAAAGTACTTTCTTTCCGAGGAATAACATCAAGAATGGAATTTTGTAATCCGGGTTGAAGTGGAAACATGATAAAAAAGATGCTAGAGTAGTGGTTAGAGATAGCTTCTGCTGTATCTGAAAAGAAGCTTCTGGGAGTTCTGGGGAGACCCGTGAGTATAAGGTTGAGGTGGGGTTTCATTTTCTTTTGTATAGTTTGAAGTTTTGGTTTTTAATTTTCAGTTCTTGCCTTCCCAGATCCCACTTTGTGGGACAAACTAGGTATATTGTTGTTGTTTGAGTTAAGATGGCCTTGTTACGTGGTGTTGGACCAATCCCTAACACTAGCCCATTGAAGCAGTCTTTTTGTCTTTTATTACACACATGTAATGTTAGAATTCATTTTCTCGTTAGACGTGTAACTGTCAGATAATTGAGAGTGAAGCTAAAATCTTTGTGAATATATGAGGACTTTGAGCAAGCCTCAGGGCCGTTGAGATGTTTGCTTTTCCAGTCTGATAATTTTTTGTGCATAATTTGATTTTTTTTCGTGACTCTTCTTCTGTGTTGTCGATTCAGTTGCTGTCCAACATAACAGGAAGTGCCAAGATATCTATTCCTATGACAATTGTGGTGTCTGGGATAGCAAAAATGTTTGTCGGTGAGCTTATTGAAACAGGTAAATAGATCGATCCACTTTTTATAGAAGATAATTGATGAAGCAAAACATTTATCCTTTATTTGGGAATAGCAAGGATGAATTGTGTTTGGAATGATTTTATTTGGTTTCTTTTCTTAGACACTAGTGCACGGAACCAAAATACTAGCCAAACTATCATCAGTTTCTGACCAATTTGCAACAATTAGGCATTAAAAGTCTAAGACCCGTAATACTATCCATTATTGAGCATGTTGGTTATATTCATTTGAAACACTAACTCCTTTAAAAGTAACAAAGAGTGGCTCTGAAATGTCTTCTATGTACTCACACATCGTACCTATGCTAATTAAGCACCCACCAACGTGTCTGATGCATTTGATGTGTCTGACTGGTTAAGGATGTTTGGCACTACAACTAGGGGAAACGTAGAACTTCTTAAGCAAGAAAAATAAAATGACCCTCCTGCCTCAGTGTTGGCCCAGGCACTGCCCCTCCTTTGTTCCTAGTGGTCTCTGTTACCCTCTACCTGTAAAAGCTCACTGTCACATTCTTTCTCTGCTTTCCTCTCCCTTCTTCAAAAGATGGATAGAATCAACTGAATGTTTCGTAAACATAGGTGAACTATGTTTAACCAATCTCTAGTCTAATTAGGCAGTAAAGAGTTGCCAATCTTTAGTGTTTCAAGGTGGAAATGCCCTCAGTTAAAGAAAGTTGAAGGGCTATACTGCATTGATTTTCTCCAAGTAATGATGCTCAATCATCTTACAATACATTTTGCAGCTAAAATGGTGATGTCAGAGAGAAAAGATACAGGGCCAATCAGGCCATGTCACATAAGAGAAGCATACAGAAGGCTAAAACTTGAAGGCAAGATTCCAAAAAAATCAGTGCCAAGGCTTTTCCGTTAGTGAACGTGGAAGCAACCTGTAGTTATATTTCAGGTTCATTGTCTTCCTTTTGCTTACAAGTCCTGTAATGTATCTATGTTGAATTGTCGCAAATCCTTAATTTCCTTGCACTTCCAGGTCAAGTAAACATTTCTAGTCACAAAATTGTCGAGTTCTGCTGACACTTTTGCATTGCCTATTCTATGTAGGGTTAGCCTGTTTATTTAATTACTTAATCAGAGGGAAGGAGTTTTACATTTGTGAAAATATTTGTACAGCCCGGAACTGAAAATGTTGGAAGGAGAACACAAAGATTGCAACATCTTGGCTATTTAATAACAGCATCATTGTATTTTTGGGCAAATTATCATTGTATTAGTAGGCAAACTACTAAATACTTAGAATGTGTGAGACTTGGTATCGTCCATGGTTGAGTTTGTTGACCATGTTGTGAATTTCTCAATGCACTTGGACGGAAGAGAAAATGTGGAGTGACGGACAACAATGCTCCTTCATCCACCATGTTGTGTGGAGGCAGCACAATGGTCCTAAACTTTATCAAGTAGAATAGAAACCAAAAGACAATTCAGATCAGTTTGATTGTTCTTCTCTTTGATTCTCACTGTGGACGTTGTCGTTCATTTTCAAAATCATTTGTTCACGCTCTTTAAGTTTTTACAATGTTTCTAATCCCTTGTTCGCCATTCTCTCAGATTTGTAGCAGTCAGCCACTTTCCTCGCAGAAAAGGCGTAGGGATAAACTTGTAAATCTTGGGCGAAAAGATTGGATGAGGTGTACCTTTACAAGGTGAGTCTTTAGCTTCTCTTTGAGATGTTGGGGTTCCATCAAAGAAGTGAATTTCGAGAGGCATCAGCCACGGTGGGAAGAGAGCTTTCACCTTGACGGAAGGATTGACAGGACGAAGATCCAGAACAATTGTTTCTTAACTGTGTAGTTTTTAGTGTTGGTACATTGAGTTTCAGCTGTTGCTATCATTTTTCCCTTTCCCAGAAGGGCATACTTAGGATACATGAAATTATGAAAATAGTAGAAAATGTTGGAAAAAACAGATCGAGTTAAGTGGCATTTCAAATTTATTGTCTCTTCTCCACCTACCTAATTCCCTCGACCCGTTCCAGATCATCCCAACCCCCGTCACCCGGAACCCCCACTTTCCATCCCCCTTTTGTTTTTTCTTGCTTAACTTACCAAACATAAGAAAATAAATAAGAAATCTACTTGTTTTCCGAGAAAACATTTTTTAGAAAATCATTTTCGGTGAAAAGTATTTTGCTTTCCTACCAAACACACCTGGATATTGAAAAAATCAATCATTTGTCAAGCGTATACATTATACTTCAATGAACCTGTATCAAAAGCCCACTACATGTATATTAGCCACTTTGGTTAGTTCCATCTCTGTATATATACAAAGTTGCGCGTATACCCCATATTAGTGAATAAAAAGGTAAATATTTAAATATTTTATAAGTATTACTTCCTCCGTTTCACAAATAATGGTCTAGTTTAACTTGACACGGAGGTTAAGAAAATAAAAAAAACTTCTGATCATGTGGTCTTAAATTAAAGTTATGTCAAACAGGGGCATCGCTACCCTTTGGCATTGGACACCATTCATCAGAAAATTACATCATATTTATATATAAAATAATAATTTAAATGGTTAAATAACATAATTTGGACACCCTTGAAAATAATAAAGTTATTCTAGTTAAGTGATTTTAGTCCTTCAGCTCTTGCAAAGTTCTTTGCAACTTGCAATGCGTGAGTTCGATTCCCGTGATTTGACTTTGATTTTTTTTCTTAACATAAAAAATTTAGACATAATTTAAAATTAATTATTTAATTTAAAGCTAATAAGCAAATTCTATTTTTTCATTAAAAATTTAAATAAAATTTTAAAGTAATTATTTAATTTAAAGTTAATAAGCAAATTCTAACTCGTTTGATTCTACTCTTTATTTTTCATTCCTCATTGTTACTTGTTAGTCATTAGAGGTTTGTGAAATCTTGAAGTATAAAAGTGATTTCACTCTAAACTGAAATCTCTCTCTCTTTTTCTTTGTTTGTTCACTTCCTATCAAATAAACGTGAACATTAAAGCTAAATATTATATAGTTTAATTTTAAAAAATTTGCTTTATTTAAATTAAAAAAATTAATCATTAATGTTATGTAGTTTGATTTACAAAATTTAAGTACACCCATTCGTTAAATTATTTTTACCAGCTATGAGATTTTTGGACACCCTTCATACAATTTCTAGCTACGCCATTGATGTCAAATGTATAAAATTGCTTTTTGATATTGTGGCCTTAAACATGTCACGTGAAAAGTTGTTATAGAAAAAAGAAATAGGTTTTTATTTTTGAAATAGACTAAAAAAAATTTAATATCATTCTTTTTTAAATGAAAAGAGTATAAATTTACATGGTCGTGTAACTTATTTCTTGCGTCTTTCTAGTACAAGTATTTATTTCCTCATGAAATAGAAGATATATAGAGATATTATTCTCTTTAGTTGTGTCAAGTATGTGAAGACAATTAGAAGAATGTCATATACATATAGACTTGTATTTTATAGTTTTTTTTATAAAGTATTTTATTCGTTTCGGCTTACAATATTTTCATAAGGAATTATAGTTATGTTACCTATAAATAGTAAAAGGAAATTGCTCAAATATACCATTGAACTTAGAGAAAAGATTGATTAATGTTATCTGTTAAAAGTGTGACTCATTTATACCATTTTCATTTGAGAAAAAGCTGAGTCATGTCATTATTTGTTAATTGAAATGACATAGATGAGTCAAATTTTAAAAAGATGGTATAGATGAACCTTTACTTAAAATTTGATGACATAATTGAGCTTTTTCATTTTTAAAAAATAATTTAATTAATGACATGGCCGAATCATATTTTGACTTGACCATGTGTAAAAAATAAAGATGAGTAAAATAATGGCATGAATAGAGCTGTCAAAATAGGTTGACCCAACCCAACCCTAACGGGCTAGAGAGTTAAATGGGTTGGGACGGCTGACCCTTTTAATTAAAGGGCCTATAAAATAGCAGCCCAACCCAACCCTTAGCGGGCCACGGACGGATTGACCCTTCAACCAACAAATGAACAATATTATTCTCTTAGAAAGAATATCTAAGAGTATCGAACGTTGCGTTTATGAACACGACATTCATACATACAAATTTTCATTTATAAATCACACTTCGGTGAATACTTACAAAAATACATCTATGAATCACACACTTTGGTGAATACATACAAAGATACATAATAGTCAACATAAAATTTAACGAAAAAACGTTGACCATTCCACCATTCCTCTAAAAAAAAACTAGCTAGTTTAAAAGACTTTATTTTTAAAAAATATTTATTAATAAAAACTTTACAAATAAAACACTACTAAAAATGTATATAAAAATATTTTAAAATATTCATAGACTGCAGGCTGTGGCCGAAATTTTTCATGGACATCCGTTAAGACCTTTGCAATGGACCCAGTTAGGTGACTTTCAATTTGCTTTCTGTCATTTTGCATTATCAAATGTTAGCCTAAAAATATAAAGCATGTGGAAGCACAAATTCAATATATACTACTTTATATGTCTCAATTTATGTGACACAAATATAATTAAAAGAGCCAATTAAATTTAATATAATTTTTAATTTTTTTTACTAATTACGTCATTTTTCAAATAATATATATTAATTCTTCCTATCTCAATTTATGTGGCATGATTGAAATTTTAAAAGTCAGTCCATTTTTAATATATTATTAAATATTTTAAATTCTTAACTCACCGACTTACCCTAACCCGTTCACATTCTCTTTTTTTTGTATATGAAAATTAAAAAAAAAATTGTTCCCCTTTCCCAATTTATAGCACATGTAAAATTTTGAGAGTCAAATTAAATTGTTAATATACTCTTTTAAATATTTAAATTGTTAATTAATGTAATTTAATTAGTACTACTTTTTTTTTTTTTGTAATTTAAACAAAGTCAAATTAATCATAATTACAATACTACATATAAAAAAAGAGGAAAACAAATTGAAGATAAAAACAAACTTCACAATTACTAGAAAAATGGAAGAAGTTAATGAACATGGTCCTATATATATTGTCACCATAAGAAACACTTCAAAGTAAAATAAAATAAAATAAAATATATACTATTTTACTTAATACAATTATATGGGGAAGGCTTCATTGAGTGTGCTTTTGCTAGTCACTTGTTTGATCTTTTCATTTTCATGTGGTTAGTCTCTCTTTGTTTCTTTATTATATTTATGAGCATTAGTCAATTTTTGTTTTGAATATAATAATATTAAATCATAATTATCAAGAAATTTCCCATATGTGGTAATTAATTAATGATCTTTTCATTTGGTTAGTCTCTCTCTTTTAAAATCAAAATGATTTTTCCTATATTTTTACTACTACTACAACAACAATGTATATAATAATTTTACACTTTTTGTAACAATGTATTTAAATTACTAATCGCTTCGCTTGTGAATATTTTAATTTTGTATCTGTCTCTATTCGATTATCGTTTATATTTTTTTGCAAGGTGCTAATAATTCCTTCTTTTTTTTTTTGGAATTATCAGATGTCATTTTGATGGGACAAGCATGTACTTTGGCATCAGAGTGTCCAACTCTATGTAGGGTTGGAATTCGACAATGTGTTGATGGTGTGTGTGTTTGTTGTGTTGGTCCAACATGTCAAGGTGATCAAGAAAACATTAATCTAGGTCAAATATTATGACCTTACAAGATTATTCTAATTAAAGCTATTTATAGAGCTTATTATATGTAAATCCAATGATTTGATTATTGGATATTAATAAAGATTATTATTATTTTATCGAATGATGAGTTGGCTATTTATAAAAAAGTTTAATATTTTGAAGTTTTGACTAGTATCTTTATAACTCACAATCATTATATTTGATCATTATTAATGTCAATCTAGCATTTATAATTGTCAATAATTAGTATTAAAAATATGCTTTCATCAAACGAGCAATTAAATATTATTCGTGACGGGTCCAAAATTTTCAATACGAGACCCTCTTTAAAGAGTTGGGGGAGTAGTATGTATAGTTGGACCATCATCTCAGGAATTTTTGGGTATTTAGGAGCCTTTATAGAAATTATGCAATTTTTTAAAAATATTTCGCATGTGTCAGCTCATGAATAATTGTATAAATGTATTTTGAGAGAACATCAAAATATCTTTTTACAAGATCCAACGTACGGATTTGGGGGAACCATACATATAGCCTGACCATGGTCCGTGATATTTTTGGACAGGCGCCTACGAATATTTGGTGAAAGGAGTTGGGGAGACATACATACAGTTTCAACATGATTATCATAGACATTTTTGGACATTTAGAAGTCATTTTATAAGAATTAGGTGATTTATTAAAAAAAATTCTGTGTTAGTTCATGAATATTTGGTGAGGCTTTTTGGCGTTTTTTTTGAAAATATTTACGGGATTCTTTGTAAGGAGTAGGGGGAGAAGTACGCATATATAGTTCACCATGACTCGAGACATTTTTGGGCATTTAGAAGTTATTTTATAGAAATTAGGCGATTTTCCCACCCAATTTTATAGGTGTGTTAGCCCACGAATATCTAATGTAATAGCTTCGGGGCAATTTTCTGAAAAAACTTTACGTAACCCTACGTAAGGAGTTGAGAGAGTAGTACGTATATCCAAACATTTTTGGGCATTTAAAAGCCAATTGAGGAGTAGTACGTTAGTCCATGAATATTTGGTGAATTAACTTTCGAGTGATTTTTTTGAAAAATCTTTACAAGACCCTCCTCCGTAAGAATTTTTGGGAACACTATTTGTAGTCTCACCATTGGAATTACGTGTATACTATATTTACTTATGTTACCAATTGTCAATTCTTGGTCATTGTCATTTATTGAAACATTTTAGGAAATTTAAGAGCCTTTTTCTTTAGAAATTAGGCATTTTTAATTTTTTTTAATGTGTGTTAACCCATGAATATATGGTGAAATGTCTTTCGAATAATATTTCAGAAAATAGTTTATGAAACACTCCGTAAGGAATAGGGGTAGCAGGACATATAGCCTCACCATGTTGCGAGGTATTTTTAGGCATTTAGAAATCATTTTATAGGAATTATGCAATTTTTTCAATTTTTCTTGAATAAAGTCCATAAATATTTGGTGAAATGACTTACCGATAATTTTTTTATAAATGTTTACGCACCCCTTGTAAGGAGTTTGAGAGATTAGTTCACATAACTTCATCATGATCCTATGTATTTTTGAGTATTTAAGAGCTAATTTATTGGAATTCGTCATTTTTCTTAATTTTACACTTGTTTGCCTATAAATTAAATATATGGCGAAATGACTTCCATTTCGCATTATTGAATGTTAGCCTATAAATATACTGCATGTGCAAGCACAAACTCAAAATTTACTATTCTATATATCTCAATTTATGTGGCATAAATATAATTAAGAAAGTCAATCAAATTTTAATGTAATTTTTTAATATTTTACTAATTAAATGATTTTTTAAATAACATATGTTAATTCTCCCTATCTCAATTTATGTTGTATATATATATTTTTTGAAAGTTATTCAATTTTTTAATATATTGTTAAATCTTTTAAATTCTTAACTTTCACCGACTTATCCTAACCCGTTCACATTCTCTTTTATGTATAAAAAATAAAATATATTTTATTCCCATGTCCCAATTTTTAGTATATGTGAAATTTTGAGAATGAACGAAATTGTTAATATACCTTTTTAAATATTTAAATTGTTAATTAGTGTAATTTAAATATAGTACTATTTTTTTCTTCATTACTTCATTGTCTTCTCTTCAATCTTCAATCATTATATGTTAGACACCCAATTTTGGCCTAACATTTTTAAAAAATTCGTAATTTTGAAGTTTTCTTAATTTAATAGCTGAGTTTTTTTTTTAATTTTTAAATAAGTTTATCGATAACTATCTTTATTTATCAAAATTTAGAATTTTTTGTTAGTTAATTTTTAAAATTGCATTTCACATGTCATTAGTTACGTTCATTATATTATTTTAAAATTCATTTTATTTGTTACATTTGTTAATATTTATGTTGAATTTATCACAATCTAAAATTTAGTCAAATACAAAAAAAAATTTAAAAAAATTAGAGATTCTATTGAGATAATTTTGGGCCACAATGCTAAACCCATCATTTGAGCCCATTTTCTCTTTTCTTATTATTGTTATTAAGTAGGTCAAAATATGGGGGAAAAGGAGAGGTTTTCCAAATTAAAAAAAACTAATCTTCTCACCTCTCCTCATCATCACTCTCTCCAGCCGCCTCCCATTTTCTCTCCTTCGCCAATTTCCAAACCGCCAGCCCCCTCTCTCTTTCTCTCCCCCTTCCTTCTCTCTTCCCCTCTCGTCTCCTTGCTGCCTCCCTATCGCCTTTCCAGCGATGACAAGCAGCAGCGCCAGGCGAGGCCACCAGCCAGCAGCAGTCTGCGAAGACCACCGGCAGATCCGGCCAACAAACACAAGCAGCAGCGCGAGGCAACGCCACCATCTTCTCCGGCGAAATCGGACGAGCAAAAGTCAGGCGACTCCAGCCAGCATCTGCGACCAGCAGCAGCTCTGGCGCCTTCTGTCCCTCTCCTCTCTTTTCCGGTGGACAGCGACACAACTCCGTCCAACCACCTAATCAGATCACCCAAAACCCCATCAGATTTCATCACAAATCACCACCTGAAACCACCAGAACACCCACAAAAACAGACCCCAAAACCAGACAGCCCAGTCTCCTCCTCTCCCCCTTTAAAGTTTTATTCATTTTACAGGTATTCTGGCGAAATTCCCAACTCCGGCGAGCCGTGAACCAGCAACAACGATGGCCAGAACCGCAACGATCTCTCCCTTCTGCCATTTTCGGCCTTCTCCAAGCAACATCAGCTTTGAAAATAGGTAGTTCTTTATCTGTTGTTCTTACTTTAGTGTTATTTATGCCTCTCAGATCTGGCCGGAGAGGTTCAAACTCCGGCCATCGTTATTTTTTGACAGAATTTTATCTTCTCCCATGAATATTATAATTTTTACCTTCTTGCCTGAAAAGAAAGTTTCTGGTTTTGTCTCCTTTGTTTGATCTCCTTTTTGTTGAGTTTGATTATTATTATTGATATTTTGTTATATTTGTTGGTTATTATTTATTTATTAGGGTCGTTAAAATTCATTTGAATTCTTATTCTATTATTATTTTTATTTCGGTAAACTAGTTAGTATAATGCATATTTTTTTGTTTGTTGATTTATTTTGGTTGAATATAGCCCTTTTAGGCTTTACTTTGATTAATTTATTTTATTTGCTGAAATTAATGTCTTTTTGGAATCTTTGAATTTTTTATTTCCTTATATAAATTACGTTCAAAAAATGTAAACAGAATGGCGACTCCGCTGGGGACTATTAGAGGTTCAACCATATGAATTCATTTTTTTTAAAATTGAGGAAATTCTTTTATTGTGTTATACCTTGTAATTTTATATTTCGTTGATGATGTGTATATTGTATTTGTTGTTTATTCAATTTTCTTTTATTGTATGTATATTGTCATTGTACTCATACATCTTTCCGCCAAATGACAAATAATATGCATTAGAAAAACGGAAGTTACGTGGCTTTCCACGGCTTCTTTCAGAAATACACAAGAGTTTCATTTGGAAGTATCAAACGAATAGTTAGAATGCGGTCATCCGACGTCGTTTGGTAGCTTCACCCCGTTGTTTGTCCGACTCGGGTTACCGTCAACTTGAAAACTATTCTAGTGAAGCCTAAGATAGAGCAAAACCAAGTCCAAATCTAAGCATCGAACTAAGATGACCCAACACCCAAGGTGTGTTGGGTTCATTAGATAGACCACCTTGAGTCCAAAAGTGCCTACGGCCTGAACGGACGATCATATTTATTTGTTTAAATTTGAAGGATGTATACATCATCTGAAAAAATCATTGCCCTCGGAATTGGGAGTATATTGTAGCTTATTCTATTTTAAAAAAAAAATCTCACAAGTTACTAGTCTAAGACGCGGGAACCCAGAGAAGAGAAGAAATAAAGAGAGAAAGACCTTCTATGGAAACATAGTATAGGATTGAACCCCTGCGCGGGACTGAATATTTTGTATCCCATTTTCCCTATTATGTATCCCCATTCATTTTATTCGTATAAATTTGTATAAATTTAGATTTTGGAACAATGGAATATTTCAAATGATATATACATCCTTTAAATCGGTAGGCCTACCCTAGGCACAAAAGGGTCACATATTTGTATAGGACGCGCAATAATTGTTTGTATGCTATGTGATATATTTCAGTTTGTCTTTATTTAAACACATATTTGTGTGTTTAATTCCTTATTTGTGTGATATTTTGCATTATCCATTATGTACATGAACTAACACTCTTACATTTTGAGTTGTTCTTCTTCACAGCGAAAAATTGATTCAAAAATCATTATTTGTTCGAAGTCGCAAGAGACAAGAGGATTAGCGAAATGCGAGTTCTTGTATTTCACAAGACATTAATATTAAGTCAAAACGATAAATCAGGGGAGTTTTTGACTATGAGGTGACACCCACTTATTTTTATTATTATTTTGCATGATGGTCCTGCTCTCACATATTTCTCATATTTTTGTAGGAATACCGTCCCCAACATCAGTCGGGGATGGTCATGACAATGTTTGGATCTCGTGAAAATTGGGAGAAGACAGTTCCAAGAAAACATCCAAAAAGAGTATACGTAGAAATTACTGTGAAAATTTGCAGGTTATATTCAAAAGACAGTATAAAATTTAACGATTAAGAGACTATAAACATATTGGTGCGGAAATAATGGGCGTCAAAAATACTTCATGACTACAAATTTTAGTGGCGCTAGACCTAGGAATTTCTTTGAGTTTTCTAAATTTTTAAATTATTATATGCCTTATCTGAACGAACTACGCGTACCTGATTCTCATTTTAATGAGATACGTAGGCAACCCTTCTTGGGTTCGGTATTAGCTTCTCCCAAGGTAAAAAAATAAAAAAAAAATAATAAAATAGTTTGTGTATATTTTCCAAGTCATATCTGCACGAACTACGCGTACCTGATTCTCATTTTAATGAAATACGTAGGCAACCCTTCTTGGGTTCGGTTTTATCTTCTCCAAAAGTAAAAAAATAAAATAAAATAGTTTGTGCATATTTTCCAAGTCATATCTGCACGAACTACGCGTACCTGATTCTCATTTTAATGAGATACGTAGGCAACCCTTCTTGGTTTCGGTTTTATCTTCTCCAAAAGTAAAAAAATAAAATCAAATAGTTTGTGCATATTTTCCAAGTCATATTTGCACGAACTACGCGTACCTGATTCTCATTTTAATGAGATACGTAGGCAACCCTTCTTGGTTCGGTTTTATCTTCTCCAAAAGTAAAAAAATAAAATTAAATAGTTTGTGCATATTTTCCAAGTCATATCTGCACGAACTACGCATACCTGATTCTCATTTCGGTGAGATACGTAGGTAACCCTTTTTGGGTTCGGTATTATTTTTTCAAAAGTAAATAAAAAAAAATAAAAAAAAAATAGAAATAGTTTGTTAATATTTTCAAAGTTATATCTACATGAACTACGCACACCTGATTCTCATCTTAATGAGATACGTAGGCAGCCCTTCTCGGGTTCGGTAATCATTCTTTCAAAAAATAAAGTAGCTTGTGCATAATGTAAGAGTCATGTCTTCAGCTCGATTGGTACCTACGTAGTTAAGAGCATATAAATATATTTGATATGATAGAAAAGACTGACTTTGCGGTAAACTATAGATTCTCGTGGTACCTCTTATCTGTACTTTTGTGATGCTTGAAAATTCTGTTGCACTCAATCAAGATAAGAATAAAACTAACCTTATGTTCCATGTGCATTGTGTGGTGAGCTTTTGATCAAAGTTCAATTGTGTTACACTGTTGATCTAGAACTTGACCTGAATGTTTTTCGAGGCGAAATCCTGAGTAATGTTTGGTTTGGGAAAGGATTGTAGGCCTTTTTTGACTCGATTGTGCCTTTCAAAGCCTACCAAATTACATTAATCCCTTGTTTTTCCACTTTGAGCCTGAAACCTTTCTTTGGACAACCACATCTTAACCACTACCCTTTTAAGTGCTTACAAGCACTATCCTCTCTTGGCCCAACCTTCTTGAGTGCACCAAGAATGTGCAAATTATAAGAGGAGATCCATGTTTGAAATTTCCTAAAACAAAGATATCGAGTCTCCCAAAATCAAGAAAGCAAAGACTCTAGAGAAAAAGAGAGAAAGGAAGAAAAAAAAGAGGTGGAAGAAATAAAGAAAGGTAAAAATACCCTTACAGGGTCAATGAAAGGTGAGAAGGAAAATTCTCCAACAAAAAGGAGAAAAATTTATAAGAAAGGAGTGAAATAAAAGAAAAGTTCCAAGAAATAAGGACTAAAAAAAAATGAGAATGAGAGATTTACCTGCAATCTTAACTGTTGGTACCAATTGTAGTGAAGGTTTGACTATCTCATCACATTTTTTATTTTTCAAAAAGAAAAAAATACCTAAGGATGATATGTAAGGAAAATTCACATTCATCAATGTAAAAGGATGATATGTAAGGACAATTCACATTCATCAATGTAAAGTAAGGATGATATGTAAGGACAATTCACATTCATCAATGTAAAGTAAGGATGATATGTAAGGACAATTCACATTTCATCAATGTAAAGTAAGGATGACAAGTCATCAAAAGAGTAAATAAGTCTCAATAATACTCTATATGTAAGTGTAAGGACAATTCACACTTAATAATAATGATGAGATGAGAAATCATCTAATGAGCTATGATGTCCTCATGCTAGAAGCCAACTTCCATGATGTATGAGTTGAATGTAATGGTACTTTATACTGAGCACCGATAGGCTAGATATGAGCGGTGATTCCTTCCTTCGGAAGGGCGGAGGTTCACGTAACTCTCATGAGATGAGACTGTCCGGCATGCCGAGTATGGGTTCCTTATATCTCCTAGTCTTTGAACCTATACTGCCAATATAGGGATCTAGCAGGTTCAATTCCTATATACGCTAGCATGTTTTGTTTCACCTTGGCCAGTGACTACACCTCTTTTCAGTGTGGGGAAGACACCGGATTTCATGATGCTCACATGATCTATGTCGGTTAAAGTTGGAGTTCCTCAAAGTACGAAACATAATGAAATGAACAATACCGAAGGTGTTTGTGCAAGACAATCAGGAGGTGAAATCAGATTCAAGTAATGACATTAGGTCATTCTTGGTCATTGCACTTCATGATCCCGATGAGAGTCTTAAACTTCATCCTAGGTATAGCTGGTGTTTACATCAGCCTAAGAATAATAGAAATGAATAATGTGAAGTATGAATAAACGAATGAAGCAGACTCTGTGTTTGCTAAAGAAGGTCTCGGGTGAGGTCCCATATGTTGGGTCCTCACTTGAGATGTGTTAATGCTATATCACGATTCCAAGGTCTCGTGTATATGAAATGTATAATATATAAAACATGAAAGTAATAAAATCAATGGCATAATCAATAGAGAATGACTTATGAAATGTAATGAATACTTCATGTAATGAATAACTTGTTGTAAGGATAGTCAAATAGTGTCCAATAAAGTTTACAATAAGTAAAGGGCATAGACTATAATGAATCCTCATGTTATGAAAATGATAAAGCCAAATAAATTGGCGTATAATGACTTTATATAATTGGCAAAAGATATTAGCCTAACAAGATTGGCTTATAATGACTTCTTACATTAGGCCAATAATACAATAATAGAAATAGTCACTAAAGATTTTTTTATAAAGAATTCATGCCCAAAGTAAGCAAGATCATAAGCTTTAATGATATGCCCCAAGATCTATACACATTATGCAATCAACTAAAGTATGAGTATAGTCAATAAGTATTGACTTATAAATATATTCATGCCCCAAATTGTAGTTAAGTCATTTCCTTAATCTCTTGAATTGCTTACTTGATTCATTGTGGGTATGGGACTACAATGAATCATTGCACTTGTAAGTAAAACATAGGACCAAAGGAGTTATTGAACTACACAATATGAAGAAGAAAAAGACTGAAAAACAATCTAAGTGTACAAAGAGGAGCTCTCGGGTTTGGAGGATCAAATATTTAAATGTTCGCCCGAGTGGTTCTAAAATTATGTTGATGATACTATTGTCTTGTAATCATATATAAAATGAGTTGTGTGCATTGAATGCATTAAAATACATCATATTCATACCACAATTCACAACTAACGAATTAGGAAAGTCTAATGACTAGACTTTCCAGAAATGGCATGTTGCTTAGGAAGAATTTTCATTGATCATGCATAGCTTTATGTGTATGTGTGCATACACCCATACTTAGTACAAGTGTTGTACTAACCCCCTACAATTTACTATTTTTATAGGTGCAGGTCAAAGGACAGGTTGACGACACTTGCAGCGGTTTGGAGTTCAGCGTTTCTCAAAACCAATTGGTAGGTCCTCATGATTTCGAGGATGCTACAGATTTAGTCTAGCCTTAGTTTTAGACATAGCTAGTGGATGTTGTCCCTAGCATTTCTTTCGTACCTTCATTTCGAAGCTTTGTAATAAGGTCGTGTTTTGCAAACTATTTATGATATATTCATCTTCAATTTCGAATTGATTCTTTATAATAATGGTTGTTCTATTGATGTTGAGCTTAGTATATAATGTTTAATACGTAATGACTATATGAATTCTAAGTAAACTTCATACGTTTAAAAAGTTTTAAATTTTCCGCAAATTTAACTAGATGAATGTGATGAATGCAAGATAAGGCTTGTCTGCGACCTCTGAGAGGTCAACGACGCCGGCTACGATCCGTATTCCAGAATCTGGGTCGTGACACCTTCATAAGATTTCAAACACACATTCATGAACATATTTATCACGAAAACACAATACACGCCTAATATCTACCAGCAAACATACCCAACCTACGAATCATTGGGAGCTAGTGACAGGGACATGCAACGGGGAACAACCCTAGTTTTCGGATTGAATATACTGAACCTTAAGGGGTCTCCTTGGAAAGGGACCAAGAGAGAAGAGAACCCATACCTTTTATGACGTTCAAACGTTTAAGTTGCTGCCCAAACCTTCTCCAACACTCAAGTCCAAAATCAAGTTTCAACACCAAACCTTCGAAGGAAAACCCTCCCTTTGCCTAACGTATTTTGCTTAGCGTTTGATTTTATTTTTTCGTTGTGAGTTCTTCAAGTGTGAAGAACTTTGGTAAATTTTCTGTTCTTCTACGTTATTATTGCAGAGAGAACGTGAAAGAGAATGATAGAGACGTGTGAGAGAGATGAGCGTGAGAGATGAGAGTTTTCTTAGGCTTAGGAGTCTAGTTTAGGACTTAGTCAAATAAGGTTTTTATTAAATGATAAAAATCTGATTTCCCTTTTATTTTAAATCAGCCAATAAATAATAAATATTAATTAATTACTTTAATTTACCAACTTAAATAAAAACAATTTCAATCATGCTTCCACCTACGTTCGAACCCGGGTGGAGCAAGACTACACTCTAAGAGCCAATTTTCGGCCCTCTCTCCCCAAAATGCCCCTCCACCTTATTAATTAAATAATTAATTATATATTTAGGGTAATCATGATACGACCTTAGCTTGGAAAAAGACCATTTTACCCTTTGACCCTCCAAACCTAAGATTTTCTCTTTTAAGATCTGGTAAAGACTCATTCGAGTAAATCTTCGTATTCGAGAGCCCTACATGGCTGGACCCAACCTTTCCTAGCTCAACTAACTCCCAAGTTAGTTGCTTGGCTGTAGCAAGGGTTCAGAGGTTTGGTTCTACGAGCATCAATCCGTGTGAACCCGGTCTTATCGTAGGCATTCTAGACACATTAAGTATTACTTATCATATCCATTTTTAGGGTTGTTACATTATCCCCCCCTTAGGAACATTCGTCCCCGAGTGACACTACTAACTATCTAGCACAATGCCAGTCATAACATAACATAATCACTATGCACAGTGAAGCAATATCAACAAAGAATGGAGAGATAAGGAAACTTAGACTTAAGAGTAGGAAGTCTAACCTCAAGAGCTGAAAAGATGAGGGTAGCGGATCTCATATCGGCCTTAGCCTCCCACGTAGCACCCTCAACAAGTTGATTCCTCCACAATACCTTCACCATGGCAATATCTTTGTTCCTCAGCCGCTTGACCTGTCTGTCTAAGATCTCAACAGGTACCTCCTCATCGAACAAGTCTTCA
>CM040622.1:6728535-6751557 GCA_022817965.1 Solanum lycopersicoides | reverse complement strand
TTTTCATGGACATCCGTTAAGACCTTTGCAATGGACCCAGTTAGGTGACTTTCAATTTGCTTTCTGTCATTTTGCATTATCAAATGTTAGCCTAAAAATATAAAGCAATGTGGAAGCACAAATTCAATATATACTACTTTATATGTCTCAATTTATGTGACACAAATATAATTAAAAGAGCCAATTAAATTTAATATAATTTTTAATTTTTTTTACTAATTACGTCATTTTTCAAATAATAATATTAATTCTTCCTATCTCAATTTATGTGGCATGATTGAAATTTTAAAAGTCAGTCCATTTTTAATATTATTAAATATTTTAAATTCTTAACTCACCGACTTACCCTAACCGTTCACATTCTCTTTTTTTGTTATATGAAAATTAAAAAAAAATTGTTCCCCTTTCCCAATTTATAGCACATGTAAAATTTTGAGAGTCAAATTAAATTGTTAATATACTCTTTTAAATATTTAAATTGTTAATTAATGTAATTTAATTAGTACTACTTTTTTTTTTTTTGTAATTTAAACAAAGTCAAATTAATCATAATTACAATACTACATATAAAAAAAGAGGAAAACAAATTGAAGATAAAAACAAACTTCACAATTACTAGAAAATGGAAGAAGTTAATGAACATGGTCCTATATATATTGTCACCATAAGAAACACTTCAAAGTAAAATAAAATAAAATAAAATATATACTATTTTACTTAATACAATTATATGGGGAAGGCTTCATTGAGTGTGCTTTTGCTAGTCACTTGTTTGATCTTTTCATTTTCATGTGGTTAGTCTCTCTTTTTTCTTTATTATATTTATGAGCATTAGTCAATTTTTGTTTTGAATATAATAATATTAAATCATAATTATCAAGAAATTTCCCATATGTGGTAATTAATTAATGATCTTTTCATTTGGTTAGTCTCTCTCTTTTAAAATCAAAATGATTTTTCCTATATTTTTTACTACTACAACAACAATGTATATAATAATTTTACACTTTTTGTAACAATGTATTTAAATTACTAATCGCTTCGCTTGTGAATATTTTAATTTTGTATCTGTCTCTATTCGATTATCGTTTATATTTTTTTGCAAGGTGCTAATAATTCCTTCTTTTTTTTTTTGGAATTATCAGATGTCATTTTGATGGGACAAGCATGTACTTTGGCATCAGAGTGTCCAACTCTATGTAGGGTTGGAATTCGACAATGTGTTGATGGTGTGTGTGTTTGTTGTGTTTGGTCCAACATGTCAAGGTGATCAAGAAAACATTAATCTAGGTCAAATATTATGACCTTACAAGATTATTCTAATTAAAGCTATTTATAGAGCTTATTATATGTAAATCCAATGATTTGATTATTGGATATTAATAAAGATTATTATTATTTTATCGAATGATGAGTTGGCTATTTATAAAAAAGTTTAATATTTTGAAGTTTTGACTAGTATCTTTATAACTCACAATCATTATATTTGATCATTATTAATGTCAATCTAGCATTTATAATTGTCAATAATTAGTATTAAAAATATGCTTTCATCAAACGAGCAATTAAATATTATTCGTGACGGGTCCAAAATTTTCAATACGAGACCCTCTTTAAAGAGTTGGGGGAGTAGTATGTATAGTTGGACCATCATCTCAGGAATTTTTGGGTATTTAGGAGCCTTTATAGAAATTATGCAATTTTTTAAAAATATTTCGCATGTGTCAGCTCATGAATAATTGTATAAATGTATTTTGAGAGAACATCAAAATATCTTTTTACAAGATCCAACGTACGGATTTGGGGGAACCATACATATAGCCTGACCATGGTCCGTGATATTTTTGGACAGGCGCCTACGAATATTTGGTGAAAGGAGTTGGGGAGACATACATACAGTTTCAACATGATTATCATAGACATTTTTGGACATTTAGAAGTCATTTTATAAGAATTAGGTGATTTATTAAAAAAAATTCTGTGTTAGTTCATGAATATTTGGTGAGGCTTTTTGGCGTTTTTTTTGAAAATATTTACGGGATTCTTTGTAAGGAGTAGGGGGAGAAGTACGCATATATAGTTCACCATGACTCGAGACATTTTTGGGCATTTAGAAGTTATTTTATAGAAATTAGGCGATTTTCCCACCCAATTTTATAGGTGTGTTAGCCCACGAATATCTAATGTAATAGCTTCGGGGCAATTTTCTGAAAAAACTTTACGTAACCCTACGTAAGGAGTTGAGAGAGTAGTACGTATATCCAAACATTTTTGGGCATTTAAAAGCCAATTGAGGAGTAGTACGTTAGTCCATGAATATTTGGTGAATTAACTTTCGAGTGATTTTTTTGAAAAATCTTTACAAGACCCTCCTCCGTAAGAATTTTTGGGAACACTATTTGTAGTCTCACCATTGGAATTACGTGTATACTATATTTACTTATGTTACCAATTGTCAATTCTTGGTCATTGTCATTTATTGAAACATTTTAGGAAATTTAAGAGCCTTTTTCTTTAGAAATTAGGCATTTTTAATTTTTTTTAATGTGTGTTAACCCATGAATATATGGTGAAATGTCTTTCGAATAATATTTCAGAAAATAGTTTATGAAACACTCCGTAAGGAATAGGGGTAGCAGGACATATAGCCTCACCATGTTGCGAGGTATTTTTAGGCATTTAGAAATCATTTTATAGGAATTATGCAATTTTTTCAATTTTTCTTGAATAAAGTCCATAAATATTTGGTGAAATGACTTACCGATAATTTTTTTATAAATGTTTACGCACCCCTTGTAAGGAGTTTGAGAGATTAGTTCACATAACTTCATCATGATCCTATGTATTTTTGAGTATTTAAGAGCTAATTTATTGGAATTCGTCATTTTTCTTAATTTTACACTTGTTTGCCTATAAATTAAATATATGGCGAAATGACTTCCATTTCGCATTATTGAATGTTAGCCTATAAATATACTGCATGTGCAAGCACAAACTCAAAATTTACTATTCTATATATCTCAATTTATGTGGCATAAATATAATTAAGAAAGTCAATCAAATTTTAATGTAATTTTTTAATATTTTACTAATTAAATGATTTTTTAAATAACATATGTTAATTCTCCCTATCTCAATTTATGTTGTATATATATATTTTTTGAAAGTTATTCAATTTTTTAATATATTGTTAAATATTTTAAATTCTTAACTTTCACCGACTTATCCTAACCCGTTCACATTCTCTTTTATGTATAAAAAATAAAATATATTTTATTCCCATGTCCCAATTTTTAGTATATGTGAAATTTTGAGAATGAACGAAATTGTTAATATACCTTTTTAAATATTTAAATTGTTAATTAGTGTAATTTAAATATAGTACTATTTTTTTCTTCATTACTTCATTGTCTTCTCTTCAATCTTCAATCATTATATGTTAGACACCCAATTTTGGCCTAACATTTTTAAAAAATTCGTAATTTTGAAGTTTTCTTAATTTAATAGCTGAGTTTTTTTTTTAATTTTTAAATAAGTTTATCGATAACTATCTTTATTTATCAAAATTTAGAATTTTTTGTTAGTTAATTTTTAAAATTGCATTTCACATGTCATTAGTTACGTTCATTATATTATTTTAAAATTCATTTTATTTGTTACATTTGTTAATATTTATGTTGAATTTATCACAATCTAAAATTTAGTCAAATACAAAAAAAAATTTAAAAAAATTAGAGATTCTATTGAGATAATTTTGGGCCACAATGCTAAACCCATCATTTGAGCCCATTTTCTCTTTTCTTATTATTGTTATTAAGTAGGTCAAAATATGGGGGAAAAGGAGAGGTTTTCCAAATTAAAAAAAAACTAATCTTCTCACCTCTCCTCATCATCACTCTCTCCAGCCGCCTCCCATTTTCTCTCCTTCGCCAATTTCCAAACCGCCAGCCCCCTCTCTCTTTCTCTCCCCCTTCCTTCTCTCTTCCCCTCTCGTCTCCTTGCTGCCTCCCTATCGCCTTTCCAGCGATGACAAGCAGCAGCGCCAGGCGAGGCCACCAGCCAGCAGCAGTCTGCGAAGACCACCGGCAGATCCGGCCAACAAACACAAGCAGCAGCGCGAGGCAACGCCACCATCTTCTCCGGCGAAATCGGACGAGCAAAAGTCAGGCGACTCCAGCCAGCATCTGCGACCAGCAGCAGCTCTGGCGCCTTCTGTCCCTCTCCTCTCTTTTCCGGTGGACAGCGACACAACTCCGTCCAACCACCTAATCAGATCACCCAAAACCCCATCAGATTTCATCACAAATCACCACCTGAAACCACCAGAACACCCACAAAAACAGACCCCAAAACCAGACAGCCCAGTCTCCTCCTCTCCCCCTTTAAAGTTTTATTCATTTTACAGGTATTCTGGCGAAATTCCCAACTCCGGCGAGCCGTGAACCAGCAACAACGATGGCCAGAACCGCAACGATCTCTCCCTTCTGCCATTTTCGGCCTTCTCCAAGCAACATCAGCTTTGAAAATAGGTAGTTCTTTATCTGTTGTTCTTACTTTAGTGTTATTTATGCCTCTCAGATCTGGCCGGAGAGGTTCAAACTCCGGCCATCGTTATTTTTTGACAGAATTTTATCTTCTCCCATGAATATTATAATTTTTACCTTCTTGCCTGAAAAAGAAAGTTTCTGGTTTTGTCTCCTTTGTTTGATCTCCTTTTTGTTGAGTTTGATTATTATTATTGATATTTTGTTATATTTGTTGGTTATTATTTATTTATTAGGGTCGTTAAAATTCATTTGAATTCTTATTCTATTATTATTTTTATTTCGGTAAACTAGTTAGTATAATGCATATTTTTTTGTTTGTTGATTTATTTTGGTTGAATATAGCCCTTTTAGGCTTTACTTTGATTAATTTATTTTATTTGCTGAAATTAATGTCTTTTTGGAATCTTTGAATTTTTTATTCCCTTATATAAATTACGTTCAAAAAATGTAAACAGAATGGCGACTCCGCTGGGGACTATTAGAGGTTCAACCATATGAATTCATTTTTTTTAAAATTGAGGAAATTCTTTTATTGTGTTATACCTTGTAATTTTATATTTCGTTGATGATGTGTATATTGTATTTGTTGTTTATTCAATTTTCTTTTATTGTATGTATATTGTCATTGTACTCATACATCTTTCCGCCAAATGACAAATAATATGCATTAGAAAAACGGAAGTTACGTGGCTTTCCACGGCTTCTTTCAGAAATACACAAGAGTTTCATTTGGAAGTATCAAACGAATAGTTAGAATGCGGTCATCCGACGTCGTTTGGTAGCTTCACCCCGTTGTTTGTCCGACTCGGGTTACCGTCAACTTGAAAACTATTCTAGTGAAGCCTAAGATAGAGCAAAACCAAGTCCAAATCTAAGCATTGAACTAAGATGACCCAACACCCAAGGTGTGTTGGGTTCATTAGATAGACCACCTTGAGTCCAAAAGTGCCTACGGCCTGAACGGACGATCATATTTATTTGTTTAAATTTGAAGGATGTATACATCATCTGAAAAAATCATTGCCCTCGGAATTGGGAGTATATTGTAGCTTATTCTATTTTAAAAAAAAAATCTCACAAGTTACTAGTCTAAGACGCGGGAACCCAGAGAAGAGAAGAAATAAAGAGAGAAAGACCTTCTATGGAAACATAGTATAGGATTGAACCCCTGCGCGGGACTGAATATTTTGTATCCCATTTTCCCTATTATGTATCCCCATTCATTTTATTCGTATAAATTTGTATAAATTTAGATTTTGGAACAATGGAATATTTCAAATGATATATACATCCTTTAAATCGGTAGGCCTACCCTAGGCACAAAAGGGTCACATATTTGTATAGGACGCGCAATAATTGTTTGTATGCTATGTGATATATTTCAGTTTGTCTTTATTTAAAACAATATTTGTGTGTTTAATTCATTATTTGTGTGATATTTTGCATTATCCATTATGTACATGAACTAACACTCTTACATTTTGAGTTGTTCTTCTTCACAGCGAAAAATTGATTCAAAAATCATTATTTGTTCGAAGTCGCAAGAGACAAGAGGATTAGCGAAATGCGAGTTCTTGTATTTCACAAGACATTAATATTAAGTCAAAACGATAAATCAGGGGAGTTTTTGACTATGAGGTGACACCCACTTATTTTTATTATTATTTTGCATGATGGTCCTGCTCTCACATATTTCTCATATTTTTGTAGGAATACCGTCCCCAACATCAGTCGGGGATGGTCATGACAATGTTTGGATCTCGTGAAAATTGGGAGAAGACAGTTCCAAGAAAACATCCAAAAAGAGTATACGTAGAAATTACTGTGAAAATTTGCAGGTTATATTCAAAAGACAGTATAAAATTTAACGATTAAGAGACTATAAACATATTGGTGCGGAAATAATGGGCGTCAAAAATACTTCATGACTACAAATTTTAGTGGCGCTAGACCTAGGAATTTCTTTGAGTTTTCTAAATTTTTAAATTATTATATGCCTTATCTGAACGAACTACGCGTACCTGATTCTCATTTTAATGAGATACGTAGGCAACCCTTCTTGGGTTCGGTATTAGCTTCTCCCAAGGTAAAAAAATAAAAAAAAATAATAAAATAGTTTGTGTATATTTTCCAAGTCATATCTGCACGAACTACGCGTACCTGATTCTCATTTTAATGAAATACGTAGGCAACCCTTCTTGGGTTCGGTTTTATCTTCTCCAAAAGTAAAAAAATAAAATAAAATAGTTTGTGCATATTTTCCAAGTCATATCTGCACGAACTACGCGTACCTGATTCTCATTTTAATGAGATACGTAGGCAACCCTTCTTGGTTTCGGTTTTATCTTCTCCAAAAGTAAAAAAATAAAATCAAATAGTTTGTGCATATTTTCCAAGTCATATTTGCACGAACTACGCGTACCTGATTCTCATTTTAATGAGATACGTAGGCAACCCTTCTTGGTTCGGTTTTATCTTCTCCAAAAGTAAAAAAATAAAATTAAATAGTTTGTGCATATTTTCCAAGTCATATCTGCACGAACTACGCATACCTGATTCTCATTTCGGTGAGATACGTAGGTAACCCTTTTTGGGTTCGGTATTATTTTTCAAAAGTAAATAAAAAAAAATAAAAAAAAATAGAAATAGTTTGTTAATATTTTCAAAGTTATATCTACATGAACTACGCACACCTGATTCTCATCTTAATGAGATACGTAGGCAGCCCTTCTCGGGTTCGGTAATCATTCTTTCAAAAAATAAAGTAGCTTGTGCATAATGTAAGAGTCATGTCTTCAGCTCGATTGGTACCTACGTAGTTAAGAGCATATAAATATATTTGATATGATAGAAAAGACTGACTTTGCGGTAAACTATAGATTCTCGTGGTACCTCTTATCTGTACTTTTGTGATGCTTGAAAATTCTGTTGCACTCAATCAAGATAAGAATAAAACTAACCTTATGTTCCATGTGCATTGTGTGGTGAGCTTTTGATCAAAGTTCAATTGTGTTACACTGTTGATCTAGAACTTGACCTGAATGTTTTTCGAGGCGAAATCCTGAGTAATGTTTGGTTTGGGAAAGGATTGTAGGCCTTTTTTGACTCGATTGTGCCTTTCAAAGCCTACCAAATTACATTAATCCCTTGTTTTTCCACTTTGAGCCTGAAACCTTTCTTTGGACAACCACATCTTAACCACTACCCTTTTAAGTGCTTACAAGCACTATCCTCTCTTGGCCCAACCTTCTTGAGTGCACCAAGAATGTGCAAATTATAAGAGGAGATCCATGTTTGAAATTTCCTAAAACAAAGATATCGAGTCTCCCAAAATCAAGAAAGCAAAGACTCTAGAGAAAAAGAGAGAAAGGAAGAAAAAAAAGAGGTGGAAGAAATAAAGAAAGGTAAAAATACCCTTACAGGGTCAATGAAAGGTGAGAAGGAAAATTCTCCAACAAAAAGGAGAAAAATTTATAAGAAAGGAGTGAAATAAAAGAAAAGTTCCAAGAAATAAGGACTAAAAAAAAATGAGAATGAGAGATTTACCTGCAATCTTAACTGTTGGTACCAATTGTAGTGAAGGTTTGACTATCTCATCACATTTTTTATTTTTCAAAAAGAAAAAAATAGTGAAAAAACACTCATTCTTTAATATTTTAAAACCTTTTTAAGAGTCTTTCAATTTTACAAAAAAAAAATAAAAAAAAAAATTGCCTTTTGAGTTGTTCATGGTAAAAAGTGTCATCGGGTTAATCTCTTATGTGTGAGAGTCCTATTTTACTTAATGGATTGTCCGTCCCAAAATGTGACATATTTTTTTTATATATCTCTAGGCTTTGGATATCACATGAAATATTATTTTTCTATTTCATCATGTTCATATTGTACATTTTCTACTAATGATCTTCTTTCAGATTCTTTGCAGTATTCATCATCTACAAGTTTGGAACTACATTTGACCTGATTCGTGGATCAACAGGATATGTAGGCGCCACGACGGCTCGGTCATATACTCAGTGTGATTATTTTTCTCCTTACAATAAAAACTGGGATAGAATTTTTGAAAATATCTCAAAAATTCTCAATAGAGGTGTTATCGCCAACAAGTCAAGATTGAAGATCATTTTGAGATTTGCCAAAATTCTAACTGGGACAGAATTTTTGAGGAAGACCTCAAAATTCTGATAAGTACTGCGAGAAGCTTGATAGCAACTACAAAGATCATGCATTGAGAGTTAATATTCATGCATTGCAAAAGATCATGCATCGCGAGTCAATATTCATGCATTGCAAAAAATCATGCATCGCAAGTTAATATTAATGCATCGCGAGTTGTTATTCAAGCATCGCGAGAAGATTTCATTCCTCGCAAAAGTTTACATATCGCAAGTTAATATTCATGCATTGCAAAATTCATGCATCGCGAGTTAATATACATGCATCGCGAGAAGATTTCATTCCTCGCAAAAGTTTACATATCGCAAGAAGATTTCATACCTTGCGGAATTTATGCATCGTGAGAAGATTTCATACCTCGCAAAAATTTACATATCGCAAGAAGATTTCATACCTTGCGGAATTTATGCATCGCGAGAAGATTTCATACCTCGCAAAAATTTACATATCGCAAGAAGATTTCATACCTTGCGGAATTTATGCATCGTGAGAAGATTCCATCCCTCGCAAAAATTCATGCATCGCGGAAGATCATGCATCGCGAGTCAATATTCATGCATTGCAAAAAATCATGCATTGCGAGTCAATATCATGCATCGCAAAAAAAAAAAAAAGCATCATGCATCGCGAGTCAATATTCATGCATTGCAAAAAATTATGCATCGCAAGTTAATATTCATGCATCGCGAGTTGTTATTCACGCATCGCGAGAAGATTTCATTTCTCGCAAAAGTTTACATATCGCAAGTTAATATTCATGCATTGCAAAATTCATGCATCGCGAGTTAATATTCATGCATCGCGAGAAGATTTCATTCCTCGCAAAAGTTTACATATCGCAAGAAGATTTCATACCTTGCGGAATTTATGCATCGCGAGAAGATTTCATAACTCGCAAAAATTTACATATCGCAAGAAGATTTCATACCTTGCGGAATTTATGCATCGCGAGAAGATTTCATACCTCGCAAAAATTTACATATCGCAAGAAGATTTCATACCTTGCGGAATTTATGCATCGTGAGAAGATTCCATCCCTCGCAAAAATTCATGCATCGCGGAAGATCATGCATCGCGAGTCAATATTCATGCATTGCAAAAAATCATGCATTGCGAGTCAATAATCATGCATCGCAAAAAAATAAAAATAAAAATATAATGCATCGTGAGTCAATATTCATGCATTGCAAAAGTTCATGCATCACAAGTTAATATTCATGCATCACAAGTTATTATTCACGCATCGCGAGAAGATTTAATACCTCGCAGAAATTTATGCATCGCGAGAAGATTCCATCCCTCGCAAAATTTATGCATTGCGGGAAAATATTCATGCCTCGCAGAATATCATGCATCGAGAGTCAATATTCATGCATAGCGAAAAATCATGGATCGCGAGTCAATATTCATGCATTGCAAAAAAAAAAAAAAAAAAATGCATCGCGAGACAATATTCATCCATTGCAAAAAAATAAAAAAATCATGTATCGCGAATCAATATTCATGCATTGCAAAAAAAATAAAAATCATGCATCGGGAGTCAATATTCATGCATTGCAAAAAATCATGCATCGCGAGTCAATATTCATGCATCATGGAATATCATGCATCGAGAGTCAATATTCATGCATCGCGAGTTAATATTCATGCATCACGAGTTAATATTCATGCATCGCGAAAGGTCATGCATTGCGAGTTAATATTTATGCATCGCGAGAATATTTCATGCCTCGCAGAGATTCATACATCACAAGAAGATTTCATACCTTGCGGATTTTATGCATCGCGAGAAGATTTCATCCCTCGCAAAAGTTTATACATCGCCAAGAAGATATTTGCATTTAAGTCGCATCTATTCGGAGGTGAATGATGTGCACCATATGTTTTCAACGTTCAAGTCGGTGAAAACTTGCGTTGAAAGATATTTGCATTTAAGACGCATCTATTCGGAGGTGAAGGATGTGCACCATATCTTTTCAACGTTCAAGTCGGTGGAAACTTGCGTTGAAAGATATTTGCATTTAAGACGCATCTATTCGGAGGTGAAGGATGTGCACCATATCTTTTCAACGTTCAAGTCGGTGTAAACTTGCGTTGAAAGATATTTGCATTTAAGACGCATCTATTCGTAGGTGAAGGATGTGCACCATATCTTTTCAACGTTCAAGTCGGTGGAAACTTTGCGTTGAAAGATATTTGCATTTAAGACGCATCTATTCCGAGGTGAAGGATGTGCACCATATCTTTTAAACGTTCAAGTCGGTGGAAACTTACGTTGAAAGATATTTGCATTTAAGTCACATCTATTCGGAGGTGAAGGTTGTGCACCCTATCTATTCAACGTTCAAGTCGGCGGAAACTTGCGTTGAAAGATGTTTGCATTTTGTCCTATCGATGGATCATCATTTTTTTCATTCGTTCTACCGATGGACATACATTCCAAATCCTATAGATTGATCATCATCTTCATTCGTCCTACCAAGGGACCTGTATTTATCTCCATTTATCGTATCATAAGAGATGATACCCTTTTTCTTTTAGTTTTGCCTATAATAATGAGTTTTATCTTTGTTTTTTTTAGAACATTCTAGAGGATGCACTCTCAGAGGAGCCACATGTGCTAATTACTTCAACAAAGACGCAACAAAGCGTGGAACCTTTTAGAAGCGAGTTCTGGATTGACTTTCACTATATTTCCACCGCACTTCTCTAGAAAGGTCATGTGTTTGGTCAAAATTGGGTTTGTCAATTTTTGTTGTCCACGATTTCTTTCATCAATCATACACAACGAAAGGGACAACTGTTGACACCCAATTTTGGCCTAACATTTTTAAAAAATTCGTAATTTTGAAGTTTTATTTATTTAATAGCTGAGATTTTTTTTTTAATTTTTAAATAAGTTTATCGATAACTATCTTTATTTATCAAAATTTAGGATTTTTTGTTAGTTAATTTTTAAAATTGCATTTCACATGTCATTAGTTACGTTCATTATATTATTTTAAAATTCATTTTATTTGTTACATTTGTTAATATTTATGTTAAATTTAGCACAATCTAAAATTTAGTCAAATAAAAAAAAAAAAAAAAAAAAATTAGAGATTCTATTGAGATAATTTTGGGTCACAATGCTAAACCCATCATTTGAGCCCATTTTCTCTTTTCTTATTATTGTTATTAAGTAGGTCAAAATATGGGGGAAAAGGAGAGGTTTTCCAAATTAAAAAAAACTAATCTTCTCACCTCTCCTCATCATCACTCTCTCCAGCCGCCTCCCATTTTCTCTCCTTCCCCAATTTCCAAACCGCCAGCCCCCTCTCTCTTTCTCTCTCCCTTCCTTCTCTCTTCCCCTCTCGTCTCCTTGCTGCCTCCCTATCGCCTTTCCAGCGATGACAAGCAGCAGCGCCAGGCGAGGCCACCAGCCAGCAGCAGCCTGCGAAGACCACCGGCAGATCCGGCCAACAAACACAAGCAGCAGCGCGAGGCAACGCCACCATCTTCTCCGGCGAAATCGGACGAGCAAAAGTCAAGCGACTCCAGCCAGCATCTGCGACCAGCAGCAGCTCTGGCGCCTTCTGTCCCTCTCCTCTCTTTTCCGGTGGACAGCTACACAACTCCGTCCAACCACCTAATCAGATCACCCAAAACCCCATCAGATTTCATCACCAAATCACCACCTGAAACCACCAGAACACCCACAAAAACAGACCCCAAAACCAGACTGCCCAGTCTCCTCCTCTCCCCCTTTAAAGTTTTATTCATTTTACAGGTATTCTGGCGAAATTCCCAACTCCGGCGAGCGGTGAACCAGCAACAACGATGGCCAGAACCGCAACGATCTCTCCCTTCTGCCATTTTCGGCCTTCTCCAAGCAACATCAGCTTTGAAAATAGGTAGTTCTTTATCTGTTGTTCTTACTTTAGTGTTATTTATGCCTCTCAGATCTGGCCGGAGAGGTTCAAACTCCGGCCATCGTTATTTTTCGACAGAATTTTATCTTCTCCCATGAATATTATAATTTTTACCTTCTTGCCTGAAAAAGAAAGTTTCTGGTTTTGTCTCCTTGTTTGATCTCCTTTTTGTTGAGTTTGATGATTATTATTGATATTTTGTTATATTTGTTGGTTATTATTTATTTATTAGGGTCGTTAAAATTCATTTGAATTCTTATTCTATTATTATTCTTATTTCGGTAAACTAGTTAGTATAATGCATATTTTTTTGTTTGTTGATTTATTTTGGTTGAATATAGCCCTTTTAGGCTTTACTTTGATTAATTTATTTTATTTGCTGAAATTAATGTCTTTTTGGAATTTTTGAATTTTTTATTTTCTTATATAAATTACGTTCAAAAAATGTAAACATTATATATAGAGAGAGATATATTTATGTATAATCAAATCCGTTATAACAAATATATTTTTACGGCATGATTTTAGCATTCCAAGATTTTATAATGTGCAATTTACAAAACATAGTGAATCTACGTCATCTACAAAAGAGAAATTAGTAACAAACAAATTTTATAGCTAAATAATAAAACTCATTACTTATTTTCTTGAAGTGTTCAATTTTAATTTCTAATTGTTTTTTCATATGCGCAGTCATATTTTTAGTTGGCATTTTAAATTATTAATAATAACTTAAACAAGAATACATATTTATGATACGAAAATAAAAAATGACAAATTTTAAATGTGCAATTTTCCAGCATTTTCAAGGGGGATCGAGTATTTTTTTTTCCCTTTTGTTAATTAGGTCTGGTATTGAGGGTAAAAATGACACTAAAAAAAATATGACCTCAAGAGAGGTCAAAAAACCGACCTTCGGAGGTTAATTTTTTAGGGCTAAAAAATTATAAAATGTAAATCTTAAATTTATTTATTTTCAAAACTAATGGCCGGACGTGTTTGATCATGTGATTTGGTATTAAGATTTGAAATCACGATTTTCATTTTTTTTTTAAAAGTAAAATTTGACCCATAAGTTTGTATTTGTTTATGAAAAGACTCGTTACGTTATTTAAATTAAAAGAGACTTAAGTTCGACATAAAGAGATGGAAAAATTACGCAGTTAAAAAAATTTATATTATTTAATTACTCATCATAGCTATAGTTTGCTATAATTACCACTCGCGACTAACATTATGCATTAATTACGTGGGCTGACTTCGAGTTTGTATAATTAGTCACGTTTGTATATGTATAATTCGCCAAAATATACAAATACATATGTATAATATATAATTATTTAACCTATATACATATACGATTCACCTCTCTCTCACTCAGCCCTCTCTCGCTCACCTCTCTCCTCCCTCTCCCAATCTCGCTTGCCTCTCTCCTCCATCTCCCAATCTTGCTCGCCATATATACAAATGCATATATTTAATATACAATTCACCCCTCTCCCACTGTCTGCCCTCTCTCCTCCCTCTCCCAATCTCGTTCGCGCCTCTCCTCTTTCTCCTGGTCTCGCTCGCCTCTCTCCTCCGTTTCCCAATCTGTCTTGCCATATATACAAATACATATGTATAATATACAATTATCTAACCAATATACATATACAATTCACCTTTCTCCACTATTTTCCCTCTCTCTCTCGCCTCTTTGCTCTCTATCCCAGTCTCGCTCGCCTCTCTCCTCCATATAACATGTAGCTACGAATTGTAATTTTTAAACTATAGCTATGGAGAGTAATTAAACTATTTTAAATGAATATATGTGAAAGTTCATTTAAAGAGATTGTATGTACCATATTATTGACTAGTAATCTTTATAAAATTCTTTTATCTAAAACATTGTGAATAATCGCAAACATCTATTTATAAGAAAATATGAATGATATGTGATTTCTAATACTATGATTACTCTAGGACATTCTATCTATATATAGTATAATGACTTCCAATTCTTGAGAATTAATTAGAGCATAATATAAAAGAAGAAAACAAATTTTAAAAAAAATAATCATAAATTTGACTTCTGAAAGTATTCGACAAATTTAAAATATAATTTAAAATAAGTCAAAATTAACTTAAAATAAATTAGAAAATATTTAACAAGGTAAAAAAAAACTTAAAATAAGTCGAAAACAAAAAATAGATATGACTTAAAATTCATATCAGTTTAACCTTTTATTTTAACTTAAAAACTAATTTTTTTAAAGTCAATTCAAACCGACTCATACTCATATCAATATTATCTATATTAACTACAAGGATATCATGAATTTAATGAACATGGTCCTATATATATTGTCACAAACTCACAATTAAGAAACACTTGAAGAGTAAAAAATACACTAATTTGCTTAATAAACTTTAAGTACTTAATATGGAGAAAGGCTTTGTTGATTGTGTTTTTGCTAGCCACTTCTTTAATCTCTTCATGTGGTTAGTCTCTCTTCATTTATAAAAAAATTGTTTTTATGAACGTTACTCAATTTTTCTTTTACATTAAATATAATTTATAATAATATTTTATTATAATTTTTATTTTTCGATCCTCAGATGTTGTGATGGGACAACAATGTTCTTCTGTTAAGGATTGCTCTTTGTTATGTGAAATTGGATATCCAGCATGTTCTAAGGGTATGTGTAGATGTTGTATTCATGTATGTGAGAAGAAAATGGTAACTTTGGTCGCAAAGTAATAGCTTTATCTTATATATATCGTGTATTTTTTTTTTGCCGAGTGAATTCAGGTGAACCCCTAGACCCAACCTGAATTCGCTCCTGATCACAATTGAAACTCAAAAATAAAATTTTCATCCACAACAAAGATAATACTCAGAAAAGGTAAAAACGACAATTTCATATGAATTCAGTAAAATAATAAAAATTTTGATGCATACATATATATTATTATTATTATTATTATAATCAAGAAGAAAACAAGCTACGAAAACTTCATATGAGTTCAGTAACTTTAACTTAAATCACGTACGCACGTACAAATAACAAATTTCGAATCTAGAAAAAGCAAAATGCAGCAAAAACCATGGCGAACATCAAGCAAGTGATGGAGAAGTTTTTGCAGAACCTAGCTGCGTTTGGGTATTTCCTCAGCAAATACAATGCACTGAAAGAAGTAGCAAAAGATATCATAAGAAAAACTACGAATACATGGAAAAAAGATCGATTTCCTGTCTGAATAAATATAGGAAATCGATCTTGTCCTATGTATTCGTAAGGGAGAAAAGGCATGAGTGTTGCTAAACCAGAAGTTATTGTAACGATTTTTGCTGTCGTTAGTCGATCTTCATCGACTGACGACAGCAAAAATAAAAGTACCTCATCTTTGGGCTTCATTGTAGAAAATGTAAAGATATATTGTGTTTTCTGCAAAATGAGACCAGATCTCAATTATAAGTAAGTGCAGCCGAAAATTATTTCAGTTCACACAGAGGAATGTGAATTGATTTTTGGGCAATTGCAAGGAAAGAAGAAAAGCATTAATTAAGAAGATATTTTGGTTGAATTTCTGGGTAATTGTGGAGAAAACTTATGAAGCAAAGAAAAAAATTATGTGAATTAATTGCATAGAAAATGAGAGGAATTTACAATTTGATTGAGAGGTTTTGGCTGAATCTATGGACAATTGCAAAGAAATTTCCTTCGAAAAGATACCAAAAAAGGGAACTATTTACATCTATTCACCGAGGTGTGTGATTTATTGAAGAAAATTTGTATATATTGGTGTCGTGTTCATAAACGTCAACATTCGATATAATATTATTCATTTTTTAATTGAAGGGTCAATTCGTTCCAACCCGTGACCCGCTTAGGGATGGATTGAACTGCTATTTTATAGGTTTCACTTCTTTAATTAAAAGGGTCAGCCCGTTTCAACCCATTTATCTCTTTAGCCCGTTAGAGTTGGATTGAATTGAGTTGAGTCAGGTCATTTTGATAGTTCTATATATAAGGAGGAAGATGTCGTGTTTCAGTGAAAAAATTATTAAATTACTGTTTTATACTATTAAAATATATAATTACTATCATAGATATATATATACACTCAGATAGTGTGAGTGAATATAACTAGGAGGACAATCAAATAAATAGTTCGGATTGTGAGTCTAATCAGGATAGATATATTGAGTTGGGTCTAATTTGTCTAAATACTTTGCGTTATAAGTTCAATTTGTATAGTTTTCCTTAAATGTTCTCGGTTAATAGTTTGGTGCGGAAAATTTCTTTGGTGTGATTAATAATTTGGTTCCCCTAAAAATATTTTTAGTGTTATTTAATGGGTCAAAAAATACTCTTTGGTGTAGAATCTTTCATCCTCAATCAAGAGATCTCAGATTCACGTCTCCTTGGATACAGAGTCACTGTTGTTAGAAGCTTTACCACTTAAACCAAAAAAAAAAAAAAAAAAGGGAAACCAATCAAAACGAGTTAGAGTAATTTCAGTTGACTTTTGAGAAATTTTCAGGAAAATCTAAGAATCTACACAGGTAGAAGACAATCATAGATTGTCTTCTTCTACTATAAATAAAAATCATTCATAAATTATTAACAATTATTCAATAAAAAAAAATCATTTTTTTCCCCATCAAATTTAATGATGTCAACACTCGAAAGTCCATCTTTCGAAGGTTATATTTTTCAAAATAATTCGTTCAGTATTAAGAATAATCCGATTTATGAAGTCTCTGAACAGAGCATTAATCATCAGATGAACAACGTTGTTGAAGAGATACGAATATTGATCGATGATGAGGAGACAACTACGATGAATTTCACAAATACATTGCCAACAACTAATAAGATTGTGATTTCTCACTCGTCGAGAGAATTCTCAACGAGATTGATGGAAATCACACTTGGAATAACAGGGCAGGCAGCTGTTTCCCTAATGGCTTATGTATCTGCCACCACAATGTCCTCGAGGTCACTTCGAGGACTAAATGTTGTGGTGGCAGCTAATGCTGTTGGATTTATTGCCACTTTTCTCGGGATGTGGTTGAGTAAGAAAAGCAAGAAAACTAAACAGGTAGCTGCTGCGTCTGCCGTTGCTGGGAAAACAGGCGGCGTAGCAGCTGCTTGCGCGATAATTGTAGCAATGGGGATGTTCCTTCCTGAAAATGTTATATCTATGTGGTTTATTGGATTTATATGCCTCTTCCCTGCTGTTGTTGTTGCTTTTTCTTAGGCTATTACTTTGGCTTATTATTACTATATATATTTCATGTTAGCATTTCGACTTTTTCGGTATGGGTTGGTCCGATCAAGAAAGGCATGGGGCTTTTGGGCCTTGCTCGGGCTAAGCTAGGCTAGAGGGGTAAGGGAGGGGAGGGGAATGAAATAGTAATTGTTTAGACTCTGTAACAATGTTGACTAGTGTGCGTCAGATTCTTAACAAAGTATACAATTTGAATGATTCGGCATGAGTGTGGTAATATTTTTAGAGAGTCTGAACAACTTAGATGATATATGTATAGAATTTGTTCGATACAAATTAAAGGAAAACATTTTCATTATAAAATGTGGCACATCTAGTGCAAAAAATGTAGATTTAAAATTAGTTCTTAGATGTTTTGTGGTAATTCACTTCTAATATAATCAGTCAACGATAGACAAAATTTGTAGCCAAGAAAAATAGTTCGTTGATAACTCATGTTACTGATCGATGGATTATCGTAAAATTATGATAGTTATAAGTAATTTAGCGATATGCACATCAAGAATTTTGTCTTTAATAGGGTGGCAAAATCGAACCCAACTTGTTTTGTTACTAACCTGCCTATTCATGAGCTCAGCCCATTAAAAGTTGGATTGATATCTGATTCAAGAATCAAGATTGACTAATGAATAATATTGTCAAAATGTTTTTAAAAAATCTTTTTCTTTTTAATTTGATCTGTTATACATAGACATAATAAAGAAAAATAATAATTTTATTAAGTACTAAAATATTTAAAAAGACCAAGTAAAACAAATTAAGTTTAGTAAAAAACGGGTTGTATGGGTCTTGACCCATTATGTAATACATTACCTAACCCATTTTGACCCAAACAAATTTGAGTTGGATTGAGTCTTGGCCCGATTATTGTCTTTACTTATTATGACCCGCCTAAATTTGACCTAATAAAACATAATGTAAGCATGTAATCACTCTGCGCAAGTTTGTGAATATCACTCCAAATAAAATGAGTCGGACATATCATCAAACATGTTTGAATGCATATTTCACTTTAATCACAGATGAGATACAAATTACCAGCAAACAAGCGCAATAAGCAAAGATAATGTAAAGATATATAGTTCTTATTTCAAAATGAATTCAGATCTCATTTATAAGTAAGTGTAGCCTAAAATTGTTGAGTCCACACAGAAAGATGTGAGTTAATTTCTGGGCAATTGCTAGGAAAGAAGAAAAGAATTACTAAGAAGATATTTTGAAACTTAAGAAGGAAGCAAATAAAAGAAACATGTGATAAATTTTTAAAAAAGGATTTTTTGAAAAATATATACTCCCACCGTTTCACAAGAATGACCTGGTTCGATTTGACACGGAGTTTAAGAAAATAATAAAAAAAAAAATTGAATTTTGTGGTTTTAAATTAAAGTTATGTCAAATGTACAAAATCGTCTTTTAATCTTGTGGCTTTAAACATGCCACGTGAAAAGTTGAAATTAAAATTTTATCAAAAAAGAAAGAGGTCACTCTTTTTGAAACGGACTAAAAAAGAAAGGAGGTTATTCTTTTTTATACGGAGGAAATAGTAATTTTATGAAATTGAATATAAATATTCTCAGTTAATAGTTTGTAGGCCATAAATTTGAGAGAGTAAATTGCTTATATCAATAATTTTATTTTGAATTTTTAAATTTTTTGAAAATAACTTAAAGGACAAAATAAAATGATTCAATTTATGTCCTAGTTTTATTTTTCTTGTTAAATATGCTTACTTTAGAAGTTTAGTTATAGGGTAATGCTAAATGATCAGAAATATAATAAGTCTATAATATTCATTTTATTAAATTATTTTTTTTAATTAAAAGATATTAAAGTTAAAAAGGTAAAAATATTCAAAAAGGTAAAATAACATAGTGTGAAATTTGTTATTTTTATCATTCTAATCAAAAAGATTTTTTCTTCGTTATATTATGGACAAGATGAGTATGAGTCCAAAAAATGAAGAGATTTCCCTTTTATTGAAGATTTAGAATTCGAGCTCTGAATAAAAAAAAAAAATTGACTCTTGCACTATGAATGAAGTCATTTAAATTTGAGTTCCAAACTATCATCTATGTTTCAAAATCCAAGCTATAATCATATATGCATTAAGACACACCTAGTTCAGTAGAGAGTGATAATTAAATAGAGAAAAAAAATGAACAACAAATAGTTGATTTAATAAGTTTCAAGATGTATTTTAATGGAAAAATGTTTAATAAGTACCCTCTAGATTATAACTGAAATCTCAAAGACACACCTTACCTAAACTAAGGTTCTATTACTCAGAAAAATAAGCTCATAGTGCCTTTCAAGTTTTTAATCAAAAAAAATAGGACAAGTGGGACCCTCTTATTTTTCTTTACTTTTTTATTTTAAATATTAATAAAAGGACTAAACTAAGTAACTTTTTCGTAGTTTTCTGGACAATCACTGAAGTTGTTTGGACAACTTCTAAAGTTGCTAGGACAACTGTTGAAGTTGTCGAACGACTAAAGAAGTTGTTCCGACAACTATTACAGTTGTCGGACGATTAAAGAAGTTGTTCCGACAACTACGACAGTTGTTGGACTAAAGTGTAAAAGTTAAAAGTTTGGGACTATTGTGAAAATATCTTTTAACCTAATCTTTTTTTTGTCACCTCTACCTAATTTTTAAAACTTGAAGGACTTTTACCTAATTGACAAACTACTTTATCCTTTTTAATAGACCTTCCCCTATTACCCTTAAACTTTTTTTTAAAAAAAAATTGTGCACCTTTTTGACTTACATGACATCCAAATATCTCGCATTCACCTCAATTGCATGGAGTCACGAAGTGTGCTACATAAGACAAAAGGGTACAAATTATATAAAAAAAATAAGTTCAGGGGTAATAGGACCTTAGAATAGTTAAGTTGTGTCTCTGAGATTTCGATCATACTCTAGAGAGGATATTTGTGCATTTTCAAAAAAAAAAATAAAAAAATATATATATAGTTGAGAATTTAACTTCCAATAGTAAACTCTTTGTCCTTTAGTGAAAACCAATAAAACTGTGTGATTTTTAGTTGCCTTTTGAGAAATTTTCATAAAATCCAAGAACACGTAGAAGACACATTCATGGTCTATAAATATAGACATAGAATTATTAAGAATTCTTCAATAATAAAAACTAATTCATTTTTTTTCCGTCAATATTGATAGTGTCAAAACATTCGTTCAATGTTAATAATAACCCGATTTATGAAGTCTCTGAACAGAGAATTAATGTTGTACAAGGTGGAACTACAAATAATCATCGTATGAACAATGTTGTTGAAGAGATACGAACATTGATCGATGATGAGGAGACAATTGCGATGAATTTCACAAATAAATTGCCAAAAATCAGTAAGATTGTGATTTCTCACTCGTCGAGAGAATTCTCAACAAGATTGATGGAAATCACACTTGGAATAACAGGTCAGGCAGCTGTTTCCCTAATGGCTTATGTATCTGCCACCACAACATCCTCGAGGTCTCTTCGAGGACTAAATGTTGTGATGGCAGCTAATGCTGCTGGATTTATTGCCACTTTTCTCGGGATGTGGTTGAGTAAGAAAAGCAAGAAACTAAACAGGTAGCTGCTGCGTCTGCCGTTGCTGGGAAAACAGGCGGCGTAGCAGCTGCTTGCGCGATAATTGTAGCAATGGGGATGTTCCTTCCTGAAAATGTTATATCTATGTGGTTTATTGGATTCATATGCCTCTTCCCTGCTGCTGTTGTTGCTTTTGCTTAGGCTATGCCTTTGGTATGAGTTGGTCCGATCAAGAAAGGCATGGGGATTTTGGGCCTTGCTCGGGCTAGAGGGGTAGGGGAGGCTTTTGGGCCTTAAGAAAGTGTATTTTTGAATGATCCGACACAAGTGTGACAATATTTTTGAAGAGTCTGAACAACTTAGATGATAAACGTATAGAATCTGTTCGGTACAAAGAAAACAGTTTCATTAAAAAGTGTGGCACATCTAGTGCAATGTAGATTTAAAATTTGTTCTTAGAGGTTTTTTGGTAATATATCATTCACTTCTAAAAAGATTCAACGATAGATAAAATTTGTATCCAAGCCAACTTAGAGACGGATTATTGTAAAATTATGTTAGCTATAGCCTATAAGTAATTTAGCGATAGGTTGGAGATGCACATCAATAATTTTATTTTTAATAGAAGTGAAAAAATTAAACCCAACCCATTCAACCCGTTTAAGTTTGGGAGTGTTACTGAACCCAACATGTTCAACCCGTCCAACCCGTTTAAGTATGGGCATGTTACTGACCTGCGTATTCAGGAGTTCAACCCATTAAAAATTGGATTGATACGTAATCCAAATTGACTCATGAAGAATCTTGTCAAAATATTTTTTTTCTAAAATTTGATAAGTTATATATAGTAAATAAAGAAATAAAAATTTATCCAGTACAGTAAAATAAATTAATCTTAGTAAAAAATCGGATTGGGTTGGGTCTTGACCCGTTCTGTAACCCATTTTGGCCCAAATAAATTTGAATTTGATCGAGTCATGACCCGTTTGTTGTCTTAATCATTATGACTCGCCCAAATTTGACCTTATGCCCAATTGCCTCCCGTAATATTTAATAATAAAAAAATAGATATTTTTGTCTACTGAGGTATTCCTTCAAACTTATTTAATTATAATATATGTACTAAAGTTGTTTAATTGTTATCATGTGAAATAAGATTCTAGTTTTATTATGAAGATTCTTTTACGTACACAAAATGGATAAACCTTGTGTTTTATTTCTAGTCATCGTATAATTTAATTGACCTATTCACAAGGGCGGAGCTACAATGAAACGTGACTTTACAGACGAATTCAATACTTCTACTTAAACATGTCTCCCTACCTACCTAGTCATCTCTTATTCAACAAATGAAGAAAAGTAAAAGTTCAAAAGAAAACTGAAAATCATATTTTTATTGAAATTTATGTAAATATATAGTTTACTAATATTGTCAAAATATATGCTTCGATTTTATATATTGTATATAATATACACTAGTTATACATAATGAGTATACATTTTATTAAGCAGATGAGTCAGGTATTGGGCCATAAATATCCCATTTTCCTT
>CM040622.1:6682734-6727535 GCA_022817965.1 Solanum lycopersicoides | reverse complement strand
CCAATCCCTAACACTAGCCCATTGAAGCAGTCTTTTTGTCTTTTATTACACACATGTAATGTTAGAATTCATTTTCTCGTTAGACGTGTAACTGTCAGATAATTGAGAGTGAAGCTAAAATCTTTGTGAATATATGAGGACTTTGAGCAAGCCTCAGGGCCGTTGAGATGTTTGCTTTTCCAGTCTGATAATTTTTTGTGCATAATTTGATTTTTTTTCGTGACTCTTCTTCTGTGTTGTCGATTCAGTTGCTGTCCAACATAACAGGAAGTGCCAAGATATCTATTCCTATGACAATTGTGGTGTCTGGGATAGCAAAAATGTTTGTCGGTGAGCTTATTGAAACAGGTAAATAGATCGATCCACTTTTTATAGAAGATAATTGATGAAGCAAAACTTTATCCTTTATTTGGGAATAGCAAGGATGAATTGTGTTTGGAATGATTTTATTTGGTTTCTTTTCTTAGACACTAGTGCACGGAACCAAAATACTAGCCAAACTATCATCAGTTTCTGACCAATTTGCAACAATTAGGCATTAAAAGTCTAAGACCCGTAATACTATCCATTATTGAGCATGTTGGTTATATTCATTTGAAACACTAACTCCTTTAAAAGTAACAAAGAGTGGCTCTGAAATGTCTTCTATGTACTCACACATCGTACCTATGCTAATTAAGCACCCACCAACGTGTCTGATGCATTTGATGTGTCTGACTGGTTAAGGATGTTTGGCACTACAACTAGGGGAAACGTAGAACTTCTTAAGCAAGAAAAATAAAATGACCCTCCTGCCTCAGTGTTGGCCCAGGCACTGCCCCTCCTTTGTTCCTAGTGGTCTCTGTTACCCTCTACCTGTAAAAGCTCACTGTCACATTCTTTCTCTGCTTTCCTCTCCCTTCTTCAAAAGATGGATAGAATCAACTGAATGTTTCGTAAACATAGGTGAACTATGTTTAACCAATCTCTAGTCTAATTAGGCAGTAAAGAGTTGCCAATCTTTAGTGTTTCAAGGTGGAAATGCCCTCAGTTAAAGAAAGTTGAAGGGCTATACTGCATTGATTTTCTCCAAGTAATGATGCTCAATCATCTTACAATACATTTTGCAGCTAAAATGGTGATGTCAGAGAGAAAAGATACAGGGCCAATCAGGCCATGTCACATAAGAGAAGCATACAGAAGGCTAAAACTTGAAGGCAAGATTCCAAAAAAATCAGTGCCAAGGCTTTTCCGTTAGTGAACGTGGAAGCAACCTGTAGTTATATTTCAGGTTCATTGTCTTCCTTTTGCTTACAAGTCCTGTAATGTATCTATGTTGAATTGTCGCAAATCCTTAATTTCCTTGCACTTCCAGGTCAAGTAAACATTTCTAGTCACAAAATTGTCGAGTTCTGCTGACACTTTTGCATTGCCTATTCTATGTAGGGTTAGCCTGTTTATTTAATTACTTAATCAGAGGGAAGGAGTTTTACATTTGTGAAAATATTTGTACAGCCCGGAACTGAAAATGTTGGAAGGAGAACACAAAGATTGCAACATCTTGGCTATTTAATAACAGCATCATTGTATTTTTGGGCAAATTATCATTGTATTAGTAGGCAAACTACTAAATACTTAGAATGTGTGAGACTTGGTATCGTCCATGGTTGAGTTTGTTGACCATGTTGTGAATTTCTCAATGCACTTGGACGGAAGAGAAAATGTGGAGTGACGGACAACAATGCTCCTTCATCCACCATGTTGTGTGGAGGCAGCACAATGGTCCTAAACTTTATCAAGTAGAATAGAAACCAAAAGACAATTCAGATCAGTTTGATTGTTCTTCTCTTTGATTCTCACTGTGGACGTTGTCGTTCATTTTCAAAATCATTTGTTCACGCTCTTTAAGTTTTTACAATGTTTCTAATCCCTTGTTCGCCATTCTCTCAGATTTGTAGCAGTCAGCCACTTTCCTCGCAGAAAAGGCGTAGGGATAAACTTGTAAATCTTGGGCGAAAAGATTGGATGAGGTGTACCTTTACAAGGTGAGTCTTTAGCTTCTCTTTGAGATGTTGGGGTTCCATCAAAGAAGTGAATTTCGAGAGGCATCAGCCACGGTGGGAAGAGAGCTTTCACCTTGACGGAAGGATTGACAGGACGAAGATCCAGAACAATTGTTTCTTAACTGTGTAGTTTTTAGTGTTGGTACATTGAGTTTCAGCTGTTGCTATCTTTTTCCCTTTCCAGAAGGGCATACTTAGGATACATGAAATTATGAAAATAGTAGAAAATGTGGAAAAAACAGATCGAGTTAAGTGCATTTCAATTTATGTCTCTTCTCCACCTACCTAATTCCCCGACCGTTCCAGATCATCCCAACCCCCGTCACCCGAACCCCCACTTTCCATCCCCCTTTTGTTTTTTCTTGCTTAACTTACCAAACATAAGAAAATAAATAAGAAATCTACTTGTTTTCCGAGAAAATATTTTTTAGAAAATCATTTTCGGTGAAAAATATTTTCCTTTCCTACCAAACACACCTGGATATTGAAAAAATCAATCATTTGTCAAGTGTATACATATACTTCAATGGACCTGTATCAAAAGCCCACTACATGTATATTAGCCACTTTGGTTAGTTCCATCTCTGTATATATACAACGTTGCGCGTATACCCCATATTAGTGAATAAAAAAGTAAATATTTAAATATTTTATAAGTATTATTCTCTCCGTTTCACAAATAACGATCTAGTTTGACTTGACACGGAGTTTAAGAAAATAAAAAAGACTTTTGATCATGTGGTCTTAAATTAAAGTTATGTCAAACAGGGGCATCGCTATCCTTTGACATTGGACACCTTTTATCAGAAAATTACATCATATTTATAAATAAAATAATAATTTAAATGGTTAAATAACATAATTTGGACACCCTTGAAAATAATAAAGTTTTTCTAGTTAAGTGATTTTAGTCCTTCAGCTCTTGCAAAGTTCTTTGCAACTTGCAATGCGTGAGTTCGATTCCCGTGATTTGACTTTGATTTTTTTTCTTAACATAAAATATTTAGACATAATTTAAAATTAATTATTTAATTTAAAGCTAATAAGCAAATTCTATTTTTTATTAAAAATTTAAATAAAATTTAAAAGTAATTATTTAATTTAAAGTTAATAAGCAAATTCTAACTCGTTTGATTCTACTCTTTATTTTTCATTCCTCATTGTTACTTGTTAGTCATTAGAGGTTTGTGAAATCTTGAAGTATAAAAGTGATTTCACTCTAAACTGAAATATCTCTCTCTTTTTCTTTGTTTGTTCACTTCCTATCAAATAAACGTGAACACTAAAGCTAAATATTATATAGTCTAATTTTAAAAAAATTGCTTTATTTAAATTAAAAAAATTAATCATTAATGTTATGTAGTTTGATTTACAAAATTTAAGTACATCCATTCGTTAAATTATTTTTACCAGCTATGAGATTTTTTGACACCCTTCATAAAATTTCTAGCTACGCCATTGATGTCAAATGTATAAAATTGCTCTTTGATATTGTGGCCTTAAACATATCACGTGGAAAGTTGTTATAAAAAAAAAATAGGTTATTATTTTTGAAATAGACTAAAAAGAATTTGATGTCATTCTTTTTTAAACGAAGGGAGTATAAATTTACACGGTCGGATAACTTATTTCTTGCGTCTTTCTAGTACAGGTATTTGTTTCCTCATGAAATAGAAGATATATAGAGATATTATTCTCTTTGGTTGTGTCAAGTGTGTGAAGACAATTAGAAGAATGTCGTATACATATAGACTTGTATTTTATAGTTTTTTTGATAAAGAATTTTATTCGTTTCGGCTTACAATATTTTCATAAGGAATTATAGTTATGTTACCTATAAATAGTAAAAGGAAATTGCTCAAATATACCAATAAACTTTGAGAAAAGGTTGATTGATGTCATCTGTTAAAAGTGTGACTCATTTATACCATTTTCATTTGAGAAAAAGTTGATTCATGCTATTATTTGTTAATTGAAATGATATAGATGAGTCAAACTTTAAAAAGATGGTATAGATGAACCTTTACTTAAAATTTGATGACATAATTGAGCCTATTCATTTTTTAAAAATAATTTTATTAATGACATGGCCGAATCATAATTTGACTTGACCATGTGTAAAAAATAAAGATTAGTAAAATAATGGCATGAATAGAGCTGTCAAAATAGGTTGACCCAACCCAACCCTAACGGACTAGAGAGTTAAATGGGTTGGGACGGCTGACCCTTTTAATTAAAGGGCCTATAAAATAGCAGCCCAACCCAACCCTTAGCGGGCCACGGACGGATTGACCCTTCAACCAACAAATGAACAATATTACTCTCTTAGAAAGAATATCTAAGAGTATCGAACGTTTCATTTATGAACACAACATTCATACATACAAATTTTCATTTATGAATCACACACTTCGGTGAATACTTACAAAAATACATCTATGAATCACACACTTTGGTGAATACATACAAAGATATATAATAGTCAACATAAAATTTAACGAAAAAACGTTGACCATTCCACCATTTCTCTAAAAAAAAACTAGCTAGTTTAAAAGACTTTATTTTTAAAAAATATTTATTAATAAAAACTTTACAAATAAAACACTACTAAAAATGTATATAAAAATATTTTAAAATATTCATAGGCTGCGGGCTGTAACCAAAATTTTTCATAGACGTTCGTTAAGACATTTGCAATGGACCCAATTAGGTGACTTTCAATTTGCTTTCTGTCATTTTGCATTATCAAATGTTAGCCTAAAAATATAAAGCATGTGGAAGCACAAATTCAATATATACTACTTTATATGTCTCAATTTATGTGACACAAATATAATTAAAAGAACCAATTAAATTTAATATAATATTTTTTTTTACTAATTACGTCATTTTTTAAATAATATATATTAATTCTTCCTATCTCAATTTATGTGGTATGAGTGAAATTTTGAGAGTCAGTCCATTTTTAATATATTATTATATATTTTAAATTCTTAACTTTCACCGACTTACCCTAACCCGTTCACATTCTCTCTTCTTTTTTTATATGAAAATTAAAAAAAATTGTTCCCCTTTCCCAATTTATAGCACATGTAAAATTTTGAGAATCAAACTAAATTGTTAATATACTCTTTTAAATATTTAAATTGTTAATTAATGTAATTTAATTATAGTACTACTTTTTTTTTTTTGTAATTTAAACAAAGTCAAATTAATCATAATTACAATACTACATATAAAAAAAGAGGAAACCAAATTGAAGATAAAAACAAACTTCACAATTACTAGAAAAATGGAAGAAGTTAATGAACATGGTCCTATATATATTGTCACCATAAGAAACACTTCAAAGTAAAATAAAATAAAATATATACTATTTTACTTAATACAATTATATGGGGAAGGCTTCATTGAGTGTGCTTTTGCTAGTCACTTGTTTGATCTTTTCATTTTCATGTGGTTAGTCTCTCTTTGTTTCTTTATTCTATTTATGAGCATTAGTCAATTCTTTTGAATATAATAATATTAAATCATAATTATCAAGAAATTTCCCATATGTGGTAATTAATTAATGATCTTTTCATCTGGTTAGTCTCTCTCTTTTAAAATTAAAATGATTTTTTCTATGTTTTTACTACTACTACAACAACAATGTATATAATAATTTTGAACTTTTTGTAACAACGTATTTAAATTACTAATTGTTTCGCTTGTGAATATTTTAATTTTATATCTGTTTCTATTCGATTATCGTTTATATATATTTTTTTGAATTATCAGATGTCATTATGATGGGTCAAGCATGTACTTTGGCATCAGAGTGTCCAACTCTATGTAGGGTTGGAATTCGACAATGTGTTGATGGTGTGTGTGTTTGTTGTGTTGGTCCAACATGTCAAGGTGATCAAGAAAACATTAATCTAGGTCAAATATTATGACCTTACAAGATTATTCTAATTAAAAGCTATTTATAGAGCTTATTATATGTAAATCCAATGATTTGATTATTGGATATTAATAAAGATTATTATTATTTTATCGAATGATGAGTTGGCTATTTATGAAAAAGTTTAATATTTTGAAGTTTTGACTAGTATCTTTATAACTCACAATCATTATATTTGATCATTATTACTGTCAATCTAGCATTTATAATTGTCAATAATTAGTATTAAAAAATTGCTTTCATCGAACAAGCAATTGTATATTATTCGTAACGGAGTCAGAATTTTTAATACGAAATCCTTAGTAAGGAGTTAGGGAAACTGTACGTACAGTCTTTCTTTACTCTTATGAATAATTGGGCATTGCCCGTTTTAATCTAAAATAAAAGAAAGGAGTTAGGGAGTAGTATATACAGCCTCACCATGATTCGAGGAATATTTGGGCATTTTGGAGCCATTTTATAGGAATTAGACGATTTTTTCATTTTTTATGTGTATATTAATTAGCCCATAAATATATTATGAAATGGATTTCAGACAATTTTTTTGAAAAAACTTTACGAGACTCTCCTTAGGAAGTTGGGGAGCAGTATTTATAGCCGCACCATGAACTGCGACATTTTTGGGCATTTAAGAGTCATTTTATATGAATTAGGCAATTTTTCTTCAATTTTTAATGTGTTAGCCAGTGAATATTTGATTAAATGAATTTCGGGTGATAATTTTGAATAAACTTTACGAGCCCATCCGTAAAGAGTTGGAGAGCAGAATGTATTCACCATGATTCAAGATATTTTTTTTTGGATATTTAGAAATCAATTTATAGGATCTTTTTTTCGTGTGTGTGAACCCATGAATATTTGGTGAAATAGCTTTTGAGAGATTTTTCAGATGACTTTACAAGACCCTCCATAAGGAGTAGGGGTTGTGTAGTACGTATAGCTTCACCATGAACCGAAGCATTTTTTGGCAGTTAGGAGCCACTTTATAAAAATTAGATGATTTTTTTTCAATTTTTTATGTTAGACAATGAATATGTGATAAAGTGAATTTTGAGCGATTTTTTTTTTGAAACTTTATGAGACCCTCTTTAAAGAGATGGGGGAGCAGTGTGTATAGTCGGACCATCATCTGAGGAATTTTTGGGTATTTAGGAGCCTTTATAGGAATTATGCAAAAAAAATTAAATATTTCTTATGTGTCAGCCCATTAATAATTGTATAAATGTCTTCTGAGAGAACATCAAAATATTTTTTTACAAGATCCAACGTACAGATTTGGGGGAACCATACATATAGCCTGTCCATGGTCCGTGATATTTTTGGACAGGCGCCTACAAATATTTGGTGAAAGGAGTTGGGGAGACATACATACAATTTCAACATGATTATCAGAGACATTTTTGGACATTTAGAAGTCATTTTATAAGAATTAGACGATTTTTAAAAAAATATTTATGGGATTCTTTGTAAGGAGTTGGGAGAGAAATACGCATAGTTCATCATGACTCGAGGCATTTTTGGGCATTAGAAGCCATTTTATAGAAATTAGGCGTTTCCCCCCCAATTTTATAGGTGTGTTAGCCCACGAATAACTGATGTAATAGCTTCAGGGCAATTTTCTGAAAAAAACTTTACGTAACCCTACGTAAGGAATTGGTAGAGTAGTACGTATATTCAAACATTTTTGGGCATTTAGGAGCCAATTGAGGAGTAGTACGTTAGTTCATGAATATTTGGTGAATTAACTTTCGAGTGATTTTTTTTAAAAAACTGTACAAGACCCTCCTCCGTAAGAACTTTTAGGAACACTATTTGTAGTCTCACCGTTGGAATTACATGTATACTATATTTACTTATGTTACCAATTGTCAATTCTTGGTCATTGTCATTTATTGAAACATTTTAGGAAATTTAAGAGGCTTTTTTTTTTAAGAAATTAGGCATTTTTTTAATGTGTGTTAACCATGAATATATGGTGAAATGACTTTTGAATAATATTTCAGAAATTTTTTTATGTAACACTCCGTAAGGAGTTGGGCTAGCAGGACATATAGCCTCACCATGATGCGAGGTACTTTTAGGCATTTAGAAATCATTTTATAGAAATTATGGGATTTTTTTAATTTTCCTGAATAAAATCCATAAATATTTGATGAAATGGCTAACCGATAATTTTTTTGAAAATGTTTACACACCCCTTGTAAGGAGTTTGAGAGATTAGTACACATAACTTCATCATGATCCAATGTATTTTTGAGTATTTAAGAGCTAATTTATTGGAATTCGTCATTTTTCTTAATTTTACACTTGTTTGCCTATAAATATTTGGCAAAATGACTTCCATTTCGCATTATTGAATGTTAGCCTATAAATATACTGCATGTGCAAGCACAAACTCAATATTTACTACTCTATATATCTCAATTTATGTGGCACAAATATAATTAAGAAAATTAACCAAATTTTGATGTGATTTTTTAATATTTTACTAATTACATGATTTTTTCAATAATATATGTTAATTCTCCCTATATCAATTTATGTGGTATATATATTTTTTAAAAGTTATTCATTTCAATATATTGTTAAATATTTTAAATTTTTAACTTTCACCGACTTATCCTAACCCGTTCATATTCTCTTTTATATATAAAAAATAAAAATATATTTTATTCCCATGTCCCAATTTTTAGCATATGTGAAATTTTGAAAATGAACGAAATTGTTAATATACCTTTTTAAATATTTAAATTGTTAATTAGTGTAATTTAATTATAGTACTACTTTTTTCTTCTTAATTTATACAAGTCAAATTAATCATAATTACAACATTACATATAAAAAAAGAGGAAAACAAATTGAAGATAAAAACAAACTTCACAATTACTAGAATAATTGAAGAACTTAATGAACATGGTCCTATATATTGTCACCATAAGAAACACTTCAAAGTAAAATAAAATAATATATATATACAATTTTACTTAATAAAATTAAGTAGTTAGTATGGGGAAGGCTTCATTGAGTGTGTTTTTGCTAGTCACTTGTTTGATCTTTTCATGTGGTTAGTCTCTCTCCTGTTTTTTTATTCTATTTATGATGAACATTAGTCAATTTTTTTAAAATTATAATAATATCATAATTGTCAAGTTTTCCTTTTGAAATTGATTTTTTAAAATATTTGAACAAGCACATTGTTATAAAGAGATTTTATTATATAATGAAAAGATTTATTCAAAATAAAATTTTGTTAGAGATATCAAATGAACGAGTTGATCTGAATTTGAATGATTTTCGATTTTTCAAATGTTGTGATAGGACAACCATGTTCTATTTATTCGGATTGTCACGGGCCATGCAAAAAAGGATATCCATCATGTGTTAAGGGCGTGTGTGGTGGTTGTATTGGTTTTCCAGCAATATGCAATCTTACTAATCAAGAAAACATTGACTTTGGTCACAAAGTAATAAACTTGGAAAACATTTCTTAATTATTTTGTTAAACCTATTTAGATTTGATATACTACTCGTAAACTTTGCAATGTCGTATGAATAACATTATTGAATTTATACTTCATTACATATGCATTTTCTTACTTTTACGGAGGCTATGATATATCACACTTGGAGAGCGAGGAATTGGAAAATATATGTAGGAGTAAATGTACAAAAGGAGCAAGTTATAACACAAATCAAAAAAGAATTCATAGACAGAATAAGTAGATTTCGGGAATCAAAAAAACTGTATAAATATTTGAGTTTTATTTAAACTTTAACTGGTAACAAGCTGTGAGGAGAGGAGAATAGACTAGGAACGTTGTGTTGTTAGGTGATAAAAGCTGTAATTATCGTTTTTTTTTATCAATGGTAGTGTTCACAGTTGTTAAAAAACATGTAAATGAAGTTATATCGTAAGTTTAATAAATTACTTCATTGTCTTCGTTTCAATCTTCAATCATTATATATATATATATATATATATATAGATTTGTATTAAGTATAATCAAATCTTCTAATAATTAACATATTTTTATGGCATATTTTTAGCATTCCAAGATTTTATAATAAAATGATAATTGTTTTCCTAAAATTACAATGATAATGACATAAATAATAGAGGCCTCGCTCAGATGGTTGAAGCAACCATGGCTAACCACCATTAATTTGCCATTATTGTTGAAAAATGATATTTTAGTCAGATAAAATGGTGACTAACAATGACCTTCTTTCTCATCATTTTTCTTTCATCATCTCCGTCAAAAATATCAAATGTCGACGTTGATAAATTGTACCATTACAATGACGAAAAAAATAGGAGAATCAAATGACGAGTCCAGACAGTGAATCGAACTTCGAGAAATACTACCATGCTAACTCGTTCATAGACACTCCAACAAGCTTCAACAGTTGTTAATGTTGTTTGAATTGATTTGGGAAGATGGATTTTATTTATATTTATAAAAAAAGAAATCAATTTGAAATGCCACATGGCTTTTCTATATTGGTTAGAGGCTATTTTTTAAACTACTCACGCGCTCTTGCAATGTGAGAACACAACAGGTGCAAAAATAAGTGAAAATGGCATATGAAGTTTCGTTGAAAATAATTTAGTGGGGTAATAGGATCTCCACAAAGTTCAAATATCTTTTTATAAAACATGTCTTACTTTAATGGGATAATTATGTATTTTCCTTTGTTTATTAAACGACCCATTACGTAATTTACATTAAAAGAGACTTATGTTCGACATGAAGAGATTGTATGTACCATGTGAAATGATTATATTAAAAAGTAACTAGTTACTACTACTATTAAATAGTAATTTTTATAAAATTATGTATATCTAAAAATTTGTGATTAATCACAGACAACTATGTAACTTAAAACGGCAAAGGGTCAAATATACCCCTGTATTATAAGAAATAGTTTAAATATGTTCCTAGTTATACTTTTGGGCTAAATATATCCCTCCAGTTATACTTTTGGGCTAAGTATACCCTTATGATTAACAGAGAACGCGTAGACGATTGAGATTAAATAAACTATTCAAATAAATAAACTATTCAATCCTAAAAGACATAATGGAAATCATACAACAAAAATCTTTGGCGAAGCAGAAGCTCCAAGTTGCAGACGTTGTTGGGCAAGAACTCAAGCGTCCATTAAGTTTTCTGGTTTGAAAGACAATTGGGTGGGTTAATGTGTATGAGGTCGGGTTAAGTTAGCAGGGCGGGTTATAAAATTTGATTTATTTTTAATTGAATAGTTTATTTAATCTCAGTCGTCCACGTATATTTAGTCTAAACGTATAACAGGAGGGGTATATTTAGCCCGAAAGTATAACTAGGGGCATATTTAAACTATTTCATATAGTACAGGTGTATATTTAACCCTTTACCGAACTTAAAAACTACCATTTTTTTTAAATCAATTCAAACGTGCTTATAACCATATCAATATTATCTATATTTACTAAAAAGATATCATGAATTTAATGAACATGGTCCTATATATATATATATATATTAATAAATGTATCTGTGCTTCGCACTGTCTTAAATAATGTTATTGACTGTATATCGCATTACATATGCTTTTTCTCACTTTTATATAGTTATATATCGTAATAAAAAATAATAGGCAAAACTTACAAATTTATGAAGTTTTATTGCAATAAAAAGAATTAACCATCCACAACAAAGATAATACTTGAAAAGGTAAAACGACAACTTCATATGAATTCAGTAAAATATTACTCTTTCTGTTCCATTTTATGTGATACTTTTCGTTCTTCGAGAGTCAAACAGTTTAACTTTGACCGGACATTTGTGTATGAAATCTTCAATTTTTTTGAAATGAAATTTATATATTTGTAAACAGTACTATAAGTCACAATAATTGATAATTTAAAATGTTAAAGGATATATGAAAAACTTACGATAAAAAATAGACTTGTTTGAATCTCGAAATGCAAAGAGTACCACATAAAATAAGACGAAGGGAGTAATTTTTATATATATATATATATATATATATTATTGTTACAATCAAGAGGAAAACAAGCTAGAAAACTTCATATGAATTCAATAACTTTAACTTAAATCACGTACGTACGTACAAATAACAAATTTCGAATCTAGAAAAAGCAAAATGCAGCAAAAACCATGGCGAACTTCAAGCAAGTGATGGAGAAGTTTTTGCAGAACTTAGCTGCGTTTGGGTATTTCCTCAGCAAATACAATGCACTGAAAGAAGTAGCAAAAGATATCATAAGAAAAACTACGAATACATGGAAAAAAGATCGATTTCCTGTCTGAATAAATATAGGAAATCGATCTTGTCCTATGTATTCGTAAGGAAGAAAAGGCATGAGTGTTGCTAAACCAGAAGTTATCGTAACAATTTTTGCTGTCATTAGTCGATCTTCATCGACTGACGACAGCAAAAATAAAAGTACCTCATCTTTGGGCTTCATTGTAGAAAATGTAAAGATATATTGTGTTTTCTGCAAAATGAGACCAGATCTCAATTATAAGTAAGTGCAGCCGAAAATTATTTCAGTTCACACAGAGGAATGTGAATTGATTTTTGGGCAATTGCAAGGAAAGAAGAAAAGCATTAATTAAGAAGATATTTTGGTTGAATTTCTGGGTAATTGTGGAGAAAACTTATGAAGCAAAGAAAAAAATTATGTGAATTAATTGCATAGAAAATGAGAGGAATTTACAATTTGATTGAGAGGTTTTGGCTGAATCTATGGACAATTGCAAAGAAATTTCCTTCGAAAAGATACCAAAAAAGGGAACTATTTACATCTATTCACCGAGGTGTGTGATTTATTGAAGAAAATTTGTATATATTGGTGTCGTGTTCATAAACGTCAACATTCGATATAATATTATTCATTTTTTAATTGAAGGGTCAATTCGTTCCAACCCGTGACCCGCTTAGGGATGGATTGAACTGCTATTTTATAGGTTTCACTTCTTTAATTAAAAGGGTCAGCCCGTTTCAACCCATTTATCTCTTTAGCCCGTTAGAGTTGGATTGAATTGAGTTGAGTCAGGTCATTTTGATAGTTCTATATATAAGGAGGAAGATGTCGTGTTTCAGTGAAAAAATTATTAAATTACTGTTTTATACTATTAAAATATATAATTACTATCATAGATATATATATACACTCAGATAGTGTGAGTGAATATAACTAGGAGGACAATCAAATAAATAGTTCGGATTGTGAGTCTAATCAGGATAGATATATTGAGTTGGGTCCAATTTGTCTAAATACTTTGCGTTATAAGTTCAATTTGTATAGTTTTCCTTAAATGTTCTCGGTTAATAGTTTGGTGCGGAAAATTTCTTTGGTGTGATTAATAATTTGGTTCCCCTAAAAATATTTTTAGTGTTATTTAATGGGTCAAAAAATACTCTTTGGTGTAGAATCTTTCATCCTCAATCAAGAGATCTCAGATTCACGTCTCCTTGGATACAGAGTCACTGTTGTTACGAAGCTTTACCACTTAAACCAAAAAAAAAAAAAAAAAAGGGAAACCAATCAAAACGAGTTAGAGTAATTTCAGTTGACTTTTGAGAAATTTTCAGGAAAATCTAAGAATCTACACAGGTAGAAGACAATCATAGATTGTCTTCTTCTACTATAAATAAAAATCATTCATAAATTATTAACAATTATTCAATAAAAAAAAAATCATTTTTTTCCCCATCAAATTTAATGATGTCAACACTCGAAAGTCCATCTTTCGAAGGTTATATTTTTCAAAATAATTCGTTCAGTATTAAGAATAATCCGATTTATGAAGTCTCTGAACAGAGCATTAATCATCAGATGAACAACGTTGTTGAAGAGATACGAATATTGATCGATGATGAGGAGACAACTACGATGAATTTCACAAATACATTGCCAACAACTAATAAGATTGTGATTTCTCACTCGTCGAGAGAATTCTCAACGAGATTGATGGAAATCACACTTGGAATAACAGGGCAGGCAGCTGTTTCCCTAATGGCTTATGTATCTGCCACCACAATGTCCTCGAGGTCACTTCGAGGACTAAATGTTGTGGTGGCAGCTAATGCTGTTGGATTTATTGCCACTTTTCTCGGGATGTGGTTGAGTAAGAAAAGCAAGAAAACTAAACAGGTAGCTGCTGCGTCTGCCGTTGCTGGGAAAACAGGCGGCGTAGCAGCTGCTTGCGCGATAATTGTAGCTATGGGGATGTTCCTTCCTGAAAATGTTATATCTATGTGGTTTATTGGATTTATATGCCTCTTCCCTGCTGTTGTTGTTGCTTTTTCTTAGGCTATTACTTTGGCTTATTATTACTATATATATATATTTCATGTTAGCATTTCGACTTTTTTGGTATGGATTGGTCCGATCAAGAAAGGCATGGGGCTTTTGGGCCTTGCTCGGGCTAAGCTAGGCTAGAGGGGTAAGGGAGGGGAGGGGAATGAAATAGTAATTGTTTAGACTCTGTAACAATGTTGACTAGTGTGCGTCAGATTCTTAACAAAGTATACAATTTGAATGATTCGGCATGAGTGTGGTAATATTTTTAGAAAGTCTGAACAACTTAGATGATATATGTATAGAATTTGTTCGATACAAATTAAAGGAAAACATTTTCATTATAAAATGTGGCACATCTAGTGCAAAAAATGTAGATTTAAAATTAGTTCTTAGATGTTTTGTGGTAATTCACTTCTAATATAATGAGTCAACGATAGACAAAATTTGTAGCCAAGAAAAATAGTTCGTTGATAACTCATGTTACTGATCGATGGATTATCGTAAAATTATGATAGTTATAAGTAATTTAGCGATATGCATATCAAGAATTTTGTCTTTAATAGGGGTGGCAAAATCGAACCCAACTTGTTTTGTTACTAACCTGCCTATTCATGAGCTCAGCCCATTAAAAGTTGGATTGATATCTGATTCAAGAATCAAGATTGACTAATGAATAATATTGTCAAAATGTTTTTAAAAAATCTTTTTCTTTTTAATTTGATCTGTTATACATAGACATAATAAAGAAAAATAATAATTTTATTAAGTACTAAAATATTTAAAAAGACCAAGTAAAACAAATTAAGTTTAGTAAAAAACGGGTTGTATGGGTCTTGACCCATTATGTAATACATTACCTAACCCATTTTGACCCAAACAAATTTGAGTTGGATTGAGTCTTGGCCCGATTATTGTCTTTACTTATTATGACCCGCCTAAATTTGACCTAATAAAACATAATGTAAGCATGTAATCACTCTGCGCAAGTTTGTGAATATCACTCCAAATAAAATGAGTCGGACATATCATCAAACATGTTTGAATGCATATTTCACTTTAATCACAGATGAGATACAAATTACCAGCAAACAAGCGCAATAAGCAAAGATAATGTAAAGATATATAGTTCTTATTTCAAAATGAATTCAGATCTCATTTATAAGTAAGTGTAGCCTAAAATTGTTGAGTCCACACAGAAAGATGTGAGTTAATTTCTGGGCAATTGCTAGGAAAGAAGAAAAGAATTACTAAGAAGATATTTTGAAACTTAAGAAGGAAGCAAATAAAAGAAACATGTGATAAATTTTTAAAAAAGGATTTTTTGAAAAATATATACTCCCACCGTTTCACAAGAATGACCTGGTTCGATTTGACACGGAGTTTAAGAAAATAATAAAAAAGATTTTTGAATTTTGTGGTTTTAAATTAAAGTTATGTCAAATGTACAAAATCGTCTTTTAATCTTGTGGCTTTAAACATGCCACGTGAAAAGTTGAAATTAAAATTTTATCAAAAAAGAAAGAGGTCACTCTTTTTGAAACGGACTAAAATAGAAAGGAGGTTATTCTTTTTTATACGGAGGAAATAGTAATTTTATGAAATTGAATATAAATATTCTCAGTTAATAGTTTGTAGGCCATAAATTTGAGAGAGTAAATTGCTTATATTAATAATTTTATTTTGAATTTTTAAATTTTTTGAAAATAACTTAAAGGACAAAATAAAATTATTCAATTTATGTCCTAGTTTTATTTTTCTTGTTAAATATGCTTACTTTACAAGTTTAGTTATAGGGTAATGCTAAATGATCAGAAATATAATAAGTCTATAATATTCATTTTATTAAACTATTTTTTTTAATTAAAAGATATTAAAGTTAAAAAGGTAAAAATATTCAAAAAGGTAAAATAACATAGTGTGAAATTTGTTATTTTTATCATTCTAATCAAAAAGATTTTTTCTTCGTTATATTATGGACAAGATGAGTATGAGTCCACAAAATGAAGATGATTTCCCTTTTATTGAAGATTTAGAATTCGAGCTCTGAATAAAAAAAATAAATTGACGCTTGCACTATGAATGAAGTCATTTAAATTTAAGTTCCAAACTATCATCTATGTTTCAAAATCCAAGCTATAATCATATATGCATTAAGACACACCTAGTTCAGTAGAGAGTGATAATTAAATAGAGAAAAAAAATGAACAACAAATAGTTGATTTAATAAGTTTCAAGATGTATTTTAATGGGAAAATGTTTAATTACCCCTAGATTATAACTGAAATCTCAAAGACACACCTTACCTAAACTAAGGTTCTATTACTCGGAAAAATAAGCTCATAGTGCCTTTCAAGTTTTTAATCAAAAAAATAGGACAAGTGGGACCCTCTTATTTTTCTTTACTTTTTTATTTTAAATATTAATAAAAGGACTAAACTAAGTAACTTTTTCGTAGTTTTCTGGACAATCACTGAAGTTGTTTGGACAACTTCTAAAGTTGCTAGGACAACTGTTGAAGTTGTCGAACGACTAAAGAAGTTGTTCCGACAACTATTATAGTTGTCGGACGATTAAAGAAGTTGTTCCGACAACTACGACAGTTGTTGGACTAAAGTGTAAAAGTTAAAAGTTTGGGACTATTGTGAAAATATCTTTTAACCTAATCTTTTTTTTGTCACCTCTACCTAATTTTTAAAACTTGAAGGACTTTTACCTAATTGACAAACTACTTTATCCTTTTTAATAGACCTTCCCCTATTACCCTTAAACTTTTTTTAAAAAAAATTTGTGCACCTTTTTGACTTACATGACATCCAAATATCTCGCATTCACCTCAATTGCATGGAGTCACGAAGTGTGCTACATAAGACAAAAGGGGTACAAATTATATAAAAAAAATAAGTTCAGGGGTAATAGGACCTTAGAATAGTTAAGTTGTGTCTCTGAGATTTCGATCATACTCTAGAGAGGATATTTGTGCATTTTCAAAAAAAAAAAAAAAAAATATATATATAGTTGAGAATTTAACTTCCAATAGTAAACTCTTTGTCCTTTAGTGAAAACCAATAAAACTGTGTGATTTTTAGTTGCCTTTTGAGAAATTTTCATAAAATCCAAGAACACGTAGAAGACACATTCATGGTCTATAAATATAGACATAGAATTATTAAGAATTCTTCAATAATAAAAACTAATTCATTTTTTTTCCGTCAATATTGATAGTGTCAAAACATTCGTTCAATGTTAATAATAACCCGATTTATGAAGTCTCTGAACAGAGAATTAATGTTGTACAAGGTGGAACTACAAATAATCATCGTATGAACAATGTTGTTGAAGAGATACGAACATTGATCGATGATGAGGAGACAATTGCGATGAATTTCACAAATAAATTGCCAAAAATTAGTAAGATTGTGATTTCTCACTCGTCGAGAGAATTCTCAACAAGATTGATGGAAATCACACTTGGAATAACAGGGCAGGCAGCTGTTTCCCTAATGGCTTATGTATCTGCCACCACAACATCCTCGAGGTCTCTTCGAGGACTAAATGTTGTGATGGCAGCTAATGCTGCTGGATTTATTGCCACTTTTCTCGGGATGTGGTTGAGTAAGAAAAGCAAGAAACTAAACAGGTAGCTGCTGCGTCTGCCGTTGCTGGGAAAACAGGCGGCGTAGCAGCTGCTTGCGCGATAATTGTAGCAATGGGGATGTTCCTTCCTGAAAATGTTATATCTATGTGGTTTATTGGATTCATATGCCTCTTCCCTGCTGCTGTTGTTGCTTTTGCTTAGGCTATGCCTTTGGTATGAGTTGGTCCGATCAAGAAAGGCATGGGGATTTTGGGCCTTGCTCGGGCTAGAGGGGTAGGGGAGGCTTTTGGGCCTTAAGAAAGTGTATTTTTGAATGATCCGACACAAGTGTGACAATATTTTTGAAGAGTCTGAACAACTTAGATGATAGACGTATAGAATCTGTTCGGTACAAAGAAAACAGTTTCATTAAAAAGTGTGGCACATCTAGTGCAATGTAGATTTAAAATTTGTTCTTAGAGGTTTTTTGGTAATATATCATTCACTTCTAAAAAGATTCAACGATAGATAAAATTTGTATCCAAGCCAACTTAGAGACGGATTATTGTAAAATTATGTTAGCTATAGCCTATAAGTAATTTAGCGATAGGTTGGAGATGCACATCAATAATTTTATTTTTAATAGAAGTGAAAAAATTAAACCCAACCCATTCAACCCGTTTAAGTTTGGGAGTGTTACTGAACCCAACATGTTCAACCCGTCCAACCCGTTTAAGTATGGGCATGTTACTGACCTGCGTATTCAGGAGTTCAACCCATTAAAAATTGGATTGATACGTAATCCAAATTGACTCATGAAGAATCTTGTCAAAATATTTTTTTTCTAAAATTTGATAAGTTATATATAGTCATAATAAAGAAATAAAAATTTATCAAGTACCAGTATATTTTAAAAGACCAAGTAAAATAAATTAATCTTAGTAAAAAATCGGATTGGGTTGGGTCTTGACCCGTTCTGTAACCCATTTTGGCCCAAATAAATTTGAATTTGATCGAGTCATGACCCGTTTGTTGTCTTAACTCATTATGACTCGCCCAAATTTGACCTTATCTGCCCAATTGCCTCCCGTAATATTTAATAATAAAAAAATAGATATTTTTGTCTACTGAGGTATTCCTTCAAACTTATTTAATTATAATATATGTACTAAAGTTGTTTTAATTGTTATCATGTGAAATATGAGATTCTAGTTTTATTATGAAGATTCTTTTACGTACACAAAATGGATAAACCTTGTGTTTTATTTCTAGTCATCGTATAATTTAATTGACCTATTCACAAGGGCGGAGCTACAATGAAACGTGACTTTACAGACGAATTCAATAACTTCTACTTAAACATGTCTCCCTACCTACCTAGCTCATCTCTCTTATTCAACAAATGAAGAAAAGTAAAAGTTCAAAAGAAAACTGAAAATCATATTTTTATTGGAAAATTTATGTAAATATATAGTTTACTAATATTGTCAAAATATATGCTTCGATTTTATATATTGTATATAATATACACTAGCTATATACATAATGAGTATACATTTTATTAAGCAGATGAGTCAAGGTATTGGGCCATAAATATCCCATTTTCCTTTATTTTTCTTGAAGAACATCTCACTTGTTAATTACGTATTTTTTTTCTCTTTATTTTTTATCTAGTATCCGATGTGAAGCCCGATTGATTTGAATTTACATGTATAAGGTTATTTATAAGAAAAATGCTCCTCGAGAGAACTTCACTCAGGACTCAAAATCAAAACCTATACTTAAGGATAGCAAACATCACTGACTCAAATCATAAGTTGCGACGGATGTTTAACTATTTATTTGTGGTGATTGAAGTGATAGTAAGTTGTGACGACTTATTTAATATATAAACAAGTTGAAAGTATTTTTAGTGTCAACTTCGGATATCGAACATCGAGAGAGGAAAACAAAAAAGGAGATAGTCTACGATTAGTAAACAATGAGGTGATGAAAAATCTCATACTAATTGAAAAAATAATAATCTAAAAACATATGTTGGAGTTGGTTTAGTGGGATGAGGAAATGGAGACAAATTAAAGCACACAATATAATTTTAACAACAACAATATACGCTCAATATAATTTTACGAGTGAAGTCTAGAGTCGATATTTTTAATAATTTTTCTGCTCAAGTAAAAAAATTATGTATATATGTGTATAGCGGTACTCATTACCTTCAAACTAAGCGCTCAACTTTGTCAATTCAATATCGTCTTATTTATATTATATTTATCATTAGTACATAATTCTACACATTTTTCCCACTAAATTTAACTAATATATGTGTTTGCTTTTTGTAGTTTTTAAATCTTAAATCCGCGTCTCATTAATTAAATAAACAAGCAGGACAATTGATTTGTGAGGGAAGAAGTTGCATGCAAAAACCATCACCAAGTACATCCAAATAGCAAATAGAGTTCACAATTACTATATTTGATATTGCAAGGGGGAAAAGAACAGTGGAAATTAAAGTGGGACATGATATTTTTTTACTTGATCATGTAGAATCATTTATTTATCATAACTTAATATAATTAATTTAATGTGAATATTGAGTACATATACATATTTTTCATTTATCTTAATTCTTATATACCTTCTTAATCGCGGTGAATATTCAGAGTTTACGTATGGATTCATAAAAATTTGATACCTTTTATCTAAACTTTGTTTATGTATTAAATAAAAATTTATCGATATTTTTCACTAGAATATATGCCTTTTTAATAGTGGTGGATTCAGAGCTTTGTTTATGATTCACAAAAATAAGTTATTTTTGCTTAAACGCTGTTTTTGTACAATAAATATTTATTATAAATCCAATAATCATTATTATATATTTATTAGCAATCGATATATAAATTCAAAAATTCCAGACTTTTGAAACTATTTTTGTTTTTGTACTTCCATTTACCTCGATTGGCGTGTATTTAACCTATCCACCATGCACCCACATGGCCACAATAACAAATAAATTAGACATTATATTATTAGTGGAGAAATGCATAAATAAAAGTGGGGAACATGGAAAAAATATGAGGAAGGAAAATATGCTTGAGTTGTTGGAGATTATAAAAGTGCGTTTCCAAAACTTTTTATCTACTAGTGATTTGAAGTGATAAGTACGCATTCATAAATTTGATATTTGAGTTTTATTAGATATTGAGTTACCATTGGGATTGGTTTAATGCTCCCTCCCCCTTCTAATATGAGATTTTAAAATGAATACGTATTTAATTATATCTCAATATATATCAAACGTTAAAGTAGGAAAAAAACTAATTTCTACATGTCTTCCATGAATTATACACCCATATTTTTTTAGAGTAAATTGAATAAAAACCATTCTAACATCTTCTATAAATTATTGAGAAATTACAAGTTAGTGATGCCACTGAAGTTATTAATGGAGGCATTAATTAAAGCTTTGATTGACATGTACTTTGTGCTAACTTTATTTAGTTTGGTGTTAGGTCATTCATCATAGATATCAAAGATGAAGGTAAGTGTATATAAAACACTTTGAGATAAAGATTTCAAATGTTTTTTTTTCCAATTTTTTCACTCGATGTTCGATATATTGTCAATCTGTATTTGAAAAATAAAATTACTGATTCAAATAAAATTTTGCAAAAACACGAAGTAACTAAAGTTGATTGAACCAGTAAGAAGATGAAAGAAATTAATTTAGACAAAACGAAAATTTGTAAACGTACCAGAATCTGAAAACTTAGAACAAAAAAAGATCAAGCCCACTGAATGCACAGTGCCCTCTTAAGGAAATTATTCCCTTCTAGTATCCGAGGTTTGATTTGGAATATGTCCTCCCAGAATAGAATGATCTCAATCACCAGCATATTGATACTCAAAACTCTGGTGTCAGCGAACCACTCAACAACAATAAAGTACACGAAGAAACTTTTGTGCGAAAGAAGAAGAAGAAATCAAAAAAATTCGTAAGGAAAAATTCTGAAGAATAAATGGTATTTATAGGCAAGAGGAACAGGTTCCGAAAGGTTGCAACCCTTTCAGAATTCACACGACCATTAATGAAAGTTTGCAACCTTTCAAGCGGTCCTGGTTGTTCCTGAAAGTTGCAACCTTTCAGAACAGACATTTCCAAATGGTGGGAAATTCAAATAAAAACGGAAAAGATTTAAATAAAACGGGTCGCGCGAATTCGAGTCGGGTCGGGTTAATCAAATAAAAAATTGAATTGGCCATTTAATTAACTTTATTAATTAAATAATTAAAACAAATGTTGTCCAAAAAATAATCCTTCGATCATTTTCCAAAATCGTAGCCGTAGTCGAAGCCAAAGTCGAGCGACGGCGCGAGGGCGTCCCTCTTTCCAACCCTTTTAACAATCAATATGAGTATTTCTATATTTAACTCTCTTATTTTTCTTTCCACTACCGATAAGGGACAAGTGTCTTTTCACTAAAGCATAAGAGGATTTTTCAAGTTTTAACCTTTCAAATTCATCTCTTTTCATCTTTCTTCCATTTCTCATTATTCTTGCATAACCAACACGATATCATATTAGATTTTCTTGAATATTAATTTGTGCATATATTGCAGGATTTACATATCGGCGTGACACTCTCAACGTGATTAGTTTTTCCACCTTTGGTTACAATAGAGAGATTCTAAACCATCTTATCACAATTTATGTTGGTAACATTTCAGGGGTTAAATTATAATTTATAAAGTATGTTGTATAAAAAAATATAATGATTAAGAGTCTACTCTAATTAATCATTCTTTAAGATATACTAATTTTCAACAATATTATTATAAGTGAAATCATTAGCTATAAAAACATCATGAGTTCCAATTGTTTTGAGATAAATGTGATGATGTTGAAAAGTTTAATCAGCCAATTAATTATCGAAAACAGGCAATTAATTACCATTAATGTGAATTGATTAAGAATAATTCCATGAACATTTGTCTTGGTGTTAGTGATAAATACATCAGGATTCAAGTTAGGGATAATACTGTAGTATTTTTACTCCCTCATTTATTGACAAATTCACATTTAACATTTAATTAATATGTTAGAATTTGTGACAAACAGGAAATCTGTTTTTTTATCCTTTCTAAGGAGCTTCCACTTTTTGTTATTTGATGATTCGAACTCATACCCTTTAGGTCAGAAGAGAGGGTACTTAGCATCTGTGGAACTCTCACTCGTTTTGAAATATGTTAAGTATATACGTAAGCAAATTTTATCCTAGTAACACATTTTAAAGTCATGCGGACCTAGACTCAGAGCGAACAATATCATTAGCGAATTGAATCATTACTAATAATTTTAAATTGTTGAATCTAGACAAATCTCATGCGGTGGGCCAAACCTCATCGAGGATGTTGAGCTCGTTGTGTCGATAAGATGGGTGTATATGATGCCCCAGCTTAGAATAAGAAATCATAATTTTGCGAAACACTGGAGAATTTCACACGCCAATGACATATTTTAAACTTGTATAGTTTTTCAGAAAAAGAAAAAATGGGGATTAGATTGATGATAAAATAGAATCATGGGTCGCGAACAGTGATTCGATTGAGGATGGCTTCGCTCTTCAAGCTCCGCCCCCTTACTCCTAGTCTCAAAGCAGATGATATCACTAGTTAGATTGGACCGTTACGTTATAGCATGTTATTAACCATATTAATCAGGTCACCAGTTATCATAAAGCAAAGAACAACTTTCTCAAAGCTAAAGAAAAAGCATTGAATGGATAGAAAGGAAAAAAAGAAAAACTTTTGTTTCATTGTTCAAATTGTTTTATATATATATATATAAATATATATATATATATATATACATTTGTTTATTTGTTGACAAAGAGGTTTTGGTTTGCTTTGGACATGAATTTAGTAAGTAAAAAAGAAGAATTTATTACCACCAAAATATCTTTTGCGTGTCAATGGTAGCATATTATTTTATCAACAAAATATCATTATCAATTTGGCGATGTCATCTATACTTTAAAAATAAAAGATAAGTGACCAAAACTATTTGACACATAACACAACAATAATAACGACATAATTAATATAATTTCATAAATGCAATAATGTGTACGTAATTTAATTCTATCTTATAAAAATAGATAGATTTTTCGTATAGATTTTCGATTCAAATAATTAAACATATCAAATCACATATAAAACGACAATACATGAGGGAAAAAAATAACTAATAAAAGAACAAGATAATAGGACTGATAAAGGAAATTAAACTAGACAACACTCTACCTATCAACTTTCCATCAGAATTATCGACTATCCATATTTTTCTAGGCATGGTCATGTCTTCGATATATCACATGTGTCATTATGTCTTGTCAAATTATCTCTCTCAATACTTTTTCAAGTTACTTCTACCACTCCTCAGAAGACTCGTCATAGCTAACTTCTCACACCTCGACTTACGAGAACATCGTCTATGCATCTGTTCAGTGACGGAATTAGGATTTTTAATAAGGGGATTTGAAATTTTAAGAACTAAACACATGAACTAACCGAAGAGGGATCAACATCTACTATATATATTAAAAATAATTTTAATTATGTTTAAATAGTAATATTTTCTGTTGAAGGGGATTCGGATGATCTTCTAATAACAGAATGTTGGCTCTGAACTTGCATTTGTTCATACCTAAATCATTTCAACCTCACTTATAATTTCGTCTTTGTCCACCACGAAGACCAAGATTAATAATTGATATCTAGAAAAAAAAAATTATATAAAGTTTCTCTGGTCATAAATTAATTATCATTATCAACTGTTAGTTAGGTGTTCTAAGAACAAATTTATAAATTAATTATCCAAATTGAAGTGGATTAAGAGTACGTAAGCAAGATTAACATCCGGACGAATAAAATTAAAGTAAGGTATTATTCTAAACGCATAAACCACCACTAATTATAATAATCAAATCAAACTCTATAAATAATAAATATTTTAATACTGCATTATATAATTAGTGAATATCAAGTACAAATTGAATGGAAATTGTAAGGACATGATTAACTATTAAAATATAAAATAAAAAAAAAGTTGATGATTGGAGTACAATAGCAATTACACAATTAACATTGAATTTAATGTAATTGGAGTACAATAACACATTTTTTTTCTCTATGGGGGTTAAAACTTGATGTTAATGGCATGTTCTAATATATTAAAAAAATGTCTTTTAAAAAATATATATTATCCTTTTTTAAAAATACATTATTCCTTAAACCTACTAATCATTTTGTTTTCTAATATTTGTTACTATAGAAAGTACTTTCATTTCTTATATTTATCTTCTTGTTCTTTTTTTTAAAAAAAAATTAATAAACAAATTGACTCAAACATCTGTACGTTTTTCATGATTTCTCAACTATAAAGTACATATCTATATTAAAAAGGAAAAAAATACACTCATTAAATGCATTATGTTTTAAATTAAAAAGTGAATGTTAAATATTATCATGAACTTATCTTCTTAATTATATAATAATAATTTAATTATAAAAACGTCACAGTTAAGTTCTACTAGTTCCAAACTAATCAACGTGAGACAAACTGGTTACTCCCATAATAGATATCATAACTAATATTAAAAAATAATATTCGGTCTATTGTCTGATTTTTAGTTTTAAAAAGAATGTCTTTTTTCTTTTTGACGCACTATTAAAAGAATATTTTTTTTTTATTGAAGTTTCCCACTAACAAATGTTTAATAGCTATTTCTATATATATTTAATTTGATTGGATCTGGAAAAAATAGTAATTTTTCACATAAAATTAAAAACTTTTCGGTATTTTACTGAGAATCTGTTTCCTGTTTTTAAGCTGATTTGATGAGAAAATATTTTGTAACAAAAATTTTTCCATTGATTCGCGATTACAAAAGCCTATGTTTTCAGTAGGGGTAACTCTTTAATTCTAATTTTTCACGTGACATGCTTAATACCATAAGATTATAAGATATTTTAGTATATCATATATATATTTTTAATTAGTTTAAGATGATAAATTTAATTTTTTAAATTTTTTTGTGTCAAATAATAAATAGATAAATTAAAACGAAAAGTTTTTAACATTTTGTATTAGCACCTTTTTTGTGGAATTTGGTTTGTTTGGATGCTTTATAACAAGTGTCTTGTTGCCTTTTTATTACATCAATTTTAAAAAAAATGTTTTTGGTTCAACTTTGGTAATGCTATGATCCAGATAACATCAATCACTTCAATGGATTTGATATAATTTGCACAAAAACTTTAGCTTATAAAATTTATTTGGTGCATTTGTATTAGAATTTTTTTTTTTTTTTTATATGTTAAAATTAGGTTTTAGGCCTAACTCATACCTCAAACGCTAGGAAGGAAGATTGTCCAAGCCTTATAAGGAGTCCACTCATCTCATTAACTATCGATGTGGGACTTTTGTCATTCTTTAACACTATATTGTTGCAATTATCAGAGCAAAGTTATCTTTAATCTCACACCTTATCATCAAATAAATTAATTTTGTACATAATTCAAATTAATTTCTTCTGAATAAATTGGCTTTGTGTTATAAATTTGAATCTGAATTAATCAAATCGTAGGTTTTGATCGTGAGATGATTTTTAAAAAGTTACTTTTTCGATCAAATTGACTCAAGTTCTCAACAAATTCACGTAAGTCTAGAATTAACTTAAATCACCAAGTATAGCTTCTTTTTTTAAAAAAAAAAATTCTTTCCTACTATGTTAATTAATTACACGTTTTCACCCATGAAAAAGCAAATTTTCAATAACCATTTTATTCTATACTTGGCCACTAATTTTAGCATGTACAAATTTTCTTTTCTTAATCAAGGAAAAAGACAGAAGATTCCTTGAAGTGGTACTTTTTTAAAAAAAATTAATTAATTAATTGGTAAAGTTTTGATAATGGATGTTAATTGTTAATTCTAGAGGATTAGACCAGTAACAAGAATTGAACACAATAAAACCTAACTCTAAATCACACAGTCGTACACGTTTAACATTAATAGTACGACATCCTCCGTCTCATATTAGTTGATTATTTTTTCGTATTATACGAGATACTAAGATATTATAAATAAGAAGATAAATTCATTAATTATATTTTTCCCTTAAAAAACTTCTTGGAAATTTTACTGAACACTTTCAAAAAGAATTAGCTGGAAGAGTAATATAGAAAAATTTTAATTTATGTTTTCTTAATTCAGTTATAAGGGGAAAACTAATACGGGATAACTACGTTTAGAAAGATGATCAACTAAAATAGGACGGAGGGAGTTTATTAATTAGGTATTAGGCATCCTTTGAAAAGCTTCTATACGGAAGAAAATACTCAACTAGTGAATGAAAAGAAAAAATTGATTATTAATACGTTTAATTTTGTTATTTACTTGCATACATATGGAAGATTTAAATATATATATTTCACACTATTAATATTGCAAATTAACTGGTTACATATAAAAAAAAAAAATTAATTATATATCAGACTTGTTATGAAGGGTTACCTTTTTATTGTAGATCAACTTCACCTCAAAGTGTTATAAATTAGGGTAATTTCATGGATGAGATCAACTTTTATTTTATTGACCACAATTACAAAATTAGAACTTTTTATAACAAAAAAACACTTAATTTTATCCAAATATTACAAAAAATAAATTCACTGAAATCGCACTAAATTTTCATTAAATATTGCAAAAAGATTAATATATATTTTGATAATTAAAACGTCATTCAATTTTGTGTAAGTATCATGTTAAATGTCGATGTTGGTTCCTTGTGATGACTTTTATGATACTTAGGTTTAAATAGTTTAGTAACTTTCATAACACTTAAATGTAATAAGTGATTTTATCGTTACAAATAAAATTGTTTAATAATTTTAATATTGTCAAATGATACTAATTGTGTTTTTCCCCCTCTTGTTAGTACTTATCCAAACTGTGGAGTTGCTATTGCACCAAAGAGACGTCTCATATTGAGTCCATAAATAATTAATAAATTAACAATAATGGAATAAAAATAGTAATATTAATTAATTAATATTTTAATTAGGTGGGGTATAGAGTCTAATTATATAATTAATTGAAGAAAATGCAAGTTTGCGGTTGCAAGTTGCTACCTATGAGATTTGGAATCACTTTTTCTATACAAAAATGTTACTAGTCAATTTTCTTATGTTTTATTAATAATATAATATAGTAAATATAATAAATGGAAAAATAAATCTCTAATAAAGTAGTGGACATAGATTAGCAACAAGTGGATCAAAAGTTAATTAATAATTAGCAAATAAACCTTAACCACAACCTCAATAAGACAAGTATTTAAACAACTTTTTTTTTTGAAGTTTCAAATATATAGTAGTTCTTATGATTGGAAACACTTGAGAACTTTCATAGTACTTCATTACCCAAATCACCCACTCAATACCTAACCATGCCCCCCTACCCCCCCCCCCAATATATGACATATGTAGGTAATATATGTGTATGTAGATACATGTATATGTATGTTGTATATATCAATATATTTGATTATCATTGTATTTCCATTTTATATATTCTTATACGAGTGTATTATCATCTAGATCAATCTGTTGAATGAATCTACTTTTTATATCGCTTTGTTACAATGTGTCATACTAGCTGCGAAAAAAGAACTATTGTTTCCTTATAGATTAAGTTAGATATAATATTTGTTTTCTTAATATGATATCAGAACTAAAACTATCTTACTCTTGGTTACACTGGGCTACATGTTATACTTTGTGTGCTCCAAATGTTTAGTTTGTAAAAAGTCGAGGAGTGCTTAAGTGTTCTCGCATTGGTTGAGGAAATGAATTATTATCTCTTTATAAAATTGAAAAATCTTCATTGTAAGACTCAAACTCTAGCTTTCAAAGTCGAATTAACACAAAGATTCATTTTCTTAACATATATGACACGGAATATGATTAAAATGTATATATAATTTTTAGATTCATTTTCTTAACATATATGACACGGAATATGATTAAAATGTATATAAATTATTGATATACGTTTGTTTTTCGCATCTATATTTAGTGTTTAATTTCATAACACTAAATTATGTCAAACTCGTAAATGAAATCCATGATTAAAATTTTGTCATTATGCCAACATATCAATCATCTGAGTTCACATCATATATCGACATATTATGATTTCGAGAATTATCCATGTTGGAAAGAGGGAAAAGGAAATTGAGTGCAAATGTATGGTTTGGCAAGACTCCAAGAGGAATTGTCATGAATTAGGACAACAAAGTAAAAATGAAAATGCAATATTCAAGTGAGTGACACTACACTTATAGCGATTGAAAACGAACTTTCACTAATCACTATATTTAAATAAGAAAAATATGTATTGGTTTTAATAAAATTTTAAAAAAAATTGATGATATAACATTGTTTCTCAAGTGGCCTTTTCAAGTGCATGTATATTCTTCTAGTTGCATTGCCAACATGGTGATGTCTAAGAGACGAAGTCAGAATTTAAAGATCACAAATTTTAAAATTGTTATTGAAAATATATTATCATTCGTTTATTTTTTTGTTATTTGATTTATAATTAGATATTTATATATATTTAATGATTTTTTAAAATAAATACAAAGTCTGAATAAAAAAAATTAAATTCGTACAAATTTATACCTAATATTATAGCTCCGTCCCTGACCATACAATTGGAGCTAGTACTTCAATTCTAATAATTCAACATATGACTAAAATGATAAGGGAACAGTTCTCCCATTTTCGAAACTAGTTGATTATGAGATATATTTTGATAGGCTGACATTAACATACATAGTCCATATGGAAATTTAAAAAATAAAAGGAATAAATATAAGACAAATAAAGCTATTGGTAGTCATAAGGAACAATATTGGTCGATATTATTTCAGAAATAACACTTTATCTTCATAAGATAAGAATGATATTAACATATACTTTATTTTTTTTTAGATTTCATGTGTGAGATTATACGAAAATTAATTGTTGGTGGTGGTGGTGATCAAGTGGATTTATGTAGTGTATTCAAACAAAAGAACATAACTTGCCTTGTACATGCATATATGGCTACAATAAGAATATTCTCTTACTTATATCATTTTAATTTGTTTTATGGGTCACATTAAAAATAGTATTCTATTTATGGATTTCATCATCTCAATATGAGGCAAATGACTCTTAATTTGCACTAAACTAATTATATGTGTGTAATTAATTGGGAGCATCTAATCATACATTTAGTATAAATAATAGAAAATAAAAATAAAGGAAAGCAAACCACCAAGAGTAGGGTCAAATGGTAAAGGTTTAAAAATACCTTCTGAACTTTGATTTAGTGATAAGAGTATAACTCGTGAAATATAAATTTAGTACAAGTCTTTAATGTGAATTCTGATGTAAACAAAAAGTTGATATTGAAGTGAAGAAGATTTAAAAAATATATAATATATTATATAGCCACTAAGTTTCGAATTATAAATTAATCGATCCTCAAAATTTCTCAATTGTAAAAAAAAAGAAAAGAAAAGGTTTATGGTGCTCCAAGACTTTAGAGTACCTTCCACTAAAAAAAAATTCACTAACACAACTAATAACAGTCCTAATAGTAAAATATTTGCGGTGGTTGAGTCAGCTAGCTAGCATAAGTTTCTCTTCTCTCTTTTTTTACGGTAGGATATGAGTTAACTTATGCACGACACCTTTAATTAATTAACAAAATTTTTGCTACCTTCGACCAACACAGATATCAGGTCTCCCATTGTTCAATATTATTTTTGCTTATGAACTATAAAGTTTTGTTGTATTGTGACAATTTATTTAGCTAATGGCTAGTTGATTAAAAAGGTAATACGCAAGCATTTAGGTAGTAAGATGTTAAAGTAAACAATATGGACAATTACAATTCTTCTCTATGGGTCCATTTAGCCTCAATTTAAGTGGATTTCGACTCATCATTATTTTTTTAAATAAAATAAAATAAATAAATCATCATTAACATGTTTTAAAATAATTTCCAACTTTACAAATTGACCTAGATTTCGTCATCCACCAAAAAGATAATTGTTCTCAAATTGGATAGTCTCTTCTTATAAGATTGACTTTCAACTTTTTCTTGCTCGGACTTTTCAATAATATTGTTTGATACTATTGTAAATTGAATCCTTCAAAAAATGCATCTCAGGAAAATTCAACACAGATGTAACCCTCTACAAGCATTTCCCCTTATATCATAAAATGAAATCGCTATAATTTGCTCCATCTATCAAAAAGATCCTCAGTCATTCTCATTTCAGATCCTCCAAAAATACATACTTGTACAGGATCCAACATACAACACGAGTCATTTTTTGGAGAATTCGAGCAACATAGTAGTAGTAATACATGCCACTCACCACATCATACAACCAGAGATATTTTTGGAGAATTCGAGCAACACAGTATTAGTAACACATGTCACTCACCATAACATACAACCAGAGACATTTTTGAAGAATCCGAGCAACATAGTAATAAAAACACAAGCAACTCACACAAGACATTTTTGGAAAATCCAAGCAACATAGTAGTAGTAACACTAACACATGTCACTCACCACAGAATACAACAAGAGACATTTTTGGAGAATCCGAACAACATACAAGTAGTATTACAAGCCAATCACCACAGAGTACAACCACAAACATTTTTGGAGAATCCGAGCAACATATATATTAGTAGTAACACTAACACATGCCACTCACCACAGAATACAACCAGAGACATTTTTGGAGAATCCGAGCAACATAGTAGTAATAACACATGCCACTCACCACAACGTACAACCAGAGACATTGTTGGAGAGTCTGAGTAACATACTAGTAGTAACACATACCACTCACCACGCGTCTTTAACGCCTTTATTTCGATGTGCTTCCTAAATAGATGTTCTGTTTTTTTGCTTATGTAAGCTTCCCCTGAATCTTGGCCCACTCTCCTCCTATAAAAACCCCTCATTACTCAACCAATCTTCTCCTACAATCTCAACTTTATCTACAAAAAAAACTAAAGTTTCTTCAAACCAAACATACAATTACTTAACTATGATTCCATCAGAAGCTGCAGCAACACACTATTTTGCTTCTGAAAATCCTTCACCTCTGCCTCTTGACTTCAACTTCATGCAAAACAATTTACCATCACTCCACTTTAGTAGATACTTAACTAACATCCTACCAAACTATCCTGTTAACGACTTCAACAATCTGTTACCGTCTTGCATCAGTGGTAACTCTACCTCTGATGAAACGGATGAGCAACAACTTAAGGTCATCGACGAGAGAAAGAAGAGGAGGATGATATCTAATCGAGAATCAGCAAGAAGATCAAGGATGAGGAAACAAAGACAACTTGATGAGTTATGGTCACAAGTTCTTCGTCTTAGGACGGAGAATCATAATTTGATTGATAAACTTAATCATGTATCGGAATGTCATGACAAAGTCCTTCAAGAGAATGCACAGTTAAAGGAAGAAACTTCCGACCTTCGTCAGATGATTACTGATCTCCAGTTTAATAGTCCTTTCTCTGATTTATGTGAACTCGAAGATGTTCCTTGCACCACTGCTCATCTCAAGGCTGAATCGTCGAATCTATCCATCACTCATTCTACAAATTTGCTTCACTAAAGAGAGAGAGAGCAAGAGGTGCTTTGTCTGTTTACTTTTCTTCATGTTTGTTTGTTTTTTTACATGAATGCCAAATGAGTCTTTATTTCATATCTAAATGTTAAGACAATATGTTTTTACGCATATCTTAATCCTCGCGTAATTCTATAGCTATGTTCGAATAAGACAAGAGGGAGTTACTCAGATGGTAAGCATCCCTCACTGCTCCAACTCTACCCTTAAGGTTGTGAGTTTGAGTCAGGAGGATCCAGGGAGGGGTAAAAAAAAAAAAAAAAAAGTAAACGTTCGGATAAGATTCATTAGAACATGAAATCAACAGTAGCTCCATGATATATCAAAATCATTAGAACAATCAAATGATGTGATCAGCAAAATCCTTAACAAGAAAGGAAACACGAAATAATTGAGTGTGGAGGAGGGAGTAGAGAAAACGAAAGCAGCACTACGAACATTTACTTTTATTAATTTTAACTTTCAACATCGCAGAGAATAGTATATGCAGCGAGTGGTCTAAGTAAATTGAGCTCAGCAAAAGACAGGCCTCATGATCAGACCTGCTTTCAACATATTAGCACAAGCATTGAGACAAATAGAAGTGGAGAGTGCTGGTGATAGTGGTTCATTATAAAAGGGAGTACTATAAGAAGCAAAAACACTTGAAAAGGAAACTCCACTATGATAAACTTACTGTTTTAAACTTTTTTGAGGACAGAGGTTATCAAGCATTTCAGGTGTTATCGAGCGCTTTTTAATTTTTACATATCAACATACACAAAAATTTGCAACTCAGATAGTTCAGTCATATGTTCTCTGTATATCTGTTCGTGTTCGCGGACGGTTTGTTTTTCTACAAAGAGATCCTGAAACAAATAGATAATAACATTTGTCGCTCATACCCTTCAAAAATGATGATGGTGTGTCTCGATTCCTCCAAATATAGTATTTTTTTGGAGAATCCGACAAGAGCGCTTCAACATTTTTGGTAGAGTCCGAGAAACATAAATGTTAACTACATTCTTGGATGTCAATGTTAAGAATTCATCACCGACTTTATTATTTATTTAAGATATATATGTCAAGAACAATCTAGAATATTCTAGAGATATAGAGAATTGAAGGAAAGATCTAGCTATAACCAAAGCATTCCTTTTGTTCAATTCATTTTGCACTTGTCTCAATAGAAAGGAACTAGTAAACAAATCAGTAAAAATAATCAAAACAAAAAAGACTAGACGCGCTCAAGCACGAGATGTTCCTGCAAATATAAAAAGGAACTTGAAAGCGTTAAAGAATCAATTGGAAACCTAGAAAATATATCATAGATGGTCTCTTTAGGTATTAAAAGATTACAATTAAGAACGATTTAATTGTGTACTTAGATACACACTTACCAAAAAAATTGGCAAAAAAAAATCACCATCTATGTGAATTTTGATTTGTCGACCCTAGTTTGAAAACAAATAATCATCTTTTCTGTCTCTTTCAGGAAAAAAAAAATATGTACTGCAAAAAAAACAAATTAAATTAGATTTCGTATCAAAATAAAATAAACACAAAAAAGATTGAACTTACACTTTGTTCCAAGCAAATACTTTTGCAATTTTAATCTAACTTCCCTATCTACCAAATACAGACAGACTATCAAAACTCAAGGCAAAAAAAATGATTACAAAGAACCAAAACGTGAGTAATAGACAGTATTGTTGTGTGTGCTTGATATTGGTACGTGCCACATAAAAGAAAGTACTCTTCAATTTGTTGATATATTGTATGTTTTACAATTATGAATGATTATCTTTAATATTAATATTGATTTGTCACTCTCATTTGAAAGCAAATGATCATCTTTTCCGCTTCTTTCGGGAAAAAATAGCATGTGCAGCGAAGAACAAATTAAATTAAATTTTGTATCAAAATAATAAACAAAGAAAAGATTAAACTTAATAAACTTACATTTTGTTCCAAGCAAATGAATATAACTCTACTTTCAGTTTTTGATGTTTATCTCTAAAAAAAAAATAAAAAAAAAAAAAAATTGTCATTTGAAAAGAAAATAACTGGACTCTACCGACATAAGACAATGATTGCCTAACAAGATAGTGAAATACATTTGTAAAACGATCTTGAACTATACTTCATTCAGTAATCGAATCATCTCACCGTAAGCCTTTTCGGAATTCTCGATCGAATTATAAGTTACATAGAGAGATTCCAAAGAGCAAACTTACAAAATTACCCCTAATCTCAATCTCTAATATCAATCTATAATATTAATCTATATAGAAATACAATTATTAGGGAGAAAATAGTACACCTTTATAAACATTTCTTAATGTATACTATATATTTACCCCTTATGAATATATATTCTTAAACTTAACGTTTGTTATTTACATCTTTACAAATCACCTAATCTTAGTGTATGCTATTTATAAATATTTTGGTATATATATAAATAGCATATCAAAATATTTTTCAATCTTGTGGTCTTAAACATGATATGTGGTAGTTAAATTTAAAAATTGACAAAATGGAAAGAAACATTATTTAATGTTTCGAAACTAACTAAAAGAAAGACACATATAGTTTATTTTTTGTTAAAAAATACTTATATATATATTTATTAAATCAAATTTTGAACTAAAAGAAAGAAACATATAGTGCTTATGCATTCTGCTTTAGTGAAGCCTCTAGACAGTATAAAGTATTGAGATCAAGATGTGGTAACTGTGACACAGATAGAGAAGTATCAGAATTGAAGGTTTATACTGTTGGAGTAGATGAAAAATGGAGATATGTGGGCAAGGCTCCAAAACCTCTATGGATGTCATTTAGTGCCAACGTCAATTGTGTTGTTCATTGGATGGATACGGAAAAAAATGACAGAATTTACTCGTTCAACAGTTGTACAGAAGAGGTGAAGTCTCTGTTAGCTCCGTGTGGTCTGATACCTCCATCCTACCAATTGACGCTAGCAGAGTTCGGGAATTGTCTATGTTTGTGTGATAGTAACTATAGTGAGTATATTGATATATGGTGGATGAACGAGTATGGAATAGCTGAATCTTGGACTAAAACTTGCATTTTGAAGAATACTATTCAACCAGATTTTCGTAGTTATAGATTTATACCAATCTCTACATGGAAAGATGGAGAAATATTGATGCAACGGGATGGTGGCATGCAAGTTGTTTCTTACAACCCAAAAGAAAAGAAGTTTACCAAGGTTAGAGTGTACTAGGTACATCCCAAGTTTTTACTCAGGCAATACTGTCGTTGGGGAAAGTTCTCAAGTCTCATACATTCATCCGAAGATTGACATAGTTTAGATATTTAATTAGTCTTATTTCCTCATCGATATTATGTTTTTCTTCTATGGTTGTCATGTAATCTAGCTTAAAACCAGTCAACTTTTAATGTTTAATGGATGCTTTTGAGTTGTGGTAGTACAACTCTGCCTCTATAAGCAGAGCATACCGTGTTAATTTTAACGTTTCTAGTCTATTTGCAATGTGAAGTCTCCAAAGTTGCATTCGTTACGTTCAATTTGCTCTGTACTTGTTACCGAATTTGATCTGATATGCATAGGAAGAATGAACAGAAAGAAGGCAAGCAAATACTGAGATTGTAAGGCAAATATTGAGATTAGTAAATAGAAAGGTTCAGGAGCGTACTAAAGTATCGGAATTGGAGGTTTATACTCTTGGAGTTGGTGTGGAATGGAGATATGTGGGTGAAATTCCGTGTCCTGTATGGTATAATTTTGGCGAGGCTAATGTCAATGGTGTTGTTCATTCAATGGATCCCAAAGAAAATGACAGAATTTACTCCTTTGATATTGAGACAGAAAAGATCAAGTCTCTCTAGCTCCACCGGGTCTGGAAACTTCATCCTCGTCTTTGAGGCTAGCAGAGTAGGGGAATTGTCTCTGTTTGACTGATCATATCGACAAACAGCATGTGTGGATGAAAGCGTATGGGATTGCAGAATCTTTGACTAAAGACAGCATTTTGGTGGATCTATCTCGCCTGGTATGGATAACTATAATTTTGAACTGTTAATAATTTGGAAAGATGGAAAAATCTTGATTCAAAGTCGCACAAAACTAGCTTCTTACTACCCAAAAAAGAACATCAGGGTGGTTAATTGTTACCCTGATGTTATTGCAGTGACTAGATGTTGGGAAATTCGGGTAATTTCCCTACAAAACGGAACAACTTTAGTGAAATGAACCGGTTCAAATGAACTGAACCGGACAGAACACTAACAAAGATACCCGATAAATAATATCGAATATTAACTGAAAAGAAGAGAAAAGAGACCGAACAATTTTAATAATGGAGTTCAGCCGCGAAAGCTTAATCTCCTAGCACCGCTCAAAGCAGCCTGCTTTTATTAGATAGAGAGAAGAGATTTCAAATGGTGCATTTTACAATGAAGGAGGAGGGGTTCTTTTATAACCCAAAATTCTCCTTCACAATACATAAAACTCCGATGTGGGACTAAATAATTAGGCCAAAGAGTCAACAAATCTCCACCTTGGCTTAATATCCAGTCCCACCAAATACAAATCTTCTCAAACAAACAAATAATAAAAGCAGTTTTCACGTTGCTTCCAAATTTGCGCCGTGAGGCGCCAACTTCAAATGTGCAGGACATTGACCAAGTCTAAACAGTGTTCAAACTTGGCCTTTGTAACCACCTTGGTCAGCATATCTGCGGGATTCTCCGTAGTATGAATCTTCAACAGAAGTATCTCCTCTTCTTCGAGAATTTCCCTCACAAAGTGATAGCGAACATCAATGTGCTTCGTCCGTGCATGAAAGACTTGATTCTTTGCTAAATGAATAGCACTCTGACTGTCAGAATAAACCTCAAGTTGTTTCTGACCAACTCCCAAGTCTTTAAGCAACCCATGAAGCCAAATCGCCTCCTTTACAGCCTCTGTAATCGCCATATACTCTGCCTCTGTCGTAGACAAAGCCACCGTTGACTGTAAAGTAGACTTTCAACTAACTGGCGCTTTTGCTAAAGTGAACAAATAGCCAGTTGTAGATCGTCGCTTATCCAAATCACCTGCATAGTCAGAATCACAGTATCCAACTATGCATTGACCAAGTGATTTATCCTGCTCGAATATCAATCCAATATCTACGGTATTTTGCAGATACCGTAGAATCCATTTCACAGCTTGCCAATGACCCTGGCCTGGATCATGCATGTACCTGCTAACAACACTAACAGCCTGTGAAATATCTGGTCTCGTACACACCATTGCATACATCAAGCTTCCAACTGCATTTGCATACGGGACTTTCGCCATGTATTCTCGCTCTTCATCAGTCGTCGGAGATAACCGGCTACTCAGTTTCAAATGAGGAGCAAGTGGGGTACTCACGTGTTTTGTATCTTCGTGCATACCGAAACGTCTTAGTACCTTCTTCAAATACTGCTTCTGTGACAGCCAAAGCTTGCCTCTCTCTCTGTCCCTGTTTATCTCCATGCCGAGAATCTTCTTGGCTTCCCCCAAATCCTTCATCTCGAACTCTTTACTCAACTGAGCCTTCAGTTTGTCAATCTCAGTTTGGCTCTTTGCTGCAATCAGCATATCATCAACATATAAGAGTAAGTAGATGTAGGAACCGTCTTGAAGCCTGCGCAAATACACACAATGATCGTATTTGCTTCTCTTGTACTTCTGACCCTTCATGAAACTATCAAATCGTTTGTACCACTGTCTCGGAGATTGTTTCAGTCCGTACAATGATTTGACAAGTTTGCAAACCCAATTCTCTTTATCAGCAACCTTATTTCCTTCTGGCTGAGTCATATAGATTTCCTCCTTCAAATCACCGTGTAGGAACGCGGTCTTCACATCAAGTTGAGCTAGCTCCAAATTCAACTGCGCTACCAAGGCCAACATAATTCTAATGGAGGAATGTTTAACAACTCGAAAAAATACCTCATTATAATCAATTCCCTCCCTTTGAGCGTAGCCTTTAGCTACCAACCTTGCCTTGTAGCGAACATCGTCTTTATCGGGAAATCCTTCTTTCTTTGCAAATACCCATTTGCATCCAATTGCCTTCTTGCCTATCGGTAGTTGTGTCAACTTCCACGTCATGTTCTTCTTGAGGGATTGCATTTCCTCTTCCATTGCACCTGCCCAATTGCCACTTTCTGAACTTCGTATGGCCTCTGGGTAGGTGGATGGAACATCTTCATCTGAAACTGGAAGTGCATAAGCTACCATGTCAGTGAAACGAGCGGGCTTTTGGATCGCTCGTCTCTGTCTTCTAACTGCAATTGGCTCCGATTGCTGTAGAGGTTCTTGGGTAGGAACCTCTTCCTCATCTGACTCTTCTTCTGCCGTAGGAGAGTCACTCGTGGTGCTCCGTGCTGGGATCACCACTGTCTCCTCAAACTCCACCTGCTTCGGAGTACACGCCACCTGTTCAGGAGTACTCTCAGCATCTTCTGGATTTACCTTCTTTAACATGGCAGATTCATCAAGGTAACATCTCTGCTTATAATTGTTTTCTTTGCCTCGAGACACCACAGACGGTATCCCTTCACTCCAGCATTGAATCCCATGAACAAAGCCTTCTTTGCCCGTGGATCCAACTTTGATTCAATCACATGATAATATGCAACAGAACCAAAAACGTGCAAAGTATCATAATCAGTTGCAGGTTTTCCAGACCATACCTCTAATGGAGTTTTGCCATCAATAGCAGATGATGGCAAACGATTGACGAGATGTTGAGCATATGTTATCGCCTCAGCCCAAAATTTTCTGCCTAACCCAGCATTAGACAGCATACAACGAACTTTCTCCACAAGTGTCCTGTTCATACGCTCTGACACCCCATTCTGTTGCGGTGTTTTCCTGACGGTGAAGTGCCGAACTATGCCACAGTCTTGGCATACCTTAAGGAACGGATCACTCTTGTATTCTCCACCATTGTCTGTTCGGAGAACCTTGATCTTCCTTCCCGTCTGGTTTTCAACTTGAACTTTCCACTTAAGGAAAATTCCAAGTACATCATCTTTGTTCTTCATAGAAAACACCCAAACTCTCCTGGAAAAATCATCAACAAAAGTGACAAAATAATGCCTTCCTCCAAGAGACGGAGTCTTGGCAGGTCCCCATACATCTGAATGCACATAATCCAGAATACCCTTGGTATTATGAATTGCAGTGCCAAACTTCACTCTTCGTTGTTTTCCAAGAACACAATGTTCACAAAACTCAAGTTTGCAAGTCTTCGTACCTTTCAACAATCCTTGCTTGGCAAGAATTTGCAAAGATTTTTCACCAGCATGTCCCAACCGCATATGCCACAGCTTCGTTGCCTCAGTATCTTTCTTGGTGCAAGAAGTTACTGTTGTTACTGTCCCGACCACTGTACTACCTTGATAGTAATACAGATTGTTCTTTCTCACACCCTTCAACATCACCAACGCTCCAGAAGTTGCTTTAAGAACTCCATCTCGCATCGTTATAACTAGGCCTTTAGATTCTAAAGCCCCAATGAGATGAGATTCTTCTTCAACTTTGGCACGTACCGCACATCTCGCAAGATTCTGGTGGATCCATCATGATTCTGCAGTTTGATTGAACCTATTCCGGTTGTTTTACATGAATTATCATTACCCATGTAAACAACTCCGCCATCGAGATCCTGAAATTCAAAGAACCACTCCCGAATGGGACACATATGATAGGTACAACCTGAATCCAATATCCACTCATCTGCATGTGATGTTGTAGGAGCGACCACTAAAGAGATATCTGATTCCGCATCGCTTTTGCATTCTGCAACATTGGCGTCTTGCGGAGCCTTCCCTTTCTTCTTCAACTTTGGACAGTCTTTCCTCCAGTGCCCTTTCTCATGACAGAAAGCACACTCATCTTTGGCAATGGCTCGACCTTTTGATTTGGACCTTCCTCTTCTCCCTTTTGTCTGGTTTTGATGACGACCTCTTGCCACCAATACTTCTTCTGATGTTGTTGCCTTTGTTTTCATCTTATCCTGCTTTCTCAGTTCATGACTATATAAAGCAGAACAAACAGCATCTAACGACACATTCTCCTTCCCGTGAAGTAACGTTGTCTCCAAATGTTCAAATTCATCGGGAAGAGATGATAACAACATCAAAGCCAGATCTTCATCATCGAATATGACATCTAAATTAAGCAAGTCTGCTACTAATTGATTAAACATAGTGATATGTTCATTCATAGTAGTACCTTGTTTGTAATCAAATCGGAACAACCTTTTCTTCATTAGGAGCTTGTTCTGACCACTCTTTTTCAGAAACTTGTCCTCCAATGCCTTCCACAATTTGTATGCAGAAGTCTCATTCTTGAAAGCATACTTTTGCTCCCTGGATAGACACGATCGAATTGTTCCGCATGCCAACCGATTAATGATTTTCCAATCTTTATCTTCAACTCCTTCTAGTTTGACTTCTTCAATAGCAATATCAAGACCCTGCTGGAAAAGGGAGTCCAAAACCTCCCCTTGCCACATACCGAAATGGCCCGTACCATCGAATATTTCAACCGCCAACTTCAAAGTAGACATCGGGAATCTTGACCATGATGACGAGGCACCCGATGTCTTCGGTGGAATATTTGCAACAGACTCCATTTCTTGATCTTTATTTGCCATTACAGACTAAAAAAAATATTGGATATTACAACAGAATTCAAATAATCGAAGGCTTCTACTGAGACAAAGTAATTCCTTTCTGGTGTGGAAGATCAGGCGAAACTGCAACCACAGAGCATACTCAGACAGAATTCTGACTTAGAAAAAACTTTCGACGCAAAAGGACCAAAATAATTCTTTTCTGATGTGGAAGATCAGACTCAGCTGCAACCACAGAGCATACTCAGACAGAACCTTGGCTCTGATACCACTTGTTGGGAAATTCGGGTAATTTCCCTACAAAACGGAACAACTTTAGTGAAATGAACCGGTTCAAATGAACTGAACCGGACAGAACACTAACAAAGATACCCGACAAGTAATATCGAATATTAACTGAAAAGAAGAGAAAAGAGACCGAACAATTTTAATAATGGAGTTCAGCCGCGAAAGATTAATCTCCCTAGCAATCAAAGCTAGCTGCTTTATTAGTATTAGAGAGAAGAGATTTCAAATGGTCATTTTACAATGAAGGAGGAGGGTTCTTTTATAACCCCAAATCCATTTACAATACATATACCGACGTGGGACTAAAATTAGGCAAAGAGAACACTAGATACATCCACTCTTTATTCGCTCAAGACTATCATGGGGACGACTTCAACTTAAAAATATTTATCCAAATAGTGAGATAAACATTTCAATTGAAAGTCATCCTCCTTGACAGTCTTGAGAGTATAAAAGCTTGGAAGTATATATCGCTGTAGTGACCTCACTTTAACGTTAACCACCTGAAACTCTATTTTTTGGGTTTGTACGAAGCTAGTTTTGTACGACTTTAAAATTTATCCATCTTTCCACATAAGTATTGGTCCAAATTAAAGTAACAACCCTGCGGAATAGAATCCACCAAAATTCTATCTTTAGTCCAAGATTCAGAAACCCCATACTTCATCCACCAACAATATATGTACTTTCTTTGGTGTGGGAAAAAAATGCTAGCTATAAATTGGGAATAGATACAATAGAACTCAAGAAAGAAAAAAGAAATAATTATCTTCAAGTCTCCAAAGTAATACCTATATATATATGAGTCACTCCAACGGCTAGTTAGACTTTCATCAATTACTAAATACTAAGTCGGTGAAAAATAATATTAGAAAAAAATAATATTAGCAACGGCTAGTAAATTTCAATAGTAATGACTCTGTGTGGTTACTCATGGAACTCAAGTAGCCTCTATAGTCATTTTAGAGGATCAAACTGTATAGAAAGTCGTAAGCCTCATAAGACATAAACCTATAAACTAGCTCCTTTGTTCACGAAGTACAACTGGATGCCCAATACATGACACTCAAGCTCAATATTGTATAAATCAACAAAACTCTGTTTACTAAATACTTGAAAAACTCTGAATGTGTTCTCATATTAAGATAAGGTCAATAATATGATAAGGAATAATGTTTTCAACAAATCTGCCACAAACTGGCCAAAAATGATAGTCGAACACAAATTAGGTCAGGATTGATGTGCAAAAATAATTTTCATTATCTGCTCTTTTTTCAATGTTTCTGCTCAGAACTACAAATTTTCCTCGCACCATCAGGATCGGAATCAATTTGTAAAAACTGTTGATCTCGTCGTACACCACCAAATTATTGCAGTTGGAGTTTGGTCAGCGATTGCAAATCAACTTTCCCCACAATGCACTTTGAATTTCGTTTATCGTACTCCTTTCTGGGAGTGTTAGAGTCCAAACTTCTCTCTGTTAAGTTGAAATAGATGATAGAATTAGCATTAGCCAATAAAGTACCCATTGACGAACGTACGATCAGAACTCACATTGTGAGTTTCCAGGGTTTTCACAATCTCTCCATGATGTGTTAGTTCCTAGAGTAGAATCTTTATACATGGCTTTTCTTGTATAGTAATACGATTACGAAGCAATTTGATATCTCTGTAGCTGGATCATATCCTAGATACAATTCGGACACCATTTCGTTATATCCCAACGAAAATGCAACGTCATTTCCCTGTTGTATTGTAACAAGAACTTGATACATTACCGTTATACAACAACAAGGCCATTGCAATGATTTGAGCAAATAAAAATTTCGCCATAACCAAAATTACGAGAACCACAAGTTGTAAAGGGAATAGTTCAAGTGGTGTTGTTATTAGTAAACTTGTTGTAGCGTTAAGTAGTGTTGGGAATATGAGGTGTTTTTTAGAAAATTGGTATAAAAGAGTTGGCAGAGGACGTCTTTAGACGATGCAATGTGCACTTGAAAGTTAAATCATGTCGTATCAACGATTCCAAGATTTAGAAACACATTAATCGCATAAGATAGTGGAACCCATTTATTCTCGAATACATGTCATCTACCAATCATCATCTTCTCTGGCTAGTTCGACTCGCTTTGCATACTTTGGGAAGGGCGTTTTTCACCTTCATGTATAAACAAAACAGACAAGGAAAATATTAAATAATTTGAAAAATAAGACATAATTAGTATATTGATATATATATATATATTATATTATATATAAGGCGACTCTCGATTTATTATTCCTAATCAAAATCTAATCCTCAACACATGGTTTTATTATTAGATGTTAATAAATAAGTAATTTGTCTAAATAAATTGATTATACCATATATATAGCGTAATTATTCTTACCTTGCCTATAAGATCAGAAAAGGATTGGAGAACCTTTGTTAATAATATATATATATATTAAATATATATAATATATATATATATTTCTTTTCGGAAAGTTTCTGCTTGGATTAGACCTGTTGACCTCGGCAAAGTGACAGTCATGACCGGAGCTCTATGCTTTCAAGGGAGATTGCAAAAGAAGAATCTCTCATGTCACAAGACAATGACTCCGAAGGATATAATGTTGAAATACTTCGAGATTATCATCAAGTCTATTTTGTGCTGTAAACGGTTGGTAAATTGTGGAGTCTTATAATACGACCCATTATTTGTTGACACGTATCACAAAGATATCATCTAATTCCCAGCCTTTTGGTTTCGGTAATAAAACCATTTTTTGTGACTCAAAGCATATGATCTCAAACCCTAGAAGAACGGCCGTTGACTAAGTTCCATCTCCTCATCGAACTGAGATTAATTGGTTCGTGTAATGGGTTCGTTGGTTTTCTTGAAGTGGGAATGACATAGCATACGCTTACATAGCATCCTCTTTGGTGAGTATTACAAGGTAAATGCCTAAAGGAAGAAGTATAGTGTGCTTATGCATTCCGTAGTGAAGCCTCAGACATAGAATATGAGACAGGATATGGGTTGATATAAAATATCAGAATTGGAGGTTTATACTGTTGAGTAATGAAATGAGAATGTGGGCAAGGCTCACCTCTATGGAAGTCATTTAGTGAAACGTAATGGTGGTTCATTGATGGATCCGAAAAATTGACAAATTGTACGTTCAACCAGTTGCAGAAGAGGTAGAGTCTCGTTAGC
>CM040622.1:6620167-6682709 GCA_022817965.1 Solanum lycopersicoides | reverse complement strand
AGTTCTCGATTCGGACAAACACGCCTTCAAGCTATGTCTCCCTCATTTATTTCAATTGGCTTATGCTCTCATGTTCCTCTCGTGAGTTTCGTTATACGAGTTGTATTATACATCTAGATCCAATCTTGTTGAATGAATCTTACTTTATATATCGGCTTTGTTTTACCCAATGTGTCATACCCTAGCGCAAAAAAAGAACTATTTTTCCTTATAGATTAAGTAGAATATAATATTTGTTTTCTTAATATTGATATCAGAACCTAAAACTGATCTTTACTCTTGGGTTACACTGCTACAATTTATGACTGGTCTCCCAAAGTTAGTTTGGTAAAAAGGTGCGAGGAGTGCTTCAGTCTCGCAGATGTGAGGAAATAAATTATACCTTGTATAAAATGAAAATATCTTCACTGGTAAGACGCAAACTCTAGCTTTCCAAAGGTCGAATTAACACAAAATTGTCTTAACAATATACAGGGAAAAGATATAAATGTATATATAATCAGATCAATTTCTATATCATCATATGACACGGAATATGATAAAAGTATATAAATTATTGATTATAGCCACAAACTGTCATCTCCACAATATATAAACTGAAATTATGCTCCAACACTACTTTCGCGCATAACTTACAATCCCTGATTCCTAAACATTTTACCCGTTTATGCCAACATATTAATCATCTTTTCATTTCACATCGTTATATCGACATCATTATGATTTCCGAGAATATCCCATGAAAAGAGGGGAAAAGGAAAATTGAGTGCAAATGTTATGCAGTTGCGCAAGACTCAAGAGGACATTGTCATTTGAATTAGGACAACAAGTAAAAAGTGAAAAAAAAGTGCAATATTCAAGCTGAGTTGACACTAACCCCCCCCCCCAAACTCATAGCGATTGAAAACGAACTTTCAACTGAATCACTATAATTTTTAAAGAAGAAAAATACTCGTATTGGTTTTAATAAAAATTTTTAAAAAAAAATTGATGATATAACAATTTGTTTCTTCAAGTGGCCTTTTCAAGCTGCCATGTATATGCTTCTAAGTGTGAATGCCAACATGGTTGATGTCTAATAGACGGAAGTTTAGAATTTAAAGATTCGAAATTTTAAAGATTCGTTATGGAATAAATTCTATGTTACTCTATTGTATTGTTGTTATTTGATTTATAATAGATTTTAATATACATTTTAATGAGGTCTTTATTAAAACCAAATACAAAGTCTTGGAATAAAAAAAGTTAAATTCGTACAAAATTTCATACCTAATATTTATAGCTCCGTTCACTGCCAACATTGGAGCTAGTACTTTCAATGAATAATAATATCAACCATATGACTAACAAATGATTAAGGGAACAGTTCTCCCATTTTAGAAACTAGTTGATTATGAGATATATTTTGACTGGCTGGACATTAAAGAACATAGTCCCATATGGAAAATTTAAACAAAAAAAAGACACAAATAAAGACAAATAAAGCTATTGGTATCCATAAGGAACAATACTTGGCGATATTATTTCAAAGAAAATAACACTTTATCCTTCATAAGATAGAATGATAATTAACATATACTTGACTTTTTTTTTAAGATTTCCAATGTGTGAGCATTATACGAAAATTAATTGTTGCGTGGTGTGGTGATTCAAAGTGGATTATGTAGTGCATATCTAAACAAAAGAATTCATCAACTTGCCTTGTACATGGCATAATATGGCTATCCACACTATAACGATATTCTCACATAATCATTTTAATTTGTTTTATGGGTCACCCCATTAAAAATAGTATTCTATTTAGGATTTCCATCATCTCAAATATGAGCAAATGACTCTTAATTGCACCTAAATATTATATGTTGTGTAATTAATTGGAGCATCTAATTCATACATTTAGCATATAAATTAAAGAAAAATAAAAATAAAGGAAAGCCAAACCCACCAAGAGTAGGGTCAAATGGTAAAGTTAAAAATACCTTCTGAACTTGTGATTTAGTATGAAAATGAGAGGTATAACTCGTTGAAATAATTAATTTAGTACAAGCTCTTTTAATGTGAATTCTGATGTAAACACAAAAAGTTGATATTGAGTGAAGAAGGAATTTAAAAAATATAATATATTATGAGCCACTAAGTTCAATTATAAATTAATCCGATCCTCAAAAATTTCTCAATTGGTAAAAAAAAGAAAAGAAAACGTTTCACTGGTGCTCCAAGACTTTAGAGTACCTTTCACTAAAAAAAAGTCACTAACACAACTTAATAACAGTCCTAATAGCTAAAATATTTGCCGGGTGGTGAGGTCAGCTTAGCTAGCATAAGCTTTCTTTCTCTCTTTTTTTTACGTAGGCATATGAGTGTAACTTATGCCCACGACACCTTTAATTAAATAACAAAATTGCTACCTCGGACCAACACAGATATCAGGCCGCATTGTTCAATATATTTGCTTATGAACTATAAAGTTTTGTGGTTTATTGTACAATTTATTTAGTAATGGCTAGTTATTAAACAAGGTAATACGACAGCATTTAGGTAGTAAAGTATGTTAAACGTAAACAATATGGACAAGTTACACAAATAATCTCCTTCTACTACTCCACCCTGGGTCCATTTATCCTCAATTTAAGTGGATTTCGACTATCATTATTTTTTAAATAAATAAAACTAAATAAATTCTTCATTAACATGTTTTAAAATAATTTCCACACCTTTACCACAATTGACCTAGATTTCGTCATCCACCAAAAAGATAATTGGTCTCAATATTGCGATAGTGCTCTTCTTACTAGACTGACCTTTCAAACATTTTCTTGCTCGGACCTTTCAATAATATGTTCGATACTACTGTAAATGATCCTTCAAAAAAATGCATCTCAGAAATGCAACACAGATGTAACCTCTACAAGCATTCCCTATATCATAACAATGAATCCGCTATAATTGCTCCATCTATCAAAAAGATCCTGTCAGTCCATTCTATTGGTCAGATCCCTCCAAAAAATACATTACTTGTACAGGATCCCAACATCACAACACGAGCATTTTTTGGAGAATTCAGCAACTAGTGTTAGTAATACATGCTCACTCCACCACATCATTACCAACCAGATGATATTTTTGGACGAATTCGGAGCCAACACAGTATTATACACACATGTCACTCACCATAACATACGAACCAGAGACATTTTTGAGAATCCGGAGCAACATAGTAAATAAAAACACAAGCAACTCACACAAAGAGACATTTTTGGAAAATCCAAGCAACAGAGTATAAGTAGTAACAACCTAACACATGTCCACTCCACCACAGAATTACACAAGAGACATTTTTGGGAGAATCCGAACAACATACCAAAGTAGTAATTAACAAGCCAATCACCACAGGAGTTCACCAAACACAAAACATTTTTTGGAGAAATCGAGCAACATATATATTATAGAACCCAACACATGCCACCTCACCACCAGAATTACAACCAGAGACATTTTTGGAGAATCGAGCAAACCATAGTATCCTATAAACAACATGCCACTCACCCACAACGTCAATATCCAGAAGACATTGTTGGTAAGAGTCTGAGTAAACATACTAGCTAGTAACACAATACCCACTCCACCACGCGTTCTTTAACGCCTTTATTTCCGATGTGCTCCTGACAATAAGATGTTCCTGTTTTTTTTGCTTATGTAAGCTTCCCCTGAAGCTTGCGCCCCAAACTCTCCCTCCCTCATAAAAACCCCTCATTACTCAACCAATATTCCCTTACAACTCACATATCTAAAAAAAAACTAAAGTTCTTCAACCAACATTATCAATTACTTAACTATGATTCCATCAGAAGCTCGCAGCAAACACACATTTGGCTTCTGAAAATCCTTCACCTCATGGCCTCTTGACTTCAACTTACATGCAAAACCAAATTTTTACCATCACTCACACTTTAGCCTAGATACTTTAAACTAAACATCCTACCCATTCCATATACGCTTTCAACATCTGTTACCGTCTTGCATCAGGGGTAAACTCTACCTCTGATTGAAACGGATGAGCAACAACTTAAGGTCATCGTACGAGAGAAGAAGAAGAGGATGATATCTAATCGAGACATCAGCAGAAGATCAAGGGATGAAGGAAAACAAAGACAACTTGATGATTTATGGTCACAAAAGTTCTTCCGGTCTTAAGGCCGGAGAAATCATAATTGAATTGATAAACTTAATCATGTAATCGGAATGTCATGGACAAAGTCCGTCAAATAGAAAATCGCACAGTTAAAGGAAAAGAAACTTTCACCTTTCCGTCAGATGCTTATGATCTCCAAAGTTTAATAGTCCGTTCGCTCGATTTATGTGAACTCGAAGATGTTCCTGGCACCACTGCTCATCTCAAAGCTGAATGTCGAATCTATCCCATTCACTCATCTACAAATTTTGCTTTTCAACTAAAAGGAACCAAAACCTTAAGCCACTGAGACTCCACAGTACCTCCCTAGCCAGCAACCACTATACAGTCGAACCACCAGTAGCGACCCGCCGTCACACACTGTCTAGATGCCATGCGTCCTTGTATAGACAGCACTCGCCAAAGTCCATAACGCGATTACTCACATCGCCAGCGGACTCCAAAACAACACTGTAACAAGGTCCGCACCCACAACTTCACATTCCAACCGCGTCGCCGACGACCCACATCAGCCCTCCAACCAGGGACACCTGTGTGAACCTCGGCGAATCGATATGAGCAGAGAGCAAGAGGTGCTTTGTCGTTTACTTTCTTCTTGTTTGTTTTTTTTTTACAATGAGCCAAATGAGTCGTTATTCATCTAAACATGTTAGCAATAGTTGTTTACGCTATCTTAATCCAGTCGCGTAATTTTAGCTATTTCGAATAGACAAGAGGAGTTACTCACGAGGTAAGCATCCCATGCTCCAACTCTACCCTTAAGCGTTGTGAGTTGCGTCTAGGAGGATCCAGGGGGGGTAAAAAAAAAAAAAAAATGGTAGATCATTAGACTGATCACAGGTCAATATAGCAATTCATTAGAACATGAAATCAACAGTAGCTCCATGCATATATTCCCAAAAAAAAAAAAAACATTTTTTCTTAGAAATAAAAAAACAATCCCCACCAAAAAATACGCAATGTGCATCAGCACAAAATCCCCGGTTAAACATAGTAAGCAGAAACACAAACCTAACATTTAGATGTGTGGATAGGCAGGTGAGCTAGACGAAAACGAGTATAAGCACACCACTACGAACACTATCTACCCTAAGAGTTTATTAATATTTAACTTTCATAAACATCGCAGAGAAATACTCTATATCGCAGCACGAGGATTCTAGCTAAATTCGGAATACTAGCTCAGCAAAAGACTATGCCATCACGATCATATCCAGACCTGCTTGTCAAAACCTTTTATTTCTACATCATAACGCATTGACGACACAAAATAGAAGTGTAGATGAGTGCTGTTGGCTCGTTAACTAGATGGATTCTCTTTCAATTAAATAGTGCGTTAGTCCCTTATTTAAGAAGTATAACTGTACATCTTCGTGTAAACGGCGAAACTCACTAATGTGATAAACATCATTACCTGAGTTATTAATACTTTCTCTCTCAGAGGACAGAGAGATCTATTCTCCAAGGTATTTACACGGAGAATGTGTATTCAGACGACTTTATAATGTATACTGTTATAAGCATATAGTCACAATCACTCATACGAGGAACTTATTCTTGCACACTACTTATGAGCTATAACAGGTCAACTATAGTGATCATACACTCTGTATTATTCTGTTCGTTATCACGTGGATCGGATTTAGCTGTTTTCTAACTACCATACAGTGATCCGTGTAACTAAAATATAAGTAATAAGCGAGCTCGAGAGTGCTCTATTGTATCACCCTTTCAACAAACATTCTGCTGATGCGTGAGAGTGCGTCAATACTCGATCCATCTCAAAACATATAGTCATTATATATTGAGTTTTGAGAATCCTGAGGTCTTAATAAGCAGCGTTCTCTCAAAGACACATACTCTTTTGGCAGCGATAGAAGATCGACAGCTAGAAATAAATGGTGTAAACATTACTATATATCATTGCGATGTCGAGAATGGTTAGAAGAAACTCACTTAAGTCACACCAGACTATTATTATATATATTCTAAAGAACTATGTCAATCTCTCGTGATATATGTCAATGTAGGAACAAGTATTTGAGAAATAATCTCTAGGAGGAAGATACTATATAGAATCTGCACACGAAAAGACGAACTCTAGGTCTATAATAGCACCTCAGAGCATCCGTTTATAATGATATCAACTTCATTTTGACTACTTTAGCTCTCCTATAGAAAGAGTGTACACTACTTAACCGTAGGAGTAACAAAACTTCCATTTACATCAATTATTAGGAGTCTCTTAAAACAAAAAGCAACTATGTAGCGACGGCTCAACGATCACCAGATTGTTCGCATGTGCAATAAATTATTACACATACATCAGGCATGTAGAACATGAAAGCGTTTAAAGAATAATTCTTGAATCATAAAGGCATAACATGAATATGCAATATATGTATGGTCGTCTTTAGTGTAATATATAGATAGATTACATATCTATATTAAAATGACCAACGAGATTATTTTATGTCCCTAGATAAGTGATAATTACATACTTACACAAGACAAATAGTGCAATCCAAATTATAACTCATCCCATGTCTATCTCGATCGCCAATAATTTGATATTCTCCGTAGTACCTACCTTCACGTATTATACTATCCAACAAACAAACACATAAGAAATACTGCAATACTTTTTGCTCAGCTGCTACATAACTTTCTAGGTTAAGGAGATGGAAAAAAGGAAATATAGTACCGATCATGCACCAAGAGAAAACAAAATATACCAAGATATGACGATTTCGTTATCAAAATAAATAAACTACAGAAAAAGCAATATAACCACGTGTACAGCTAATCGTTCCAAAGGCAAAAAATCACTTTTTCTTGCCAATTTATATTATTCTTAATAAATCTTGCTACCCTATCTCATACCACAATTTAAATGAACAGAACGACATCAATACAAAAATTGACAAGCGCAGATAAAGACACTCTAAAATGATTGAATATTACACAAGATATACAAGATATAACTGCTGGAGGCATTGGTCAACTAGACAGTATTGTTGTGTCGTCGCTGATCACTCTAGCCACTCACAAGAAACTCTTCAACTCTCTCCTCCACCCTACCTCACTCTCGTATCGTCCTCCTACCACATCTCATCGACATGCACCTTTATCCATTCTTAATATTAAATAAATGATTTGTCTACTTCCATTTGAATAGTTCAATTACATGATCATTCCTTTACTTCCCGCTATACAGACTTGTCGAGCCATAATACAATTAACTAGGTACCACTATTGCTGTCATGCGTATCGAACAGATGATAATCTAAACAATGTTTTGAGCGAGAAGTAACTCTACTAAATAATAAACATATACAAAAAGACTTTATAACTTAATAAATCCTTTACATTTGCTCCAGAGACGAACTATTGCAAACTAATAGGGCAAGGAATTAACTCTGACTTTCCAAGTTATGATGTATTTCTATAATTACTTCTATTATCCAATAACAATTATTAAAAGAGAGATATAATATAAAAAAATGTCATTGAGAAAAGAATTTTATAGAAATATTACTGACTATACCGACATAAGACATAATGATTCGAGCCTACTAAAGATAGTTGAAATACATTGAGTAAAAAAGCGGATACTGATACTTTTTAACAAAAATATATACATATCACATCTTATATACAGTGAGAGTCGTAGAGTCTTTTCTTTCATCGATAAGCCTATGTCTGTAAGAGTGTGCTTCGATCGGAAATATATAAAGTTACATAGTAGAGAATAATCCAAAAATCCAAATCTTTCATCTCTCAACAATATTTACTCTCCCGTGAGGTCAATTTTAAATTTAACTACCACATATGCATGGTTTAAGACCACCAAGATGCTGGGAAAAATATTTTCTAGATATGCCCTATATATCAATACCAAAATATTTATGAAAATTCAACTCACTTACATACCTCTAAGTCATATTATATAGATGAATTCGATCTTATATTGTCAAGAACTAAATAACAATAGATATGATTTAGGGTAGAAAATAAATAGCATACACCAAACTCTTGGCTATAATTGATTTAAAACATTTCATTAATGTATATTATTTTATACTTATAGAGATTTACAGTACCCCTAATATCATTAAGTATACATTTAAGAAATGTTACAAAGGTGTTACTAATTTTCTCCCCTAATAATTTTGTATTTCCCTACTATAATTAATAATAGATTAGATAGACAAACTGTCCAGGCTTTATGGAATAATAATATCTATAACACAACGATAGCATACATGATTCATCTTAACATCTTTACAAATCACCTATTCTCTAAGTTATGCTATTATACAAACTATTATTAGCACTAATACGGAACTATTAGCCATACTCAAAATAGATTCAATACTTTTTCAATCTTTGTCTCATAACATCGAATATGTCGGCTAGCTTAAGACTTAAAAATTGACACCAAAATGGAGCCAGCAAGAAATCACTTATTAATCGGTTTCGAAAGCTAACTAAAAGAAAGACACATATAGTTTTATTTTTGTTAAAAAATACTTATATATATATTTATTAATATCAAAACTTTGAACTAAAAGAAAGAAACAATATAGTGCTTATGCATTTCTGCTTATTAGTAAGCTCTAGACAGTATAAAGTATTGAATCAAGATAGTCGGTCAACATGTGACACAAGATAGCACAGAGTATCAGAATTGAAAGGTTTAATACTGTTTGGAGTAGATGAAAAATGGAGATATGTGCGGCAAGGCTCAAAACCTCTATGGAGTCCATTTAAGTTGCAAACGTGCACTCAATTGTGTGTTCATTGGATGGATACGGAAAAATGGACAAATTACTCGTTCAAAGCCGATTGACAGAAGAGGTGAAGTCTCTGTTAGCTCCGCGTGGTTCTGATACTCCATCCTACAATTGACGCTAGCAGAGTCGGGAATTGTCTATGTTTGTGTGATGTAGTAACTATAGTGAGTATATGATATATGGTGGGATGGAACGAGTATGGAATAGCTGAATCTTGACTAAAACTTGCATTTTGAAGAATACTATTCAACCAGATTTCGTAGTTATAGATTTATACCAATCTTCTACATGGAAGATGGAGAAATATTGATGCAACGGGATGGTGGCATGCAGTTGTTTCTTACAACCAAAGAAAAAAAGAAGTTTACCAAGGTTAGGTTATGTACTAGGTACATTCCAAGTTTTTACTCAGGCAATACTGTCGTGGGAAAGTTCTCAAGTCTCATACATTCATCGAAGATTGACATAGTTTAGATATTTAATTAGTCTTATTTCCTCATCGATATTATGTTTTCTTCTATTGTTGCATGTAATCTAGCTTAAACAGTCAACTTTTAATGTTTAATGGATGCTTTTGAGTTGTGGTAGTACAACTCTGCCTCTATAAGCAGAGCCAACCGTGTTAATTTAACGTTTCTAGCTATTTGCAATGTGGAAGTCTCCAAAGTTGCATTCGTTACGTTCATTTGCTCTGTACTTGTTACCGAATTTTGATCTGATATGCATAGAGAAAATGAACAGAAAAGAAGGCAAGCAAATACTGAGATTGATGCAAATATTGAGATTAGTAAATAGAAAGTTCAGGAGCGACTACTAAAGTTATCGGAATTGGAGGTTATACTCTTGGAGTTGGTGTGGAATGGAGATATGTGGGTGAAATTCCGGCTGTCGCGATGTAATAATTTGCGAGGCTAATGTCAATGGTGTTGTTCATTCAATGATCCCAAAGAAAATGACAGAATTACTCCTTTGATATTGAGACACGAAAAGATCAGTCTCTCTACTCACCGGGTCTGGAAACTTCATCCTCGTCTTTTGAGGCTAGCAGAAGTAGGGAATTGTCTCTGTTTGACTACATATCGACAAACAGCATGTGTGGATGAAAGCGTATGGATTGCAGGAATCTTTGACTAAAGACAGCATTTTGGTGGACTATCTCGCCTGGTATTGATAACTATATATTTGAACTGTTAATAATTTGGAAAGATGGAAAAATCTTGATTCAAGTCGCACAAAACTAGCTTCTTACTACCCAAAAAAGAACATCAGGGTTGTTAATTTTGTTACCTATGTTATGCATGATAAGTTGGGGAAATTCGGTAATTTCCCTACAAACGGAACAACTTTAGTGAAATGAACCGGTTCAAATAACTGAACCGGACAGAACACTAACAAAGATACCCGCAAAATAATATCGAATATTAACTGAAAAGAAGAGAAAAGAGACCGAACAATTTTAATAATGGAGTTCAGCCGCGAAAGTTAATCTCCTAGCACCCTCAAAGCAGCCTGCTTTTATTAGATAGAGGAAGAGATTTCAAATGGTGCATTTTACAATGAAGGAGGAGGGGTTCTTTTATAACCCAAATTCTCCTTCACAATACATTAAACTCCGATTGGGACTAAATAATTAGGCCAAAGAGTCAACAAATCTCACCTTGGCTAATATCCAGTTGCCCACCAAAATACAAAATCTTCTCCAAACAATTATCAAATAAATAAAGCAGTTCCACGCTGCTCCAAATTGATTGCGCCGTGAGCGCGCCAACTTCAAATGTGCAGGACATTGACCAAGTCTAAACAGTGTTCAAAACTTGGCCTTTGTAACCACCTTGGTCAGCATATCTGCGGGGTTCTCCGTAGTATGAATCTTCAACAGAAGTATCTCCTCTTCTTCGAGAATTTCCCTCACAAAGTGATAGCGAACATCAATGTGCTTCGTCCGTGCATGAAAGACTTGATTCTTTGCTAAATGAATAGCACTCTGACTGTCAGAATAAACCTCAAGTTGTTTCTGACCAACTCCCAAGTCTTTAAGCAACCCATGAAGCCAAATCGCCTCCTTTACAGCCTCTGTAATCGCCATATACTCTGCCTCTGTCGTAGACAAAGCCACCGTTGACTGTAAAGTAGACTTTCAACTAACTGGCGCTTTTGCTAAAGTGAACAAATAGCCAGTTGTAGATCGTCGCTTATCCAAATCACCTGCATAGTCAGAATCACAGTATCCAACTATGCATTGACCAAGTGATTTATCCTGCTCGAATATCAATCCAATATCTACGGTATTTTGCAGATACCGTAGAATCCATTTCACAGCTTGCCAATGACCCTGGCCTGGATCATGCATGTACCTGCTAACAACACTAACAGCCTGTGAAATATCTGGTCTCGTACACACCATTGCATACATCAAGCTTCCAACTGCATTTGTATACGGGACTTTCGCCATGTATTCTCGCTCTTCATCAGTCGTCGGAGATAACCGGCTACTCAGTTTCAAATGAGGAGCAAGTGGGGTACTCACGTGTTTTGTATCTTCGTGCATACCGAAACGTCTTAGTACCTTCTTCAAATACTGCTTCTGTGACAGCCAAAGCTTGCCTCTCTCTCTGTCCCTGTTTATCTCCATGCCGAGAATCTTCTTGGCTTCCCCCAAATCCTTCATCTCGAACTCTTTACTCAACTGAGCCTTCAGTTTGTCAATCTCAGTTTGGCTCTTTGCTGCAATCAGCATATCATCAACATATAAGAGTAAGTAGATGTAGGAACCGTCTTGAAGCCTGCGCAAATACACACAATGATCGTATTTGCTTCTCTTGTACTTCTGACCCTTCATGAAACTATCAAATCGTTTGTACCACTGTCTCGGAGATTGTTTCAGTCCGTACAATGATTTGACAAGTTTGCAAACCCAATTCTCTTTATCAGCAACCTTATTTCCTTCTGGCTGAGTCATATAGATTTCCTCCTTCAAATCACCGTGTAGGAACGCGGTCTTCACATCAAGTTGAGCTAGCTCCAAATTCAACTGCGCTACCAAGGCCAACATAATTCTAATGGAGGAATGTTTAACAACTCGAAAAAATACCTCATTATAATCAATTCCCTCCCTTTGAGCGTAGCCTTTAGCTACCAACCTTGCCTTGTAGCGAACATCGTCTTTATCGGGAAATCCTTCTTTCTTTGCAAATACCCATTTGCATCCAATTGCCTTCTTGCCTATCGGTAGTTGTGTCAACTTCCACGTCATGTTCTTCTTGAGGGATTGCATTTCCTCTTCCATTGCACCTGCCCAATTGCCACTTTCTGAACTTCGTATGGCCTCTGGGTAGGTGGATGGAACATCTTCATCTGAAACTGGAAGTGCATAAGCTACCATGTCAGTGAAACGAGCGGGCTTTTGGATCGCTCGTCTCTGTCTTCTAACTGCAATTGGCTCCGATTGTTGTAGAGGTTCTTGGGTAGGAACCTCTTCCTCATCTGACTCTTCTTCTGTCGTAGGAGAGTCACTCGTGGTGCTCCGTGCTGGGATCACTACTGTCTCCTCAAACTCCACCTGCTTCGGAGTACACGCTACCTGTTCAGGAGTACTCTCAGCATCTTCTGGATTTACCTTCTTTAACATGGCAGATTCATCGAAGGTAACATCTCTGCTTATAATTGTTTTCTTTGCCTCGAGACACCACAGACGGTATCCCTTCACTCCAGCATTGAATCCCATGAACAAAGCCTTCTTTGCCCGTGGATCCAACTTTGATTCAATCACATGATAATATGCAACAGAACCAAAAACGTGCAAAGTATCATAATCAGTTGCAGGTTTTCCAGACCATACCTCTAATGGAGTTTTGCCATCAATAGCAGATGATGGCAAACGATTGACGAGATGTTGAGCATATGTTATCGCCTCAGCCCAAAATTTTCTGCCTAACCCAGCATTAGACAGCACACAGCGTACTTTCTCCACAAGTGTCCTGTTCATACGCTCTGACACCCCATTCTGTTGCGGTGTTTTCCTGACGGTGAAGTGCCGAACTATGCCACAGTCTTGGCATACCTTAAGGAAAGGATCACTCTTGTATTCTCCACCATTGTCTGTTCGGAGAACCTTGATCTTCCTTCCCGTCTGGTTTTCAACTTGAACTTTCCACTTAAGGAAAATTCCAAGTACATCATCTTTGTTCTTCATAGAAAACACCCAAACTCTCCTGGAAAAATCATCAACAAAAGTGACAAAATAATGCCTTCCTCCAAGAGACGGAGTCTTGGCAGGTCCCCATACATCTGAATGCACATAATCCAGAATACCCTTGGTATTATGAATACCCTTGGTATTATGAATTGCAGTGCCAAACTTCACTCTTCGTTGTTTTCCAAGAACACAATGTTCACAAAACTCAAGTTTGCAAGTCTTCGTACCTTTCAACAATCCTTGCTTGGCAAGAATTTGCAAAGATTTTTCACCAGCATGTCCCAACCGCATATGCCACAGCTTCGTTGCCTCAGTATCTTTCTTGGTGCAAGAAGTTACTGTTGTTACTTTCCCGACCACTGTACTACCTTGATAGTAATACAGATTGTTCTTTCTCACACCCTTCAACATCACCAACGCTCCAGAAGTTGCTTTAAGAACTCCATCTCGCATCGTTATAACTAGGCCTTTAGATTCTAAAGCCCCCAATGAGATGAGATTCTTCTTCAACTTTGGCACGTACCGCACATCTCGCAAGATTCTGGTGGATCCATCATGATTCTGCAGTTTGATTGAACCTATTCCGGTTGTTTTACATGAATTATCATTACCCATGTAAACAACTCCGCCATCGAGATCCTGAAATTCAAAGAACCACTCCCGAATGGGACACATATGATAGGTACAACCTGAATCCAATATCCACTCATCTGCATGTGATGTTGTAGGAGCGACCACTAAAGAGATATCTGATTCCGCATCGCTTTTGCATTCTGCAACATTAGCGTCTTGCGGAGCCTTCCCTTTCTTCTTCAACTTTGGACAGTCTTTCCTCCAGTGCCCTTTCTCATGATAGAAAGCACACTCATCTTTGGCAATGGCTCGACCTTTTGATTTGGACCTTCCTCTTCTCCCTTTTGTCTGGTTTTGATGACGACCTCTTGCCACCAATACTTCTTCTGATGTTGTTGCCTTTGTTTTCATCTTATCCTGCTTTCTCAGTTCATGACTATATAAAGCAGAACAAACAGCATCTAACGACACATTCTCCTTCCCGTGAAGTAACGTTGTCTCCAAATGTTCAAATTCATCGGGAAGAGATGATAACAACATCAAAGCCAGATCTTCATCATCGAATATGACATCTAAATTAAGCAAGTCTGCTACTAATTGATTAAACATAGTGATATGTTCATTCATAGTAGTACCTTGTTTGTAATCAAATCGGAACAACCTTTTCTTCATTAGGAGCTTGTTCTGACCACTCTTTTTCAGAAACTTGTCCTCCAATGCCTTCCACAATTTGTATGCAGAAGTCTCATTCTTGAAAGCATACTTTTGCTCCCTGGATAGACACGATCGAATTGTTCCGCATGCCAACCGATTAATGATTTTCCAATCTTTATCTTCAACTCCTTCTAGTTTGACTTCTTCAATAGCAATATCAAGACCCTGCTGGAAAAGGGAGTCCAAAACCTCCCCTTGCCACATACCGAAATGGCCCGTACCATCGAATATTTCAACCGCCAACTTCAAAGTAGACATCGGGAATCTTGACCATGATGACGAGGCACCCGATGTCTTCGGTGGAATATTTGCAACAGACTCCATTTCTTGATCTTTATTTGCCATTACAGACTAAAAAAAAATATTGGATAATCCAACAGAATTCAAATAATCGAAGGCTTCTACAGAAACAAAGTAATTCCTTTCTGGTGTGGAAGATCAGGCGAAACTGCAACCACAGAGCATACTCAGACAAAACTCTGACTTAGAAAAAACTTTCGACGCAAAAGGACCAAAATAATTCTTTTCTGATGTGGAAGATCAGACTCAGCTGCAACCACAGAGCATACTCAGACAAAACCTTGGCTCTGATACCACTTGTTGGGTAATTCGGGTAATTTCCCTACAAAACGGAACAACTTTAGTGAAATGAACCGGTTCAAATAAACTGAACCGGACAGAACACTAACAAAGATACCCGACAAATAATATCGAATATTAACTGAAAAGAAGAGAAAAGAGACCGAACAATTTTAATAATGGAGTTCAGCCGCGAAAGATTAATCTCCTAGCACCACTCAAAGCAGCCTGCTTTTATTAGATAGAGAGAAGAGATTTCAAATGGTGCATTTTACAATGAAGGAGGAGGGGTTCTTTTATAACCCCAAATTCTCCTTCACAATACATAAAACTCCGATGTGGGACTAAATAATTAGGCCAAAGAGAACACTAGATACATCCCAATCTTTTACTCGCTCAAGACTATCATGGGGGACGACTTTCAACTTAAAAATATTTATCCAAATAGTGAGATAAACATTTCTAAGTTGAAAGTCATCCTCCTTGACAGTCTTGAGAGTATAAAAGCTTGGAATGTATATAATCGCTGTAGTGACCTCACTTTAAACGTTAACCACCCTGAAACTCTTCATTTTTGGGTTGTACGAAGCTAGTTTTGTACGACTTTAAAATTTATCCATCTTTCCACATAAGTATTGGTCCAAAATTAAAGTCAACAACCCTGCGGAATAGAATCCACCAAAATTCTATCTTTAGTCCAAGATTCAGAAACCCCATACTCTTTCATCCACCAACAATATATGTACTTTCTTTGGTGTGGGAAAAAAAACTGCTAGCTATAAATTGGGAATAGATACAATAGAATCTCAAGAAAGATAAAAGAATTATATATTCTTCAAGTCTCCAAAGTAATACCTTATATATATAGGTTCACTCCAACGGCTAGTTAGACTTTCATCAATTACTAAATACTAAGTCGGTGTAAGAAATAATATTAGAAAAAAAATTAATATTAGCTAACGGCTAGTTAAATTTCAATAGTTAATGACTCTGTGTGGTTACTCATGGAACTCAAAGTAGCCTCTATAGTCATTTTAGAGGATCAAACTGTATATGAAAGTCGAGTCAATCCATAAGACATAAACCCTATAAACTAGCTCCCTTTTTGTTCAAACGAAGTGACAACCATGGATGCCCAATACATGACGACTCAAGCTCAATATTGTATAAATCAACAAAACTCTGTTTACTAACATATACTTGAAAAACTCTGAAATTGTGTACTCATATTAAGACTAAAGGTCAATAATAAATGATAATGGAATAATGTTTTCAACAAATCTGCCAACATAACTTGGCCAAAAATGATAGTCGAACACCAAATGTGTTGAGGTCAGGATTGATGTTGCAAAAATAAATTTTCCATTATCTGCTCTTTTTTCAATGTTTTCTGCTTCAAGAACTACAAATTTCTCCTCCGCCACCAAATCAGGATCGGAATCAAATTTTGTAAAAACCTTGTTGATCTCGTCGTACACCACCAAATTATTGCAGTTTTGAGTTTGGTCACGCGGTTGCACAATCAACTTTCCCCACAATGCACTTTGAATTTCGTTTACTCGACTCCTTTCTGGAGGTGTTAGAGTTCCAAACTTCTCCTCTGTTAAGTTGAAATAGATGATAGAATTAGCATTAGCCCAATAAAGTACCCCATTGACGAACGTACGATCAGAACTCACATTGTTGAGTTTACCAGGGCTTTTTTCACAAATTCTTCTCCATGATGTGTTAGTTCCTAGAGTTAGAATCTTTATACATGGCCTTTTCTTGTAGTAAATACGATTACGAAGCAATTTGTATCTCTCTGTAGCTGGATCATATCCTAGATACAATTCTGGACGATCCCATCTTCGTTTATATCCCAACGAAAATGGCAACGCTTTCATTTCCCCTGTTGTTATGTTATACAAGTAACCTTGACTACATTTACCGTTATACAAACAAACAAGGCCATTGCAATGATTTGAGCAAATAAAAATGTCGCCATAACCAAAATAATTACGAGAACCCACAAGTTGTAAAGGGAATAGTTCAAGTGGTGGTTGGTTATTAGTAAACCTTGTTGTAGCGTTTAAGTAGTGTTGGGGAATATGAGGTGTTTTTAGAAAAATTTGGTATAAAAGACGGTTGGCCAGAGGACGGTCTTTAGAACGAGCAATGTGCAACTTGATAAAGTTCAAATCATGTCGTATCAAACGATTCCAAGATTTAGAAACACATTTAAATCGCATAAGAGACTTAGCTGGAACCCATGTTAGTATCTCGAATACCATGTCATCTACCAAATCATCATCCTTCCTAGTGCTAGTTCGACATCGCTTTGCATTACTTTGGGAAGGGCGTTTTTCACCTTCCATGTTATAAACAAAACAAGACAAAGGAAAATATTAAATTAATTTCGAAAAATAAGACATAATTAGTACTAGTATTGATATATATATATATATATATATATATATATATATATAAGGCGTACTCTGATTTATTATTCTCCTAATCAAAATCTAATTCCTCAAACACATGGTTATTATATTATAGTTAATTAATAATAAGTAACTTTGTCTGAAATAAAATTGGATTATTACCATAAATTATATAGGCGTAGATTATTTCTTGACCCTTTGTCCTAATAGATTCAGAAAAAGGATTGGGAGAACCTTTTTGTTATATATATATATATATATATATATATATATATATATATATATATACTTTTATTTCTTTTCGGAAAAGTTTCTGCTTGGAAGATTAGACCTAGTTGAACCTCGTGCAAAAGTGACAGTCATGGACCCCGGAAGCTCTATGCTTTTCAAGGGAGATTGCAAAAAAAGAAGAATCTCTCATGTCACTAAGATCATAGACCTTCCGAAGGATATTATGTTGGAAATACTTTCGAGATTATCAATCAAGTCTATTTTTTGCTGTAAGACGGTTTGTAAATTGTGGTATAGTCTTATAACTTACGACCCATTATTTGTTGACACGTATCACAAAAGATCATCATCTAATTTTCCCAGCCTTTTGGTTTCGGTTAATGAAACTAACCATTTTTTTGTGGACCTCAAAGCTATTGATTCTCAAACCCTAGAGAGAACCGTTGCGTTGAACCCTAAGTTTCATCTCCCTTCATCGAACATGAGATTAATTGGTTCGTGTAATGGGTTCGTTTGTTTCTTGGAAGGTGGGAATGACATAGTCCATACGCTTTACATTAGCAATCCTCTTTTGGGTGAGTATTACAAGGTTAAAATGCCTAAACGGGAAAAGATATATGGTAGTGCTTATGCATTCTGCTTTAGTGAAGCCTCTAGACAATATAAAGTATTGAGATCAGGATATGGCGAGCTTGATACAAAAGTATCAGAATTGGAGGTTTATACTGTTGGAGTAGATGAAAAATGGAGATATGTGGGCAAGGCTCCGAAACCTCTATGGAAGTCATTTAGTAATGCAAACGTCAATGGTGTTGTTCATTGGATGGATCCGGAAAAAATTGACAGAATTTACTCGTTCAACAGTTGGACAGAAGAGGTGAAGTCTCTGTTAGCTCCGCGTGGTCTGATGACTCCATCCTACCAATTGACGCTAGTAGAGTTGGGAAATTGTCTATGTTTGTGTGATAGTAACAATAGTGCGTATATTGATATATGGTGGATGGAAGAGTATGAAATAACTGAATCTTGGACTAAAACTCGCATTTTGAAGGATACTATTCAACCAGATTTTCGCAGGGATAGATTTATACCAATCTTAACTTGGAAAGATGGAGAAATATTGATGCAACGGGATGGTGGCATGCAAGTTGTTTCTTACAACCCAAAAGAAAAGAAGTTTACCAAGGTTAGAGTGTACTTTGGATATGCAGCGACTAGGTACATTCCAAGTTTTTACTCAGTCAAGACTGTCGTTGGGGAAAGTTCTCAAGTCTCATACATTCATCCGAAGATTGACATAGTTTAGATATTTAATTAGTCTTATTTCCTCGTCGATATTATGTTTTAATTCTATGTAATTTAGCTTTAAGACCTGTCAAATTTTAATGTTTTATGAATGATTTTAAGTTATGTCAGATCTGCATTCCTTTGGTTCAATTCACTATGTACTTGTCTGAATAGAACAAAATGTTGGCCTATCGGTAAAAATAATAGGAACAAAAAAAAATAAAAAAATTAAAGCCTAGAAAATATATAATATATAGTCTCTTTAGGTATTAAAAATTGTTGTGTTACTCTTCAATTATAAAACAAATAAGACCTAATTTGTATTGAATAAGGAATGATAATTAATAGCCCTTATAATATATCTGTATTGTAATTTGTTAGTCTCCTAATTCCTCTTCTTCTTTCTTTCCCTCAAACACACGTCATAAGTTATATTTATGTATCGTATTATATTATTTTAATGAATACAATATTTGAAAAATTAAATAATAAATTTAATTAACTCGAAATAAAATATGTATTGATTATTTCTTGATTTTTTTTCCCTTTGTATATTTTAGAACGGAAACTCATAATCCCTATTGGTTTAGGAAACAGTTTGTTATAATAAATTCGGAAAAGGAATATATTATCGTTTTAGGATTATAGTATCTTTTTTCATATAGGTTTGGGACTACTCGGGATCTATATTAAGGATGTAATTGGGATTCTAAATCATTGTACACTTTCTTTGTTTTTGTTTTTGCTTGGAGGATTAGGCCTAGACGAACATAGTCGATCTTTGAGTCATGGACTCACGAAGCACTAAGCAAACAATCTCTCATGTGACCGTAATCATGGACCTTTCAAGTGAGATTATGTTGGAAATTCTTTCGAGATTACCAATCAAGTCCATTTTTTGTTGTAAGGCGGTTTGTAAACTGTGGTATAATCTTTTAACTTCCGACCCATTATTTCCTACCATGTATCACAAAAGAATATCATATAATTTTCCCAGCCTTTTGCTTTCGATTAATAACTATGTCCAGTTTCTTGTTGAACTCAAATCACCAGATGAGCCTTACCCCCTAAAGATCAACACCAGTGTGTTGAGCCCTAAGTTTCATCTCCCTTCACCCGACATGAGATTAATTGGTTCGTGTAATGGGTTCGTTTGTTTGTTGAAAGGTTGGGTGTATGAGTCAGACCATTCGGTTTACATTAGCAATCCTCTTTTGGGTGAGTATTACAAGGTTAAAATGCCTAAACGGGAAAAGATATATTGTAGTGCTTATGCATTCTGCTTTAGTGAAGCCTCTAGAGAGTATAAAGTATTGAGATCAACGGTTAGACAACCAAAAGTATCAGAATTGGAGGTTTATACTCTCGGAGTTGATGAAAAATGGAGATATGTGGGCGAGGCTCCAAAACCTCTATCAGTATCATTTAGTGAGGCTAACTTCAATGGTGTTGTTCATTGGATGAATTGGGAAAAAAAAGATATCATTTACTCCTTTAACAGTTGGACTGAAGAAGTGAAGTCCATGTTAGCTCCGCGTGGTCTGAAATTGCCATGCTACCACTTTACGCTAGTAGAGTTGGGGAATTGTCTGTGTTTGTGTAATGTCGACTATAGTGAGTACGTTGATATATGGTGGATGAAAGAGTATGGAATAGTTGAATCTTGGACTAAAACTCGCATTTTGAAGGATACTATTCAACCAAATATACGTTGTGATAAATTTATACCAATCTCAACTTGGAAAGATGGAGAAATATTAATGCAAAGGCATCGTCGCACACAAGTCGTTTCTTACAACCCAAAAGAAAAGAAGTTTACGAAGGTGAAAGTGTACCTTGGACAGAAATCGAATAGCTACATCCCAAGTTTTTACTCACTCAAAACTGTCGTTGGAGAAAATTGTCAACTCTCATACAGTTATCCGAAGATTGACATAGTTTAGATCGATATTTAATTTGTCCATTTTAACGTTTCTAGTCTATTTACAATGCTGCATTCCTTTTGTTCAATTTACTGCAAAATGGATTCCTTTGTTTAGTTGGCAATCCTACTTTTGAAGATCAATATGTCAAAATTCGAAAGATGGGGTAAATAGTGTTCTATTTTGTATATAATAAATATAAGTTATAAGGTTTGTCTAAGAATTAATTAAAAGTTTAAAACCTTATATTATAATGTCATTATCGAGAATCTTTTCATTTTTTTTTAATCTTAATGAACTTTTTGAGCTACTTATATTTTAACAACACTATGACAAGTTAATGCAATATTACAAATATTCATATTATTACAAGTCAATCTAAATATTTGATATAATAAATATTCATATTATTTTATAAGTCATCTGAATATTAAAAAAAAGGATAAAAATAAAATAGATTTAAACTACGCCCTCCAACTTTAGACGTATACAAATAGACACTTAAACTATCATAAAATAAAATAAATAAATACATATATTTTATATGACAAATTGAGTAAGATGTACGTACGTCATACACGACAAATCTCGCGAGAACAAGCTCACTTTTGTTCCATTCCTATTGCTTTTTAGATCAAACTATAGATGCACGTGCGTCCTACACAACGAACGATCAAACTATTAATGAATGTGTTTTTATTCAGTTTTACATAATTTAAGGGTATTTTTGACTATTTTTCGTAACATATATAAGACCTCTGATATTGAGATTGATAAACCCTAAGATCTTTAAACCCTAATCATATTCAGCCGAAGTTTTCTTCAGAGCTTCAACAATGGCTGAAACTCAATCGATAGCAAGAACTTTCCCAGTGAAGCCAAAATTGAAACCCACTTCAGCAAATTCATCTACACCAACCCCTGAATCAAAGTACTGGAAATCCTTCAAAACCCCTAAAGATATTCAAACCCCACAAGCACTTGTTTCTTCAATCAACTCCATAGTCTTCTCTCCAACGTCTCCTCACGATTTCGCCGCCACCCATTCCGCCACTGTTTCCATTTTCTCCGGCAAAACTCTTGAACCCAAAACTACCATCTCCTCTGCTTTCCGTGATACTGTAACTTCAGCTTCATTCCGATCCGATGGTCGTCTTGTCGCTGCTGGTGACCTTTCTGGTGCCGTTCAAGTCCTGGACCTCAAGACCCGTGTCCCACTTCGTAGGCTTCGTGGCCATACACGACCTGTTCGTGTTGTACGTTACCCGCGGGTTGATAAGCTTCACCTTTTCTCTGGTGGGGATGATGCTATTGTTAAGTATTGGGATATTACTACTGAGTCTAAAATTTACGATCTTTTGGGGCATAAGGATTATGTGAGGTGTGGGGATGCTTCTCCTGTAAGTGATGATATGTTTGTTTCTGGGTCTTATGATCATACTGTGAAAGTTTGGGATGTTAGGGTGATGAATTCGGGTTCGGTGATGGAGTTTGACCATGGAAAGCCTGTTGAGGATGTGATTTACTTGCCATCTGGTGGGTTAGTTGCTACTGCTGGTGGTAATTCTGTGAAGATTTGGGATATACTTGGAGGTGGGAAATTGCTATGTACAATGGAGAGTCATAACAAGACTGTTACTTCGATTTGTGTTGGTAAAATTGGGAAGGAGAGTGGTGAGGAGGCGCAGCAATATCGGATTTTGAGTGTGGCTTTGGATGGCTATATGAAGGTGTTTGATTATGCTAAGTTCAAAATTACTCATTCAATGAGGTTTCCGAATCCTCTAATGTCTGTTGGGTTCTCGCCTGATTGTTCAACAAGGGTGATTGGGGCATCGAATGGGACATTGTATATAGGCAGGAGAAAGGTGAAGGAAAGTGAAAGCATGGAACTTGGGGATGTTGGTGGCTTTGGTCCGGTAGAAGTGCCTCAGAGGCGGGTGTTGAGGCCATCTTATTACAGATATTTTCAGCGGGGGCAAAGTGAGAAACCCTCTGAATGGGATTACTTGATTAAGAAGCCGAAGAAGATAAAGGTGACGGAGCATGATAAATTGTTGAAGAAATTTATGCACAAGGAAGCTTTGTTAGCTGCTTTGAATGGGAAGAACCCGGAAAATGTGGTAGCTGTTATGGAGGAATTGGTTGCTCGAAAGAAGTTGATGAGATGTGTGTCAAACTTGGAAACGGAAGAACTTGGTTTGCTTTTGAAGTTTCTGCAGAGATATTCAACCATGCCTAGATTTTCAAGGTTTCTGATGGGCTTGACAAAGAAAGTAGTAGAGATGCGAGCTGAAGATATCAAATCATCGGATGAACTGCGTGGTGACATTAGAAATCTTAAACGAGATGTGGAGGAGGAAATACGATTACAACAGACATTGCTACAGATACAGGGCATTGTTACTCCTCTGCTCAAAATTGCTGGAAGGAGATGATCATTGCTTATTGTTGCCTGTCGATTATGGGCAGTATTTGTGCCATCAGATTGTAGTATTCCTTCAAGAAAATTTTGTTCTTTTACATAGAATTGTACTTTTCCTTTGAACTTGTTAAAGCTAATGTTTACAATTTGGCTGAATTGGATTAGAGTGTATTTTTGTTGGTGGATGGAAATGAAACTTGACCATGATGGTTTTAACCATGATCTTTCTTTGCTTTGATACCATGTTGAATTGGATGAAGTCTCTCATTGTCTTCCGCTGTTTCAAGTGCTGCATCCCGATAGTGGATCATCCACTGGTTGAGTGAGAAACTTGAATTAACTATCTTGTTGCTTGTATGGTTACGATGACTAGTTAGGTTCTTTTGCTCACTTCATCTGCCTGTAGAACTATCTTGTTGCTTGTTTGGTTACAATGACTAGTTAGTCTCTTTTGCTCACTTCATCTGCCCGTAGACATTTGTACATGGATTTGTTTCATGATTGAACACTTTGAGCATGGTTGCATCTGGCTGAGAACATGTAAAATCTTTGCAGTTTCTATCACCTGGTGGGACTATAGTATAAGCAATTAAGACGTGGCTTCCAGGAGGTAGTCGATTTGACTAGAATGGTTTTTAACTAGTGATTTCATAAAGTTTGTGTCATCTTCAATTTTGCTTTTCGTTCAGGCTGTTGTTTGGAGTCTATCAAGAAAGGGAAGACTAATTTCCATTCAAGTCGATGAAGAAGTTTTGGAAGAAACTGATAAAAGTATGTTTTCTCAACATTATTCATTGTAGTTGTGTCACCCATACAAATAATCCAACTGTAGATGTTAAATCAGCCTGCACTATCACTGTGGAGAAACAAAAGTTTATATTCTAGCTTCCCTTATTGTGAAAGTACGGTGATATATGCAGTGCACTGCTTATTATACCGATTAAATTGCTCTGCATCAGTCCTTTATAGATATTGTATGCTACTTATTGATTTGTAAACTGTACATCTAGTATAAGCCATCCTACATTAGTCTCTCGTCAGAGAAAGGAGTATTAACTAGAAGAAGGAAGATGGAACTGGTGACATGTTCTTAGGCAGGTATTTATTGTTTTCATGTTTGCCATTGAAGTGAATATTACTTCTAGGTCTTAAGCTTTGATGATTTATCAGTTTGAATGTGAAGGGGATTTGTTTCCTCCTACAATGCCTTGCATTTGGTCTTTCTGTGGATCTCCCCTCCTATCCTAGATCAGTATGAATGAGATAGGGTAATAACAATCAGTTGCTAATTATACTTGTTACTTTGGTCTTAACGGAATTGTCACTTTTAGGAAAAGGATCAAGAACATTTGTTAGGGAACTTCGAATGCCCTTATCTGGTTCGAATGACTATTGATTTTTGCAATATCCAAAACAACAATAAGTTTTTTTTTGCTTTCTGTTAGCATTAGGTTGACTTTCTGCAGCAAACCACATAGGTTTTAAGTGTCCACAACATTGTTTGTGTTGAAGGATGTAATTGAGATCATATAGTCAAGGGTGAAAAGAATAATTTTTTGTTCTAGTCAAATTATAATAGTAATATCTTGTCATGTTTCTGAGTAAGTATTACATTTAATTACTAATCCACTAATATGTACAATATTCTAATAGTTTTTTTATTTAGGAAATTTCTCTCAACCTTCTTAGTAACAGCATGACAGGATATTTAAATAAAAAATTGTTCTGCTTAAGTAACTATTCTTGATTAAGTCCTTCAAAAGCAATGTTGAAAAGTCATCCTAAGACTAAAAAAAAAGGAACTTATCAACATGTTAGCTAGCCAGCTGGTTTCTATGGCCAATAAGAGTTGCCTTAGTTGAGTAATCTCATTAATTTTGACTTTTCTTCATTTACATATCAAAAGAAAATATATAGACAGAAATTAAACAAAGTTGAAATTTATTTGCTGAAAATGTATGTAACAAGGCCTCTTTCTTACTACCAAAGGAATCCAGATGCACTTTCATTACCTCCTGAAGGTCCAAATTCAGGTTACTTAGTGATTCAAGATGAGGAATCTGAAACATATTGTTGTTTTGGACTTTGCAAAAATTATGATATCAAGGACATGCCTATCCCTCAGAACAAGAAGCTGACTGTTCTATACGAATCAGGTTCTGGTGAGAACAGGAGCGTTAGAAGGGACGAAGTAATGTTCATTCCAGTTCTTAATAAGCCATTGTCTTCCAATCAGTATTATGCTATCAAGCATCATGGAAAGCGCAAAGGGTATGCTGTTATTTTATTTGCACTTCTGATCTTGTATGATATGATAGTTTAATTATGTGATTCGATTTTTTAATTGAGAAGTTGACGAATTAGTGAGTTAAATGAGAGGTGAGGATCTATTTTTTACAAAAGGGTGAACATCCGAAAAGAGTCCATTTGCCTTTACTATATTTCGGAATGGATCATGACTCACTCTATCTACTACTGCATAAGATACAATTGATTCTGGCAAAATTCTTGTCTGGTTTATTTCGTCTTTGATAAACCAAGGTCCAAAGAGTTGAATGATATCATTTTTATCAGAAAATTGTTCTGTAGTGTAATATAAAACTACGTAGTTAAATTGTTTTAGGCTTCAAGTTTCAATTCTTGAATTTTTTTTTGAAACACCTTTATTACAATTTTTGGACTGGCCAAAGTAATGGATCTTACAATTTCTGAATGACTTTTTGCAGACAAGCATTTACTTGTTCAACGGAGGAAGACAAGCAAACCTGCTGTTTCTGCACATGTATACAAGACGTTAAACCGAAGCCATTAGATCCAGAGGAGGCATATCAGCAGTTTGAGATATGTCTATATGATACAGGTTGCAATGTCAAAGGCAACTTCTTTGCCAAGTCTCTTGCTCCAGATGGTTTTCCACCATACTTTCTAAGGCGAAAAGGTTGGCATCTGAGTGCCAAAACTCCTAAAAATTATGAACTCAATGATGATGCTCTAGGCCTCAATCCTGAGTTGAGGCAACAACTTCCACAGTTCAATTTCACATCATCTTGTAAAAGTTCTGAAGTTGTTGTCGTGGGGAAATGGTATTGTCCTTTTGCGTTTATCAAAGATGGAACAGAACTTAAAGAACAGATGAAGAGATCAATTTTCTACGAAATGACACTTGAGCAGAGATGGGAACAGTTCTTCACTTGTCAAAATGACAAACTTAACCAAGGGAACTCAGTACTTGTGGATGTTGCACTTGACACACAAGTTGTCCTTATTTCCGGAGCTGATAATAAAGCAACATGGGATGATAGAAACGTCGTGGAAGGAGTAATATGGTTTAAAAGCTATGGTAAAGATGGAAATGAAGTAGCAAGTTTGGGATTGAGACGTGAAATAGTTGAAAGAATGAAGTGGGAACAACAGAGAGGTGGATGGCAAAATCAAGGGAGGATCAAACAAGTTGAAGAGAACAGAGAAAATAGTAGTGGATGGAGAAGATTTAGTTGCTATGTTTTGGTTGAGAGGTTTGTGCTGAGAAGAATGGATAGAAGTTTGGTGATGACTTATGATTTCAAGCACATTGACAAGGTTAAAAGCATATGGGAGTAAGTAAATGTTGCCGCGCTTGCATTGAGTCCTCCAAAATTACGCTACTTTTGAAGGATCCGACACACATATGGTGGCATTTTTCAATAGTCGAAAGAACATACTATGTGAATATGTTTTTATTATTTAAGGTTTAAGCTATATACCCTAAGAATGTATCAAACTCTATCAGTGTGAATTAAAAGGTTGTCGTAGGTCATTAGTCTATTTTCCATAATGTATATTGTGTGTCACATATATATTTTTGTATCTCATGTATACATCTTGTATATTCCAATTTAGTGAAAAAGAATCCTGTTGATGGTTAATTTTTCTAGCACTTTGTGATCTAATCAAGATATTTGATTCAATATAGAAGACCTTTCAACCAGCTGATTATTGGAAACAAAATCAATTTTTTTATGAATATATTCTTATCATTTAGTATTTTTACACCTTGAAAATTCAATACAATATATTGTTGTAGAAAGTTCTGACCGTAATATCATAAAAAGACTATTGATTTGTAAATAGTCTTTCACGCGAAATGTCAGGTAGGATAATTGTGTCAACTTGTTTAACTTTATACAAGTTTAACGATCTACTTGGGCACACCCAAAGTTGGAGGTCCTTACGTTGCTATAGCCATAAGCTATGGAAGCTCTAGCTTGCAACCATAGGGGCCCGCCCATAGGCCAAAGTGGGCTCAACGGTCAGATTTCATTCGGATTCTTTCGCTTTTAAATCTTCACTACAACTATTTGGTTCACCGGTACTATCAAAAAGTCTCATGCTTACGTCATTATTATTATCTTTGTTTCCTTTCAAACTGAAGCTTCTCTAGACTCAACGAGAACAACTGGTCACAGGGCCGGCTCGACTATAAGGCCAGTGAAGCCCCATTTTTTTCCTAATGATGTACTCTATATACATATATATTGCTAAAAAAATAGTTCTCATGGAATAATTTTTAGTTATTATAGTATCATTTGTTACATGGCTATCTGTTTTAACATAAATCACATTATTATATCCTTATGAACTAGTCAAATAACAATAATAATTCCTATTTGATGCTTGAACCATATCAAAATATTGAAACTTCCAAGATCTTTTAATTTTTTTTTATCAATATAAGTTTGAGTTGTGTGCACCACTACCATTATATACATCTAATATTCTAATAGATTTTTCAGTTAGAAAATATCTCCCAACCTTCTTAGAAACAGCATGGAATGATAGTTAAATTTATAAAAAAGGAACTTATCAACATGTTGTCTTTGTATATATATATATATATATATATCTTCTAAAGAAAATTTAGATAGAAATTCAAGAAAAAAGTTAACAAACTTTTGTTGAAAAATGTATGTAACAAGGTCTCTTTCTTACTACAAAAAGAATCCAGAGGCACTTTCATTACCTCCTGATGGTCCAAATTCAGGTTATTTAGTGATTAAAGATTCGGAATCCGAAACATACTGTTGTTTTGGTCTCTGCAAAAACTATGAAATCATGGACTTGCCTCTGCCTCAGAACAAGAAGCTAACCATTCGATACGAAATGAGTAATGGTCAGAGCACGAGCGTTAACAGGGACAGTGTAATGTTCATTCCAGTTCTTAGCAAGCCATTGTCTTCTAATCAGTATTATGCTATCAAGACTCAGGGAAAAAACAAAGGGTAATAATAATATGTTGCTAATTTTTTGACTCATTTGTGGTTTAGTTGTGTCTGTTAACTTAAGGAGTATTGCATAACATCTGTGTTGCATGCGCAGACTCTTTGAAAATGTCTATAGATGCTTGTCGGATCCTCCAAAAGTAATGATGTTTTGTAAGATCCGACAACTTTTTTGGAGAGTCTGAGCAACATATAGTAAAGTTGCTTTAGGCTGCAAGTTTGTAGTGTGACCAGGGGCGGAGCTACATTGCATTATTTATACATGATTAAAATAAGTTTATATGTATATATAGTAGATGTCGAACCCCATTCAGCTATCTATTTCTATAGATTATGAACCCTCTTATTGAAAATTCTGGCTCCGCCTCTGAGTGTGACATGTTGAATATTTTAGACTGATTAAGATAATCAATATGGTGTTATGCAGACAAGCATTCACTTGTTCAAAAGAGGAAGACAAGAAAAGTTCTTGTTTCTGCAGATGTGTACGGGACGTTAAACCGAAGCCATTAGATCCAGAGGAGGCACATCAGCAGTTTGAGATATGTCTATATGATATATGTTGCAAAGGCAGAGGTAGTTTTTATGCTAAGTCTGTTGCACCAGATGGTTTTCCACCGTACTTTATAAGGCGAAAAGGTTGGCATCTCAGTGCCGAAAATCCTAAAAAATTCGAACTGAATGATGATGCTATAGGCCTTAATGCTGAGTTAAGGCAACAACTTCCACATTTCAATTTTGCATCATCTTATAAGAGTTCTGAAGTAGTTGTTGTGGGGAACTGGTATTGTCCGTTCGTGTTTATCAAGGATGGAACAGAACTTAAAAAACAGATGAAGAGATCTATGTTCTACGAAATGACACTTGAGCAGAGATGGGAGCAGTTTTTCACTTGTCAAAATGACAAAATTAATGAAGGGAATTCAGTACTTATCGATGTTTCACTTGACACACAAGTTGTCCTTATTGCCGGAGCTGATAATAAAGCAACATGGGATGATAGAAACGTCGTGGAAGGAGTAGTATGGTTTAAAAGCTATGGTAAAGATGGAAATGAAGTAGCAAGTTTTGGATTGAGACATGAAATAGTTGAAAGAATGAAGTGGGAACAACAGAGAGGTGGATGGCAAAATCAAGGGAGGATCAAACGAGTCGAAGAGAAGAGAGAAAATAGCAACGGATGGAGAAGATTAAGTTGCTATGTTTTGGTTGAGAGGTTTGTGTTGAGAAGAATGGATAGAAGTGTGGTGATGACTTATGATTTCAAGCACATTAACAAGGTTAAAAGCATATGGGACTAAGACAGTATGAGACCACATGTAGTCTTGATGTTTTTGTGTGCATATGTGACCTATATTGCTCGGACTCCCAAAAGATGTTACCGCACTTCCATTGACTCTGACACACATCCGATGACATTTTTTAAGAGTCCAAGGAATATACTGTATGAATATTTTGTTGTATTGTTGTTCTGGTACTATTTGTTGTTTCATTTATTTTCTTGTAAAAGGTCTACGTACGTCATGCTTTAATTATGTTTTGTTATAGAAAGTTATGACTGTAATATCACAAAAAGAGTATTGTCCTTTCGCGTTTGTCAAAGATGGAACAGAACTAAATGAACTAAAGGTTCAAGCTATATTTTCTTTGTTGCAATATCAGAATTCTATATGTTTTATGTATGTTGTGTATGTCAAGAATTTCATTTTCGAATTTTCACAATGTAAGCTAAGGGAAGTGAAAATCCAATGAAGCTAATTGCAGAAAATACAAGGTGGATTTGCCTATCTCACACTCGTAAAGCAAATTTTGATTTCGTTTTTCGTTTTTCTTTACTAAATCTTTCAAAATATTGATATAGTTGTGGATCAAGGTATGCAACGAGCAAACAAGTCATGATAAATGGTCCAGGTCTCCTAAGGGATTCAACATTACAAGTTGTTTGTCGAAGTGATATACTATTGACTTTCATATGAGAAGTAACTCCTATGTCACATAGTGGTTGTATACCTCCAAAAAAAAAGGAGTGCAGCACTAAACATTGAAGAAATCTCGAACCAGATGAATACTCTGACAACCCCTGGATCCGCCCCTATGTCACATAGTGGTTGTAAACCTCCAAAAAAAGAAAAGGTGTAGCACTAAACATTGAAGAAATCTCGAACCAGATGAATACTCTGACAACTCCTGGATACGCCCCAGATCATGATCTATATATATATATATATATATATATATATATATATCGTCAATTGGTCAAATTTGAACAGTTTAAACAGATCATATTTTCATGAGCTAATTTTATCGTCCACAATTCTATGTTATCCATCCTTGATGATCATGAAGGGACATTACCATTTTCATACTTAAAAGTTTGGTAGGGTCAAAATAGGGAAAATACATCAAATCCCCCCTGAACTTGGCACGAAAACTCGCTTTAATACTTAAACTACACGAGCGTTTAAATACCACCCTTATCATCTTTGAAGTGATTTTTTTTCCACCCTGAGACTGTAACACCACTCTCACCCGCCACATCATATCCACGTAAGCGCCACATCATAACCATGTAGGTACCACGTCATTAGTTTTTAGTTCTTTTTTACTTATTCATTATTTTCTATTAAACACTTTTAATATTAATTATATCAATTAATTAACTTAAACCTCCACCCCCTATCTTTCATCTTCCTTGTTCTTCACCATTTCAAACCTTCAATACTTACTTTTCTTCTACACTATTCAACAATTTTCTTAAATAACTAGAATGAAATTATTTACTATAATATTCACATTATCTTCTTCGAATCCACCCCACGCATTTACCCTTTTGGAGGAAGAATTTTTTTTTAAAACCAAGGTTTCATTGTCAACTCAAATAAGAAATGAAAATTACATAAGAAAGTTGATAAAAAAAAATATAAATTCTATGAGAAATATTTGAATAGATCTAGAAATCAAATTGGGTCACTCAAAATTAAGAAAGTTTACATTTACAAAATCGGCACCAATAATATAGAGCGAAATCAACGTCAATAAAATAACTTTGATAATGAATTTTACGAATTAGTAAAATGAAAATAATTTTTTTTTTGAAGTGGGAGGAAGATGGAGGAGGAGGTGTTTCAATGGAGAGAAAAAAATGTATTGGGGAAGACAACAAAATGAAAACAAAAAAAAATAAAGAAATTAAAAGTGGACCCACTAATTCTATATTTTGAGAGAATTAATATATCAAGAAAAGTATTTAAAATATTAATTATATATTGACCAATAAAGAAAGGCCATGTGTAGGATTTTAAAAAATTCTAACTTTTTTTTTCTTCTTTCACGCGCTTTAAGGAAAGTACACTCACTCTCCCTGCCACGTCATCCCTAAGGGGGTGTTTAAATCACTTCAAAGATGCTAAGGGGGTAATTTAAACGCCCGTGTAGTTTAAGTACTAAAGCGAGTTTTCGTGCCAAGTTCAGGGGTGATTTGATGTATTTTCCCGTCAAAATATTAACTTAACTTACCTTTAAATGTTCCATGCATTAATGGGGTTGATTGGTTTTGGTTCTACTTGCACAAATATGCTTAGAAAAGAAACAAGTCATGAGCTTGTTTTGGTAACATATATTTGTTATAGAAAGTTTTGATCGTACATAATAACAAAAATAGATGATTGATTCGTAAATATTAGTTTTTGAATAAAAATTGTGTCATTAATATTCAACTATATTTTGATATTTTTTAATTCGTACTTATTATTTACATCAAAAGAATGTAAAATGTCTTTTATGTATGAGACAAAATCATAAAAGCCGGACTATAATTTGTTTTTCTTACTAGATTGTAAACAATTATGTATACATATAAAAAATTTAATGTAGATTTGATTCAAAACTATTGAATTCTATCGAATATGTAGCTTTAAGACTGGCTTTATCTCGATTTTATAATAAAGTATTATTTTCGATGTTTTTTTGAGAAAATTTCACATATAGCCACTAAAATAAACTTAATAGGCTCCTTAGCTATAGTTTGTCTATTTGCGGGGTATAGCTACAATTTAAATGGCTATGGGGGCGGTGTATTTGTATAGTTCGCGATTATGTTGTATTTTATACAAAACGAAAATTCAAAGTTTTTAAAGGCTAATGACGATAATTTCGATCAGTTGGAAAAAGGTAAATAATCTCTTAATTCATGAAATAGTATTTCTTTAGACTTTCATACAAAAAATGACTTTCCTTTCTTCCGTAAATATATAAATTGATTTTTATTTATTATTGTATAAATTATTGTTGATTTGTATAAATTAATTATTTCCGTTTGTATTGTATAAACATATTCTTCAAAAGTGATTTGTATTGGTATATTTTGTATATGCATAATTCCATTTTATTTTTGGTGGAATAAGTTTTTGTATATGTATAACTGATTGATTGATATATGGAATTAGTGTAGTATAAATTAGCTATTTATAATCGTATAAAATGAGTAGTGTCAACTGATTTATATTGTATATTTTGTATATTTATAATTCTTATAATTCTTTTTTTTGTGTGTGCGAATTAGTGTTTGCATATGTATAATTGATTGATAACTATTTTTTCAGTGAAATTATTGATTGTATCAATGAGTTATTTTGGTTTGTAATTGTATAAAAAAAGTAGTGACAACAAATATGTACTTAAATATTTGTATATGTATAATTCACAGCTGATTTGTATTTAAATATTTGTCGTAATATCTTTCATGGCTATTTTGGGTGTTTCTTCATCCGTAATTAAAATTGTATCTAATTAAAAATCTGAAAAACCATAAGAAATCGTAGTCATATATAAATACAAATAAAAAAATAAAAATGGAACTGTATTAAAAAAACGGTATAAGAGTTGCCAGGAAGCACGATTTGATTAAGGAATTGAAATTTCAAATTTTGAAATCAATTTATGCTGAGGAATTTAAGGAGAAAATAAGGTTAAAGATTATGAAAACGGAGAAGGAATCATCTGTAAATATGAAAAGGGACAACATACATGCTTATACAAATAGAAAAAGTTGACAACGTGATTGTAACCAAAAATCAAAATTTGGTGGTAAATAATATTTAAAATAAACTATAGCTATAATTTGATTAATTAACTAGTATAAGTTTATTTAACCGCGTAATTTTCTTTTTGTTGAATATGTCAATTGCTCCCTATTTGAAAAAAATAAAATCTTTCAAATATATCATCCACTTTCTTATTATTATTATTTTTTTGACAATTCAAATAATTTCTTGAGACAAATTATTTTATTGTCAAGATCATAGATTGGTCCCAAATTCGAAAAAAATAAAAAAGACAAATAGCAAAACTCTTCTTTTTATATACCAAAACAAAATTTTATCAAAGCAACAAGATCTAAAGGTAGGGCAATTGTTTAGATTTGGGCTTTTAAATGTCTTTTGGACCACAAAACCATTGTGAGTAAAGCCCATTTATAGGGTCAGTTTCATTTTCTGAAAGTGACTCAAAAACCTCTGTGAATTGACACACATTTATATCATTCATTCAAATATTTCAAATATCCAATATCAAAAAGATTGGACCTATGTTGCTCGAATTTTTAAAATATCGTCAGTTGTATTTTGAAACTCTAGTAATATGTATTTCTAGAGGATCTAACATAAGTGTGATGATAATTCTAAGAAAAACGTAAAAGTATAGTAAAACATATTTGAGCTAGCTAAAAATTTCACATTGGGAAGGGGGTGCATTAAAATAAATTTTATAACATTTATTATGAATTAAAATAATCACTTATTACGTCTTTCTTTGATTTATTAGTATTTGTTATTTCATTGCTTCAGTTATTATAGTATGTGTTGTTGTATTATATTTTTCAATTATGTTAAATTGACTATTTTACTAGTGTATTTCTATTTTTCATATTTGATTTTGTCATAATTTACTTGTATCAAGAAGCTATCGAAACATCATCACTATCTTCATAAGATAGGAAAAAGACTACTTAACCACTACCTTATTCTAGGTTCCCCACCTTGTTGATTTTCTTTTAGCTTCTCCCAACACTTACCATAAACAAAATATCTTTTTTTTATTTTCCATTCGCTTTAGAAGTGAAATCAGAATATGAATTTTATGAATTCTATCTAGGTTACGATTTCAAGTGTTAATAACTAAATTTTTAGGTTTATTTTAAAACATATTCCTTTTCATCAAGTCTTTCAATAAACGAAAACATGACTTCTGTTTACACCAAAATTGTGTTTGAGGCTCTCTCTTTACAAACTTTTTAAATTAATACATGATTAAGACCAAAACAATAAATTTTGCAATATTCATACATATACTATCTCTGCACTTGATCTGAATGTTTATATTCACTTTAAATTATTAATTCATATTCAGACGACGTAAAACCTATCAAAGAGAAAAATACTTCCTATACTAAAAACAAATCATTTTAAAAGCCCAAATTCTAGACATCTACACACACCAACAAACATACTTTGGCAAAAGAAAAAGAGACCATCTTTTTATATGTACCAACTAGAAAAACTAAAGCATATAGAAGAAGATTAAACCATAGTTAAAAGAAAAAGGGAAGTAAACTAAAATTAAAGCAAATCAATGGTAGTATAACAACATATTCCGTGCAGTCCCACATAATAAGATCATAAAAAATAGAGTATATATAAATCTAATATCTACCTTAAATTGAGATAGATAGATTATTTTTTATAAACCCTCGATTCAATAACATAACCAATTTTTAAAAAAGTAACGAAAATACAAATCACAATAAAAATAAAGTTAAAAACAGATAGTAACAGAATAATACTACGACATAAGTAAAGGTAAAGTTTGTATATTTACTTACTTTGATTACTAAACAACAAAAGTAACCAAATCTAGTACTAATAAAAAACTAGATTATTGCAAATCTAAAATTACTTAGACTTAATAATCAAATTACTATTAATTTCATCTCTTTTACTTTTCTTGAAAATCCATTTCCATACTCTGTTCCCTTTTCCATTTTTACCCTTTTTCATCATTCTGTCATATTCATTCATTCTACAAGATCCACTTCTCAAATTTCCAGATTCTGAAAAATTATCAAATTTTGTCTCTGATAATAAATCAAGTTTCAAATCTATAAAACCTGAATCACCACCACCATCACCATCATCATCGTCATCATCCGTTGTAGCAGTTTTATTGCTCGAATTCTTTAAAAATGTCGTATCGAATCCTTTAAAAATAGTGTTTTTTTTAAGGATGGGTAACGTTTTTGGAGAGTCGGAGCATTTTTTCTTGAAATCATCAAATAATAAACCACCAGTAACATCAGAGATTTTTGCACTTGAAAATCTGTAATCACTGCTTCCATCATCATCACCATTACCACCACCACCTCTGAAGCTACAGAGTGATCTTGATCTTGATACAACTCCTTCAATGGGGCCTGAAATTTCACTGTTCTTCTTGAAAAATCTCTTGATTTTCCAAAACCCATTACGATTCTTCTTGATTTCAACGCTGTTGCTACTGCTCCTCAGCAAGATTACTTGCTCTGTTTTGGAGGTTTTGCTCTGTTTTTCATTTTCTAGCAAAAATGAAATCCTCCCAACACTTCCAACTTCGAAAGAAGAACTTGTTTCTGTATCATCGGAGAAGAATTGATCGGAGTAAATTAGATTGAGTAATTTGTCTTTGAGACAAGAAGAACAAATCCCAATTGGGGATGAATTTGGGTGTTGCATACAGGGGATATCTGATGAAACAGAGTAATTGAAATCTGAAATTTTGATGCTTTCGCCATTAATGGCGTCTGTAGCTGCAGCTTTGCCTCTGTCTCTCATGGCGATTCTTTGATTTTGTTGTGAAGAAGATTGAAAAATGAACAGGGGATTGAGTGTGAGCTTCGGAGATTAAAAAAAAGAATGAAGACGTTCACTTTACGTTTGTTTATGAAAGAAATAGAGAGGGGGTGGGCGTGGGTGGGGTGGGCGTGGGGGTGGGGTGGGGTGGGGTAAGAGATAATATGTTTTTTTCTTTATCAAAATATTTTAGGTATCTGTTTTGTAATTTGACTAATTTGAACGTACGTAGAAATATTTACTTCGAAAGATGACCTAAGAGATCTTTGTACTTGATCTGATTTGTTATCTGAACGTTTAAATTTCACGAGATTTTATTCAAATATCTTACTCAATTGAAATACGTATTTTATATGCTTTTTACTGTGTTGTCCACCAATCGCTCTTATATGGACAAAAGATCAATATCCGCATCAAATGAGAATCGCTATATCATTTTTTTTATTATTACAAATATATTATGTTTATTGACGTTCCGTATAAGCGTAAACACGTAAATTTTGTCCTAACTCAACATTTTAAGTTTTTGTGTTTATTCTAATTTGTGAAGTACATGAATTGGGATACAAATTAGATTCACACCATTTGAATATTGAAAAATGGAAAAAATAAAAATAGAGAGAGTATTTATTTGGAAAAAATATAATTATATAAATGAGATTTTTCATGTGAGTATCTATCCTAGTTAACTTTTCATTTTTTTTCTTGTAAAGAAAAAGATAAATGCAAAACTCCATAATGAAAATGAGAATGTATTAAATTAGAAAAAAAAATTAATTGGATTTTTCATGTTATTATCAATCAGATTCAACTTTTTTTTTTCCAACCATACAGAGAACAAAGATAAATGCAAAATGCCATAAAGAAACTTGAGTAACTAAATCTACATGATTTTATCAAATAATTATCCTTTTGTTTTCTTATATTTTTATTAATTCAGAATTTTAAATTTATGGGTTTTAAATTTTAATTTTTTTTTAAGCATATGATATATGGAGTTTTTATTAGAGGAAGCAAGTAGGAATGGAAGTTGAAAGTAACATATCAGAGAGGCATAACAATTTTTTAATTTTGTCCCCACCATTTTGAATTTTATTTTTTTACAATAATGTTTCATTAGAATTTATTAAAGAAATAAATATGTTCACCTTATACACGTGTCCCCTTTGACATGTTTATTTTTGTATTGGACCCCCCTAGCTACTTGTAACATTGAAAATTGTTGTATCAGATAATGGAATAGTTGAAATTCTTTCGTTTATTAATCGAAAATTTTTAAATTTACGTTTGAAAAATTAATCATTATGATCAATATCAAATAGCGAAATCTCGAGTATTAGTGAGCATCTTAATTAGAGTCATTTTACATAATACTTTAGTAATGTTTAATAATGTTTTGTGATAGTTAGACAAAGTTTAGTGGTTTTGATTTTGAAAAAAAAAATAGTTTAGTAATTTTATGTAAACAACGTTTTAACGATGTGAGAAAATAAAAATTAAGTGAATTACAAATATGAAATAATTTAGTACGATTAAAAATTATTTAATATTCCAAATTAAAACTAAAATGTGCATCTAGTAATTACTAAACTAAGCTTCATGATTGATTTCATCCGACTTGTTAACATCAATTCGACTAACTTACTCATCATAATTATTTATCTATTGAGATTATAAAAAATATTGTGGTTAGACTTTATTTGTTTGTCTTTTTATCATCAAATAATAGTCCACCTTACCAACATACGTGGCAGCATAGTGATATAAATATTTCATCCTTAATCAGAAATTTTAAATTCGAGCCCTGGATATAAAAGAAAGTTGTGTTACGAGAGTCGCCCCGAATGAGCCCTACAAGGTATGATCGAAATTTAATCGGAACACCAATACAAACTTCAAACACCGGGTGAAAAAAAAAAAAATATATATATATATATATATATATATATGGATATTTTTTTTTCATATGATGTTTTAGTTTTTATATGTAGTACAATTTTAGCATTTTCTTCTTGGATTTAACTAATTTAAGTGCTTAATATAACGTTCATTTAACTTTTTTCAATCAATTTAGATTTATCAGATTTATATGTTACAAAATTTGGTGACACTCAATCAAAGGGATATTGATTTGAGTATATATTTATACGCCACTATCTCAACATGAAAAAATGAAATTGGAATGTGTAGTCATTTTAGATGTATGTATGTGTCGTGTTGTAGTGGATTTACTCATTTTACTTCAAGTTGTCTCATCTTTTATTTTTTACCGTGTTAAATATTTATGTTAAAGTTCAATTAATATGAATTTATACAACATATCTAGAATTTGAACGGGATATGATTGGAAAGAAAGAATCATATTCCTCCCATCTCAATCCTCGGTGCAACGTCGTTATAGTTATGTTAGGGGAAGGGTGATTTGGTACACATCCTTCGCTAGAAAATTATATGTGATGTTACTGGAGTTAATATGAGTGTATATTTAATTTTGCACACTCTTAACACAACTGAAAGGAAAAGTTATACACGCTTCGCTAATTTTTAGCTCTGCCACTACCTCGGTGGTGCATCTTCTAATTTCCATCGACTTACTTTTGTTTCTCGCAATTTTTTATATTTATATCTGGGGGGGACAATTAATCTGAATTTATATTATGTAACACTTATTAAGGAAGAAACACTCTTCATCGTGATTCTTTCTAATACCTAAAATTTAACTTTGAGATTTATAATAATATTCATTTCACCTCAATCTTTGTTGGAGTCTCTTCTTTCCGTTGTCTTCTTTTATCTTTTTACAGTATTTAATATTTTTATTAAAATCTAATTAATTTAAATTTATACTATATAAGGCTTACTTATGACGAAATATTTTCGTATTTAGAATTTAAATCTGAGACTTTATTTGATTAAAAATATCATAATCTCTGATAATGTTTCTTTCTTTCTATTGTGTTTTCACTTTACTATGCTTGGGGCAAATGACATAAATCACATACTTTTAAGATAAAATTATCATTTGTCCCTTATAAGTTTATAATTACAAAAATCTCTCAGATGATACAATAATATAAGCGCTGATACATTAATCTGATGCACGAGATACATTAATCGTTAAGTAAGATACATTACATTTTATACATGATACACTAATCTGATGTGCATTTTATACATGATACATTAATGTAATGCGCGATATACATTAATTTGATGTGTGAGATACATTAATTTGATGCTCTGATACATTAATTTTATATATGAAAATGAGGAATTTTAGAAATTTGTAAAACTAATAGGGGATAATGGTAATAAGAGAACTTAAAGGTGAGATTTCTATCATTTATCCTTAAAATAATACATATAAGATGTTGCACATAACTAATTTCTTCATTACTTAACTCTTTATCGATCGATAAAAATATTCTTTTTAGTACACAAGTGAACTATAATAAGAGGAAAAAGAGTCTTAATTCCTAAAATATAAGCAAATATATGACATGATATTTTATCTTTAACATTATTTGTTAGGTCAATTTGGTGCACCTAAGTTGACTTGCTCATTATCATTGTAACTACATTTTATTTTGCATTTATTACTAAATACTTTTTATATTAACTTTGTTTACATTTTCTAAATTTATTCAAACTTAATAATTAATTATGTACAATTGCATACATATAAAATTACAATTTTAAATGTTATTTATTTTTAATAACGTTAAAAGTTAAAAGTTTACCGGGTTCACTCGTTGTGCCTTAAATATAGATTTTTGTATAATTAGGATCAAGTCTGAATTATCATCGTCAGATTTTCATAAATCTAGTAGTTTTTATCTGGATCATGTGTGTATATATATATATATAAGAAGATGAACTCAATTATTATTATTTATTAATCTGAGATCAGTTTAATAATTTATAAATTTCAAATTCTGAATTCGCTTCTCGATAAGTCTCACCTTTAAACTAAGTTTGTACAACATATATACATGCTCATTTTTTGCCTTTAGCCTTGCAAATACACACACGTGTGTTGTATCTTTGAATACAAGCAAGAAGTCTCTTTTTAGAAATGGCATAAACGCACGCTTGAGGGCTCATTCTTATATTACCTGACTCATATTGACTTGACACATTACGTAAAAAGTACTACTAAGGATAGTATGAGGAAAAAAAAGTAAAAAAAAAGGTTTTTATTTAAAAAAATAAACAAATAAATTAAAACATATCTATTTTTAATATAAAAATCAAGTAAAACAAAAACGAATAAAATATACTATAAACTCGAAAATGTCACTTTTTTTTATAGGTCAGCGCCTAAAGTTTACATAAACTATAGCATGTTTGGTATTTGCTTATTATAGCAAACAATGCAGGCTTATTGCACGCCCAATTTCAAGGGCATCACTGTTTTGACAAATAACAAAACATAACAATTAAGTATTTTTTATGTTGTGTCCCTTTCCAAGTCTTATTTTCCAATGTTGGTTTTATTAGAAAAAAAAAAAAAGCAAAACTTCACGATACGGACATGATGTATATTTAACTAGGTCGCATGTTTGAATTTTGAAAATGAAAAATTTAAATAGGAAGTACTTTTTCTTAGTGACTTTTTACCTGATACGAATATGAATTAGTTGAGACATTAAAATGAGTATATCGTGATCAGTAAGAAACCAAAAAATAAATAGTACTAGTATTGTATATCTATAAAAAACACAAGTTGGCGCATCAATCATTTTACGTTCACGCAAAATTAGAAAAAGGGTTGCATTAACCTACCTTGACGCAAGCATTATTCATGATTGATTCCACTACACCATATAGGTTTTCTATTTGTGATTTTCATAAAGTTTAAAGACGATCACTACACCAAGAATGATCCTTAGCAACAAATAATTATTAATAATAGTTTAATTGTTATTAATATATTATTTAGATAAAATTAACACTTATAAACATCCCTAAAGTCTATATACCTACATAATTAGATCCAATAACAAATACCCTAATATCGATTAAAACGTCAACATTCTTTATCATTATACATATTTATTACGATCAAAAACTGATTTTGCTATATTAAGTAGGCATATGTCAACTAAGGTTATTTTTATGAAATAAGTTGGCATCCACTTGTTGGTATGGTGGATATAATAATAATTAAGTACTATATATATTAAAATTCACAATATGTTTATGTTAGTGGGTTTTTTCATTTAAAGATTGAATTTAAAGTTAAGTGAAGTAGTATTTTTTATCACAAGACTCGATGTTAAACTTTATAATAATTAACAAAAAGGTACATTTATGTCATTTGATGATGATTAATAACACTTATGACAGCTTGCACTTTAATTATATTATCACTATAACACGTCTATCGTACAAAATATACACAAATTTTATTAGGTCCACAACACCTACTTGTCTCACCATTCTTCTCCTATCACCAAATTATGTAATAATCTTATAGGACTACCATAAAATCAATGAACAGTATTTGTCCATAGAAACTTCAAGAATTTGCCTATCAAGTGGGGGCGGAATTACAGTTCTGCTTAATAACGAGATAATTTTGAAAACTATTTCAGACGTGTATATATAAGCCAAATTTCAGGTAAAAATGTCGAAAGTTTACTATCAAAATTCAGGCGTAAAGTGGTTGAAAAACCCTGATGTCTCAGGATCAAAACTCAATGGAGATAAAAAGAAAAACACTAGGTAATATTTCTCATCTGTTCTGCCCTGGGTGGACAGAGTTACCTGGTACCTATTGCTCTAGGACAGAGTTAACTGGTATCTATTGCTCGTGGAAATTTGACAGATATTCTGTGAAATTAGTCCGAACACCGCAATCAAAAAATAAAAACGATAACTTTTACAACTTTGATCGCGTATACCTAAAGTTAAGTCAATAACTAAACTTGCAAATTTATATACACTACCGCTATGACTTAAATGGTGATCCCAAAATCGACTATTTGTATAGATATTGGGCCTAATTTGTTGGGTTATTTAGACAAGAATTGATACATGGGCTAATCAAATCAAATTAATGGGCCAACCAAAAATCTCAAAAGCCCATAAAACACCCCTATCTAAAAGAGTAACCTTTTAATCAAGAACACGAACAAACAAGAATCTTTTCTTTTTTTTCCACCATGAATGTCCTCAAACTTCATTACCATAGCAAATTCTCTTCAATTTCTGGGAATTTATCACCCCATTCATCTTTTTTAGCACCCCATTTCATTTTTTTGCCTACCCACAAACAAAAAATTCTACCTTTAGTTCTTAATTGTTCTCTTGACAGCTTTAAGCCAAGAAATGTGAAAGGTTCTACTGTAAAAACCCAAATTTGGAGTGATAAAGAAGAGGAAAATTCAGAGGAGTATGAGTACTTAGCTCCAGATGGGGTTGTTTATAAGAGGACTTTGAGACTAGTAGAAGGTGCTATGTTTGCTGCTGTTTCAGGATTGGCTTATCTGTTGAGCAATTCTCTTGCTATTGAGGTACTTATGGTTCTTGGAATTTTGAAATTTGTGTTTTTTTTTGTTGTTGTTAATTTGATGTATTTATGAATTACTATTGAATTTGGGCAGTAAGGGAAATCCATGTAGTGTAGTACTTGAATAATAGAGTGATGTATGTTACTAGCGAGAGTGAAACTAATCAAGGTGAAGAACTGTTTGATTAAAGAAATGTGGACTTAATTATGGTGAAAAATTGTTTTGATAGGAAAAAATGGTAGCTTTGATATCAATAGGGGCATAGGTATGTCTACTGCCACAGACGGATCCAGAATTTGAAGTTTATGGGTTCTTATGGAAATCTCCCTCTATATATGTGATAATAATCGGGTTCACAGTTGGAGAGTTACAGAGATTTCGTAGAATTCTTAATATTAGGCAAAAGCTACTCGGTTCACGTGAACCTTGTAACTTAGAAGTTAGGTCCACTCCTGTATGCTGCAAACATCCAAGCTTATGTGACTTGATTAGTCGAGCTTCTATTTCTTTAACTATCTATGCTTGGCTCTGTTGGTGGTTGCTATGAATTTGTGGTGTTGTAGCAAAAGAACCAGCCAAGTTAGGGTTATTCAGGTTGAGCATTCTGTATTTTGTTAGCAATCCACCTTTAGTCTATGACTTTGTTTGATGTTAAGTGATTAACTCAGACCTGTTGCATAATAGTTTAGTTTGTGATTTTGTATCCAGTTGCTAGTTTGTATTATCTGTTATTTCTTGCTGGTGGTTTTGATCTCTAAAAGGAAATTTGGCTTCGCATGTAGCACAGAATTACTTCGGCTGTTTCTTCGCATTGCCAATTGTTGTATCCTCGATGAGATGGGGTGTCGCAGCTGGCAGGAAAACCATGGTTTGTCTTCTTCGCGCACCTCTTAGATTGGACATTCACTTATTCCCACTTGCTCATCATCTACATTCTCTAACGACATTTATCCCATCTTGTTAGGTGGCAACTGTTGTACTCTTGTTTGTCTTGTCTGGTCCAGTGAAAGCATTGAATTATATGGTGAGTGATGTCTTGTAAACCGTAAAAAGATGTATATATAGGCTAGTGAATGTCAAATTTTATCATTGCTTTATTTTGTTACTTGTTATCCTTGTTGGCCGTTCTTGTGCTCCAATACCTTATGTTCACAAAAGTATTATTCATATTTCCACCAATTAGAAAAAAGGACTGTTCATGTTTCTGTGATGTTTCTTACTAAATTAGCTACACTTCTCTCCTGAATCAGCTAATGCATGGTTTACTTGGCTTCACAATGGGTTCGTTATGGAGGTATGTTGTTAGTTTGTTATGTCTCTTCATATCTGAATGCTTATTCGTCAAGTTTTTGCAATGGAATCCGTTTTGACTGGAAATCTTGCAACGGCTATATGCCTTGTCGTAACCCCTCAGTGGAACACAACCTCCTTTCCCCCTCCCCCAAAAAAGGGACAAACATTAATCTGCAGTGTTCCGCAATACGTATTCACTGATCCCAGAAACATTAGTAGTGTAATGACTTCAACTTGAGATGTGCTGGAGTTCAGTATATACAAAGTTATTCGCTGGACCATATATCGTTCATCCTTCACATGAGATGTTGCTACTGTCTGATGTTTTAATTATTGCTTGCCCTTATATTTGTCGCCAGGTTGAGAACAAGTTGGGGTGCCTCGATCTTCTTGTGTGCTCTTGTATGTTCTCTCCCTCCACTGTTTTACCTTTTTGAGAGTGTTGTAATGAGAATCACAGACAATTCCAATGAGAAACATATATTTTGATTTGCAGGCTCGGGCTGTTGGTGCTCTCGGATACGTTATATTATCCTCATTTTTAATAGGAGAAAACATCCTTGCTCTGGTAATAGATAACTTCAATGATCTTCTTTTACAATTGCTCAGCTATTCTTTACAAATAAATTGATCACTCGTGTGTTTGATTCTTCGCCTGTAGATCACGATAAACATTCATGCTTCTCTCTCGTACATCCTCACATCCTTAGGCAGTCCGATAGTTCCATCTATGAACTTTATATACACCTTATTCGGGACTCTGGTACGTGTGATTTCTTCTTATCTAATTCAATTTGGCAAGAAAAGTAGAAAGCTAATGTTTCCCTTCCGTCTTACATTTCTGCTTCCTAAACTTGCAGCTTTTGATAAACTGTGCGTTCTTCGTGTCCTTGCTGCATCTTCTCTATGCCATTTTTCTTACTAAATTTGGCATGAAAGCTAATTTGAGACTGCCAAGGTGGTTAGCCATAGCAATTTAAACAGGCTAAAGGGAGCACTCTCATTAAAGACGCGATAGGAATGGAACTTTGCTCAGATACTACACCACGGCGATGGTTAACACAAGGTTATTTTGATCATCATTTATTCAAAACTGTCGATTTGAATCGCCATCAACTTCATCTATCTATTGTTCAAAGCAATACAAAATCAGCAACAAAATCTATCTGTCCAGTTTACTTGTACATGTATTTGAAATGCATATTTGGCCAGTATCTAATGCACTGAAAACTCCACCTGGTTGGAGATGGTAAATTTTTTGTGTATAATGCTATCCATTTGTGTAAATGAAAAAAATACATATATTATTTCAGAGACTTCCCTCGTGGTTTATGATATTACGTTTTCCAGAAACTTCCCTTGTGGTTTATGATATTACGTTTCAGTATAAGCCACAAGGTACTATTCAAAGAAATAAATAGAGAGGGGAATAGAAGAGAAATATATACTCATTCCAAGTATCAACAAATCTAAATGAATTCAAATACAATATAACAAACAATTCTGCAAACAAACAACATAAATATTGTTAAAAGCATAACACCTTTAGCAGGGTCAACTAATCGAAAAATCCTAGACAAACATCTTAAGTCAACTAAAAGATCGAAAGGGAAAATTCCAAAAAGAAATTCATCTTAGCTACTTGAACTAAACATGAATTTGAAGGCGAGTTCAAACAACGCTCTCAAACTGTGAAAAGTCAGAGTCACTCATTGAACCCCAAACATCCTTCAAGCCACGTTCAGGAATCGACTAGGTAAGGAAAGTCAAACTTCAATCCCAGGTAGTTCGAGGTTGAAAGCTAGAAAACAAGAAGATCACAACTGTATCATATAGTAACCGAAGGACAATATAACCTCGAGTTCATCAAGAATGAGAAAAATGTTTAAGGTGTACCAAAATTTTGAGCGTAAAACGGCTCAAGCTTCTTTTCTTGTTATCCTGTCATTTAAAAGTGAAAAGCATTAGGACTGGAAATGTTAATAAAGGAAACTAGATACTGGAAAATGGTTCTTGGATCCTTGTAACAAACTTCAAGTTGATTGATTTTATTGAGTAGAATGGGCACTCTACTCTAGATATTGAGCTGAAATCGAATAATATTATATACTGTTGTTACACAGGGTACAATAAGAGTCGAGCACAATAGTTCTCACCTGAAACAGTATATCCCGAGCGCTGATGTGATTTCATGTATGACAGAAGTTGCAAAATGCAGATAGAGTGATACTGAACAAGATGGGAAGAAATAATAATAATCAGCCAATAATTCATAGGAGTTATAAAAACGACAAGATAAAGACACTTGATCGGAGATCTCTTGATCAAAAGTAGAATATAGAACAGACGGTATTAAATCATCAGCTATCACGATTGGCTGATCTATCAATTTATTCTTCTCTTCTTGATTGCCAGAAAAGAATGTTTGCAGATTCAGCTTAACTTAAAATTTTTCCAAATATAGCTCAACAAAACAGCATATCATATCCATCGAATCGCTAAAGCAGATGTAATACCTGAGTATGCAGTGTAAGCGAGAAGAACCCAGAACTCATCAACCATAGGAACTCTGCGAGGAAGAGAATCTCATGAGCTTGCAGAAATAGAAGAATTTCGGAAAAAAGTGAAACCATACTCTCCAAAAGCTGGTACGACTTAAATTCCTTGAATGAATGAGACTGGTTTCAACTTACCCATCATTAAGTCTGGCAGTGAGCGCATTTGCAACGGCAAAAGGTAGACAAAGCAGAGACTGCAAACATAAAGTTGTATTTCAAAAGCACTAAAACCACAATATTTGAAACATCATCTATTTACTTGTCTTCTTCTTTCAATAAATTGTTCTCTACCATACTATCTCATTCAATATTCAATGGAGACATCATCAGCTTCAATGAAACAACACGGATTCTCTGTCAAGACCAACTCTGAGGATACAGTTCTCCAACTCATACACTTACGTGGGTCAATTAAGAAACAGAGATGGTTTTACACGTTTTTTGTCAGAATGTTCTGAGGGAGCTGAAATGTTAGCCTCTGTATTATCCCACACAACGCATTGAAACTTTGTTTCTCAAAAGAGCAGGTTTAACTCTCCCACTGATGGAGTTAATTATATTTTATGTAAGCCAGCAAGTTTCCAGGTGACCACCAAATTCAATTGGTTAGTTCCACTACTAGACTTTAACTGCATAACAGCCCTGCAGAACACCCTCAACATTCCCTATAAATCCCTCCCCAAAGACCTCATATCATCTCTGCTCCCAACTATTCGGCTAATATCACTGCTGCTCCTAATCATTTCCACAAATTGGGATGAAAGATTTCCGAAGCTGAGATTAAGGTGATGGGAGGCATGCTGTAAGGGGTTGAGAGTTGTGTGCAGAAGGTGCATGAATGCAAGCTCACAAGGTCTGATTTTTTTTCTGGTTTCTTTTTGTTTTACAGGTGAGAGAGAGAGAGAGAGCTGCTTAGGTATTTCAAAGACCAAAAAGGGGTGATTTAACCTACCAATATTTTAAAACCTGACATGACAGAATGCAAGACTTCAATGAGAATTGCACCTACACAGCAAATGGGACTAGGTAGACCCAATTGCCAAATCCAAATGCAAGTACGATCGAAAATGCAAAAAAGTGCAAGTTATTAAGCCTCGATCAATCCAGTTCAACACAAAAATGGTTTCTTATTCTTTTCTTTTTTCTCCTTAAAGAGCCTATTGGAATAACTTCCAATGGAGTAAAGAAGTTCATTACTAGAAAGAGCCACAAGAATGTGTGTGATGGAGGCCAAAATATCTGTTTTTTTCCACAGCAAAATACATCTTCTCTTAGATGAAGTAGAATAGGAGTTATTAATCAAGGATATAGATGTCAGACTCCATGGCTGAAATTGTAAGTCATTGATATCAACTTAAAGAAAAGATGGATTAGTTTAAACCAGATGACTTCTAGACAGTTGGCTAATCTAAAGACCTTATAAAATTAATTTAGCACATCAGAAAAAGCAGCGTACCATGCACATATTTGTTTTCAGACCCTTGGGTTCATCACACAGGTGAGCCAAAATCAACCTTCCCTGCAGACAAAACCTTACTTAGAAACAATTTAAGAACTTCAAATAGATTTTTTTTTGAGAAGGTACTTCAAATAGATTTTGAGCATGGCATCGTTTCAAGTAGAGCAATAGATGTGATTCAAGAAGGCCCTACAGATCTGCAACTACTCATTTGTGCATGTATCTTCAGGAAACAACTCATACTCAATAATTGAGATGACATAACATCTAAGAGAGCAGAAAATGTCGGTATACAGAAATTATCAGCTTTCTGGATATCTTATTTTAGAAAAGGTTGCACAGCAAGAAAATGTAAAAATGCATAAAACCAAAGGCAAGAAGGAGAACAATTACCACAAGAAATCCAAATGCAAGCCCAGTTCCCACTACCACAAGATGAGGATAGTTCTTCATTAAATTAGATGGAGATAAGTAGTCCCTGCATAACAACCAATCCTAAATACCATGGTATGTTCTCAAAAATAATTAGTATTCTGAAAGTGAGAAATACCACAGAAGCACTCCTCCCAATAGAACAACAAATGGGTAAAGCTGTCAACAAGAGAAGTGAAATTATTCAACAATCGACTATAATCACAAATCACATATTATAATCTAAGAAACACACTTACCATGGCCAGCGCCCGCGGCATACTTCCTTTTGTTGCCTGAACAACCTTATGAACATTGTTAATACTGCCAAAAAAATTGAGGTTAATACTGTTCAACTAGTCTTAAATGTTACAGCAAACTAAAGCACTATAATAGCTAGAATCCAGAATCTTTAGATGATAAATATGGAAGAAGTAGTAGCCTATGCTTTCACCAGAGAGGTGAAACGGCGCAAAATAAAGTTTAACAATTCAAAGAGATGCAATACTACAATGCTATTGATGGACATTGCCAAGAACTGTAAAAATGATGGATGTTGCCTATTGCTAATAAGCCATTTACCATGATCTGATAAATAAAACATGTCTATTTCAAGTCCATTATCAGAAAGAATTATGGAAGAAAAAGGCAGAGATTCATCGAAGTATGAAAAATTACTCACTTGCAATACACTGTTGGAATAACAGCAAAAACTACCATCAGGAACAACACGGCTTTATTGGTCGGAATTTCTGAAGTCAGGATAATAGGAGTTAGAATGATAATAAACACTAAAATCAACTTGGGAACAGATAGGAAACATAGTCAATATCCACAAATAATATGTATGGATAAGCTCATGGAAGCAACAATCATCTGAAAGAAGGTATAGAAGCACAGAGTTCACAAAGCATAATATAAACTATATAACTACACAAATATCATATCAGATAAAGTACCTCCGATCAATACTCAGCACTTCATAATACAGAGAGAGAGAGAGAGAGAGACAGACACAGAGAGAGACACAGAGAGGGTTGGGGAGAAACTTAAAAGATGAAAAACAAAAGGACACTTTATGCAAGCCTCACCGTTCAGAAAAGGAACCCAACTCACGAGAGGCATAGATTTCCCAAATGGCTGAGCCCACCACTCAGACCCTGAAACCATGAGTTGTCAAGCTGTTAATAGAAAAAACTGGTAGAATGTGCACAAAACAATAGACTGGGGTAGCCAGGAATGAGGAAGGACATCAGAAGGGATGTCCTATTGGGAAGTTTCACATGTATCTCAAATGGAGGTGGGAAGAGAGAGAAACCAAGCTTACCCACTAAAGCTGTAAAGAAATGGCTGAGATATATCAACATGAGACCCTCTGTTGGTCCATTTACTACCGGAAGAACTAGTGTGTTGGTGAAATAGCTGCAAAAGGGAGCAACATCCAGAAACAAGATTAAATCAAGATACTTAAAAAACACATAAAAACTAGGATGAGACATTGATCCAGATATCTATCTCACAAAGTTTTTTTGCCTTGACCAAGAAATCAGTTGTTTCAGCTTTGAAACTCGGGAGCAAATGGGCCCTCCCTCTACCCTTATCCACTTAAATACAAGACTTGGTTAACCAGCTAGCATTCTAACTTGTGATGTGTGCCTAGCCACCAACCACATATCCCGTGTTGTATTACCTTCACCATTGCACCAAAATCCCAGGGCAATTCTCTCCTATATAGTTTAATCAAATTATCTCCTAAATCCATGTATCTTGTAGAGGTGTTGAGCTCATTACTATTCAAATAGCTATTGCAACTGATGCACGGTATTTGATTTATATTTCAGCTTACTAATCCACCCTTCTAATATTTTAAGCCAATATATCCAAAAACTAAATATACTGATAAACACCTACCTTTCCCAAGTAGCGAAGTAGAAAGGAACAGCTGATATAACCCAGAACCAGAAAGCATCCCGTCCACACATAGCAGTACTCCCAAAAGCCAAGGCTTCGAACTATTCATATTAAACACAAAATCTGTAAGTCACAAGTCTTTCCAGGGAAAGAAAAAGGATAACTGAAAACAGGACATACTGCACATGCAAGCGCATCACACCCTGCAAATTGTGAAAGCCAAGACATCTGATTAGAATCATAGCAAGAAATTTAATCAGAATCACGGCAGTTCGCACACGCGACACTTAGAGAGAGGATAACATAAAAATATATAAATGAATAAGGAGAGAAACAATCACCATGATCAAAAAGCTCTCCTAGTGGACTAGAGGAATTTGTTCGTCTTGCTTGTTTTCCATCAACAGCATCAAACGTCTACATCCATTAAGAATCCAACAAAACAAAACATTCAAAAAGGAACTCCAACAGTAGAAAAAACCAATATATTTCATTACTAAAGCCATTCCAAAGAAGGATTATGAAAGGTACAGTTCTAGGAAATAGCTTTTACTACCTAAGGGCAGCACCAAAGATGATCTAAAGTCAGAGATAACAATATTTTGGTCCATCCAACAGTTCCCCAATACTATGCACAAACTTAGTGGTAAGCTGCTCCAAGATAAGCTCAATGTTGCATAGTTCAAAGGCCATGCTATATGCAAAAATAAGGGTAACCTAAATAATAAACTGAACAGTTACATCTGTTAGTTTTATCTTCTGCCACCATCCCAGTAACAAGTGAGTAGATTGACCTTGAAACAAGAACACTTATAACTCGTGCTATAGAACAAGCTTGTATCTTATATTTGTTACCTTTTCTTCATAAAAAAAATCTCAAGCCAAAGTCAAAGGACAACTCCCCTATTAGATAACAAAAATTTTGACTTTAAAATGCCAGGAACACGATGTGAACCCTGTTTCCAGTAAAATACCAGTCGTATGAAATGAAATGTCTATCAGTTAGAAATCTGTGGATATTCATTTGAAAGTTTGCCTCTTGTAATTACTGTTCCATTTATAGAATTTGTTAGAATAGGAATAAGTATTTCTTACTTAGAATAGGAGTAGAAATAAGAATAGGAATAGGAATTCTAGTCGAAAAAGGATTCCAATGTAGTGTCTATAAATAGGGTCTCAATGTAACAATTTAGATACACAATTCAATAATATTTTCTCCAATATTTCTCACATGGTATCAGAGCAATTGTGAAAAAAAAAAAAAAAAAAAAAAAAAAAAAAATTCCGACAATTTTTTTTTCTTTTTATCTGGGTCGCCTCTTCATTCCGAGGCTGGCTTTTATCTGGCGATTTTCAGGCTGTTTCCGGCAAAATTCCGACAAAATCAGAATTTTTGAATTTCTCTCTTCTGTTAGGGTCGTCCAGTATTTTCGGTAAGAACCCATACAGTTATCTCCAGATTCGATCACCGGAATTAGGGTTCCGGTGATTTTTTGGTAGTTCCCAGCGTACATATCAATCCATGGAGAATAGACGAGGGAGAGAACGTTTTGGAAAATTTCGATCCAAGTGTAGTCATTGTCATAAACCTGGACACACTCGTGACATATGTTTTGTTTTGCATGGTCGACCACCCAGTTATGATCCTATTGTTCTAAAGGAATATTTAGAGTTCCTTCGGTATCGTGCAAATAAACAAACGTCTTCACAAGTAGTTTCGGTTGCAAAACCTAATGTTTCTGTTGCGGGTAATTCTTTTACTTGTATATCACAGTCTAACACTCTTGGATCATGGGTCATAGACTCGGGGGCTTCTGATCATATCACTGGTAATAAATCACTTTTGTCTGAGATTGTTTATTCACAATCTCTTCCAGCTATTACATTAGCCAATGGGATACAAACAAAACCAAAAGGGGTTGGAAAAGCCAAACCCATATCTTCTGTCACTCTTGACTCTGTTCTTTATGTCCCTGGTTCTCCTTTTAATCTAGCATCGGTTAGTCGTTTGACGAAAGCCCTACATTGTAGCATAACTTTTTTTGATCATTTCTTTCTCATGCAGGACCGCAGTACGGGACAGACGATTGGAACAGGATATGAATCACAAGGCCTTTACTATCTTACCTCTTCTAATTCTTTAACAGCATGCTCCGTTACACATTCCCCAAATCTAATTCACCAACGTTTGGGACACCCAAGTCTATCCAAACTGCAAAAGATGGTGCCTAGTTTGTCTGGTTTATCCACATTAGATTGTGAGTCGTGTCAACTTGGGAAACACACTCATGCTACATTTTCTCGTAGAACTGAGGGTCGTTCAGAGTCTATATTTTCATTAGTTCATTCTGATATCTGGGGTCCGAGTAGAGTTAGTTCCCCCTTAGGATTTCGTTATTTTATCAATTTTATTGATGATTATTCGAGATGCACTTGGGTTTTCTTAATGAAAGATCGTTCTGAGATATTTTCTATTTTCAAAGGTTTTTTTGCTGAAATACAAAATCAGTTTGGTGTTTCTATTCGTACTTTCCGTAGTGATAATGCCTTAGAATACTTATCATCCCAATTTCAGGAATTTATGTCTCACCACGGAATCATTCACCAAACATCTTGTCCATACACTCCTCAAAAAGGGTATCGTTGTTATTCACATGATCTTCATCGATACCTTATGTCCGCTGATGTTACATTTTTTGAGTCTCAGCCTTACTATACATCTTCTGATCATACTGATGTATCTATGGTCTTACCTATACCTCAAGTTTTACCTGTGCTAACCTTTGAGGAATCTACAGTTACGTCTACATCTCCAGTTGCAGTGCCACCACTACTAACTTATCATCGCCGTCCCACCCTAGTCCCAGATGATTCATGTCATGCGCCAGACCCTGCTCCTACTGCGGACTTGCCTCTACCTAGCCCACCGCTTGCACTTCAAAAAGGTATACGATCTACTCGAAATACTAACCCGCATTATACCTTCTTAAGTTATCATCGTCTATCATCACCCCATTATGCCTTTGTATCGTCTTTGTCCTCTGTTTCCATTCCTAAGACTACAGGTGAAGCACTTTCTCATTCTGGATGGAGGCAGGCTATGGTTGATGAGATGTCTGCTTTACATAAGAGTGGTACTTGGGAGCTTGTCTCCCTTCCTGCAGGTAAATCTACTGTTGGTTGTCGTTGGGTTTATGCAGTCAAAATTGATCCAGACGGTCAGATTGATAGACTTAAGGCTCGCCTTGTCGCCAAAGGGTATACTCAGATATTTGGGCTAGATTATAGTGACACTTTCGCTCCTGTGGCTAAAATAACATCTGTTCGTCTTTTTCTATCTATGGCTGCCGTTCGTCATTGGCCTCTTTATCAGTTGGACATAAAGAATGCTTTTCTGCATGGTGATCTTGAGGAAGAAGTCTATATGGAGCAACCACCTGGTTTTGTTGCTCAGGGGGAGTCTAGTAACCTTGTATGTCGATTGCGTAGGTCACTCTATAGTCTGAAACAGTCTCCTCGAGCTTGGTTTGGGAAGTTCAGCACAGTAATTCAGGAGTTTGGCATGACTCGTAGTGGAGCTGATCACTCTGTGTTTTATCGACATTCTGCACCAGGTCGATGTATCTATTTGGTTGTTTACGTTGATGATATTGTTATCACTGGTAATGATCAAGATGGTATCACCGATTTAAAGCAACATCTTTTTAAGCACTTTCAGACTAAAGACCTTGGCAGATTGAAGTATTTTCTAGGTATTGAGGTTGCTCAGTCTAGATCAGGCATTGTTATCTCTCAACGCAAGTATGCCTTAGACATTCTTGAGGAGACAGGAATGATGGGATGTAGACCTATTGACACTCCGATGGATCCGAATGTTAAACTTCTTCCAGGACAGGGGGAGCCACTTAGTAATCCTGAAAGGTATAGACGACTTGTTGGAAAGTTGAATTATCTCACAGTGACTAGACCAGACATCTCCTTTCCCGTGAGTGTTGTAAGTCAGTTTATGACTTCCCCTTGTGATAGTCATTGGGAAGCAGTTGTTCGTATTCTTCGATATATAAAGTCAGCCCCCGGTAAAGGACTACTCTTTGAAGATCAAGGTCATGAGCATATCATTGGATATACAGACGCTGATTGGGCAGGATCACCCTCTGACAGACGTTCGACATCCGGATATTGTGTTTTAGTTGGAGGTAATTTGGTGTCGTGGAAGAGTAAGAAACAAAATGTGGTTGCTCGATCTAGTGCAGAATCAGAATATCGAGCAATGGCGACAACAACTTGTGAGTTAGTTTGGCTCAAACAGTTACTGGGAGAACTAAAATTTGGCAAAATTGATCAGATGGAACTTGTGTGTGATAATCAAGCGGCTCTTCATATCGCATCAAATCCAGTGTTTCATGAAAGGACTAAGCACATTGAGATTGACTGTCACTTTGTCAGAGAAAAGATACTCTCCGGAGATATTGTTACAAAATTTGTGAAGTCAAATGATCAGCTTGCAGATATGTTCACCAAGTCTCTCACATGTCATCGTATTAATTACATCTGTAACAAGCTAGGTACATATGATTTGTATGCACCAGCTTGAGGGGGAGTGTTAGAATAGGAATAAGTATTTCTTACTTAGAATAGGAGTAGAAATAAGAATAGGAATAGGAATTCTAGTCGAAAAAGGATTCCAATGTAGTGTCTATAAATAGGGTCTCAATGTAACAATTTAGATACACAATTCAATAATATTTTCTCCAATATTTCTCACAGAATTTAATGAGATCTCAATTCAATTTTATCATTTCCCTATAAGCTTTTTAAACAGCAGAACAGAGATGATATAATATGGTTCATGTTTTCTCAAAGTTGAACCAATTAATTCAATCTTGAACAAACTTACAAGACCTAAACTTATCAGATTTCTTTCACAGATGTGCATTAGGGATTGGGACTTTCAAGATCTCATATTTTTTAAGACCGTAGCACATAGGAGGCTGGCAAAACAAAAGATCACAGAGTGCAGACTTGATTTCTATTTTCACGTCAGTTGCAACCAAAATTACTTATATTCTGACGAGAACTAAACATAATGAGACAGGCCTTTGTGGTCATCAGAATTCATCTGCAAAGATCTATGTTGAATATATCTCATTTTCAGGCCCCATGATGATAGAACTGCTTAGTAGTTACTTTACATCAGGAGCATTGACTCTTTTATTTTCAATATTTACCTATGTGTGATGTCTAAACATTCAAAAAATACCAAAAGTGAATACTCTCATCAGTGCATCAAAAGCGAATACTCTCATCAATGCATCAAAGTCGAATACTCTCAGAGACCTCTAACTACTACAAACCACACACAATGACAGTTATGCAGAGAAACCATATGCCTCAACTCCAATGTTTCCCTTTTTTGTGTGTGTGATTAAAGGTAAAATTCCTATCTTACATGGATCCTTATTTACCTTGTTGTAACCAGATCGAATGACTCTGACATGGGTAGGCTATGATTTATCAAAATAACAGGGAAATTAACATAAAAATGTTATACCCATGCCAAATACTTCAACATACCAATAAAGGATAAATGTGCATTCCAGAGTCTTGTAACATAGTCAAAATAACATGACATAAAGATTAAAATTGTCCTCAAATGCTACTACAAATAACCAATGGAAATATACACTCATAAAAGAGCATTCCATATGTGGTAATGAAACAAGTGATCCTCAGATACAAGTTTATCTAAGTGTCGCTTCTAGACCAACACAGGATGTGGTAATTGGATCACGCACATGCCGAGGCAAAAACAATGGAAAACTAACAGATTGGACCGTGCCCTCAAAAACTTACTTGTAACAGCCTATGTTTACCACCGATCCAAAGTCAAAAAAGTTGAAAAGTACACCTAATGACACCCGTTATCCTCTATGTTCACCAATTTAAAATACACTCAAACACAATTCTACGTACAAATTAAACATGGAAATCAAAGAGTACATACCTGGTTAAAATAATCATGACTGCGAAACACATATCGACTATCAAAATATTATGCTACAAGAACAAATTGAGAAGATTAGGATGGTGGCTAAGACAGGCAAACCTGATAAAGGAAGAGAAGCAATCCATGTGCAAAATTAACCCATCTTGGAGGAGGTGAATCCAACAGTGGAGAATAAATCTGGGGAAAAGAATATCCAGTAAGAGAGAATTAGAATATGCAATTAAAAAACTTTTTAAAAGCAAAAGCACAAACAATTAAATGTTGCACTGCATGGATGTGCCTGTGGATTCTCCTGAGAGCACATAGGACCCCGACATATTTAGTGAGAGAGAGTCTGTTATGCAGTTAAAGAAAGGGGTGGAGGAGGCAAGTAAGTTCCTTCCTACAGGCAATAGCTTGCTTGCTGATGTGAGGTATAATGTAGTGAGGAGAGACCAGTATGAAGAGAGAAACAGTACTAAAGGTTGAGAGAAAAGCAACCTCCTGAAAGGTCGAGAGGAAAGAAAAACACCATTCATGAAGATATAGTAGATTTAACTGAAGGGAGAAACTTCAGAACATGAAGCAGGAAAAACCAATGCAGAGGCTGACCAAAATATCCCCTTTCCACTAGGAAAAAGTAACAAAAACCATCTAATAACAAAAATTTCAATGGGTAAGTGTTCTAGAGATACAAAGTCCAACTCACATATCCGAGCAACGCAGATGTGACCAAGAACAAAAATCCTGTAAGCGTAATCTGCAATGGAAGTTATTTATCAGACCTCGCAGAGAATACATTAATGAGAAAATAACATTGCAACAAAAATTGTAGGTTACAGTGGGACGTACCATATTCGGTCTGGGAAACATATACAGAACATGCACACCAAAAAACAACGGTCAGTTAACTTCGTGAATAGAGAAAAATATACAGCATGATAACCAAGCTAAGGCCATTATCGATTAATTGTTAAAACGGGTAACAAATTCATGTTAGATTATTTATTCTGGTACCTGATGAGTATACACTCCGTGTGTGTGTTATATATATGTGTGTATGTAAGTATGTACGAAACTGCATCAAAGCCTATTATAACGTCACAGAAGGAAATGGTCTATGCTTTCCCAATACTCCCAAAGTTTCCATAACGAATTGTTCATTTATTTTATTATTGTCATTATCATTAACTTCGACATTAAGGAGGCTGTATGAGTGGCAAAAAGTTAGTCTCAGTAACAAGATCCTGAAAGCTTTTTCTATTTCATTTTGATCATTTTGATAAGTTCCCCCTCCCCCCCCCCCCCCCGACAGGTCATAAAAGAAACTCTAGTACTCCAATTTGCCAAATGACAGCAAGACTCTGTGAGATCACTAAAGAAGTAAATAATGAATTTCATTATACAAGATATATCACTACACAAACACAAGAAATCTAAACATCCATAATTTGTAGACATGCTCAAATTGCCAAGGAAAAAGGAATCAACAGAAAATTCAGAGAAAAACTTACGGCATCCAAAGGGGGAAGAAATTGACGCAGCGACTCCAAAAGGGTTGCAACACATACTTCGCAACATAGGAGTGATCCACCCCACTGTATTTGTACCTATGAAGGGCTTGCACTCCATGAGCCCCTATGTAACCCATCCTTCCTTTACCTCCTCTTGCTCCCTCTGAAATCACCTATAAACCAATTGGAATCTGCACAAAAACACTTGAGTTGAAGTCTCTAAAACCAATACCAAAGTTAACAGAAACACAAAAGTGATAGGGACTATGACAAGCATAAAAGCGACGAGCATATGACAAATTTTATAAAGCTAAAAAAAAGTGAACAGAGAAAACAAATTTGAACATTCAGTCTGAAAATGAAAGTAGAAACACACATTCTAAGGTTGTAGAATCATGACCAACTTTCACAACCAATACTAGAGTAAACAAAATAAATTGAATAGGGACTCAAAAAAAATGGGATCTTGAACATTTAATCAGAGAAAAAAAGTAGAAATTTGAAAAGGGTATGCTTGGAACTGCAATTTATGACAAATTTTCTTAAAACCAATTACAGAGTTTAGAGATATAGAACAAATTTCACAGAGCAATCAAAATGGAAATTTGAAAAACAAGGTTAGCAACACAAAAAGGGTATGCTCACAATAACAACAACAAATCATAACATTCAAGAGCAAACAAACTTGATGGGTACTATCAAAATAAGATTTTGAACATTGAATCTATAAAATTAAGCCTAAATACGAAAAGGGTATGCTTAAAATGTAAGAATATGACAAATTATCGATAAACAATTGATGGGGAAGCATCAAGATGGATTTTTGAAGATCGAATCTAGGAAACAAAGTAGAAATACCAAAAGGGGTATCTTTATAATACAAAGATTTGAGAAGAAATAACCATTCTTTGGGATAAAAATTGGAACTTTAGAGAGATTCTGCAAAATCTAACTCACCTCTGTGCAAAGAGAACGCAGGGGAGTGTACTTTGAGAAGGCAATTAGCAAAAACAGAGAAAATTGAAAGTTGGATGTGTGTTAATTTAAGACATAAAAAATTAAGAGCAAATATAAGAAATACATTTATAAAAAAGTTAAATAAAGCACTAATTGGGAATCATTTACATATATAATAAAATAGATGTTTGAATTATTAGGCTAGTTTGTATGTTTACAAGAAAAAGGTCCGAAATATATTTGAATTTTTATTGAAGTTGTTGTAACAATATTAAATTTTGGAAAAAATCTTTTAGCCCTCACTATTTAATAGTGTGTTTTAAAGATATATATATGTGTCAACGTGGACATAAAAGATATTGCATAATTATTAGGGACGTATCCATGTGGACACATATACGCCTTTAAAATACATTATTAAATAGTGCAGGAGGTAAAAGGTCCTCCATAAAAATTTTAGTACCATAACAGCAATTTCGATCAAAGTTAAAGTATTTTTCAGACGTATTTCCATACTAAAAATCTCACTTGAGGGACCAAAAGCTAATTGACAATTGAGGAGGGTTGGGTTGGGGGAATTTCACTATATGTTTTATATTTGTATTAAAATTCGACTAAATTCAAATTTGTATTAAAAAATCTCATGTTGAAAATAAAATATCCTATTTATCACTCTATCATAATTTTTATTTGCGGAAAAAAACTTTAAAACATAGTATTTGTTAATATGAATTGTGTTAGGGACACAAAAATGGACATGAAGAAAGTAAAGGTGAAAGCATTTAGAAATTCGAATATGCCTTTAACAAGAATCTGCATATTATATTCAACAACAACAAAAAAAAAATGCTCTCAATAAAGATTACAAGATTCATTCTTAATTTAAAAGTCTCTCATTAGACCTCTCGAGATAAAATTACGTTTAGTAAAAAATAATTTATCTGAATCGAATTAATCAAATTCTAAAATATATATCAAACTAGAGAACCTTTCCTCCCTAAAGCTTGAAAAAATGAATTGAGTAAGCGTTTCGACTTGCAACTATTCATTTTGTCCGATAATATTTATCTACTATTAACTTTATACATTTCTTAAAAAATTATAAATAGAAAGGTAATTAACATTTAATATTAATAATACAATGAACAATTATTACTAAACGAATAGAATAATTATTTTTATATTTTTTTGGAATAGTGTTCACAAAATATTCTTTAGACAGTCAACCATGCACACAAATGCACACAATACTATGTATGTTTATTCGTGTATTCACAGCTAAGCATTTTCAATTTTTCATATTATTAAAGTAAAGCCTTCTTTTATTAAGTTTTCCATATTGTATTCTATATTCATATTAACATCACGACTTATTCAAATTCATATAGCATCTATCAGCTTGGTAAAATTATTTATTTGACTATGCTAATAAACTAGTTATTCCAACAAAGATATCTCCTTCGTACAACGATAGTTATTTAATAAACTAAAAATAGTTATTCAACAATACTTGTCCAATTTAGAAATCAAGAGATAATTTACCTTTTGTGTCTATTTAATCCTTGTTATTAAATAATTTAACATCTAACACATTTCTCAAAGCATAAAATTTAGTATAGTCAAACGATAAAACAGTAATATTACCTTATTATTTATTGATTTTTAAGATATGTGTCAAGTCAATAATACATAACTGTTGTTGGACAGAACTCAGAAGGAGTAAAAGTTAGTGTGCGACCCAATTCAATATCAAGTTGATAGTAAATTTATCGAATCGTTATATTGATATTAAAAATGTCGTTTAACTAAAAAAAATTCTTATAAAATACATAATTTACTCTTAAGAACCGTCGAATAATAATATCGTATTTTTTTTTTGTTTTTATAAGTCCGAGTCATTCTAAAATGTGATTTTTTAATTAATAAGTGATCAACATGTGTGCATGTCAAATTGTCAATTATTAAAGATAATAATTAAACATCAAATGACCCAAGAAAGACTTTTTCTTATATCATTCAATTCAATTGCCTAAGGTCGTAATTATTTATTTATAATTCATGAAAATAGAGAGTTTAAAGACATTATCAAGATAAGTTGATAGATTTCATCATAATCAATCATTTATGTTATAAATATTTAATTATACCTAATACATTTCAAATGAAAATTTTGCATTCTTCAAGGAAATTTATTACAGTTAGTTAGTGACACAGTCAAAATTGTGTCAAAATATAAAGTAGTAAACCACGAAGAAGTCGAGGAAAGTTAATCTATAGTATTTATACATGAAAAATACATTATTTCACCTAGTTATATAGTATAATACATAAAAAAAAAAATTCAAATATGGGACTTAAAGTCTCTTTCAAAATGGGCCATTTTGTGAAGTCCAGTCTAAAATAAAAAAGATTAATGTTGGGCTCGCAGCCTAAGAAGTATATGGGCTTTTTATTAAGAGCAACTTTCACATATAGCAAACACAAAATTTATATTTGTATATTATAGCAAAGTTTGCATAATTGCGCTCCATTGAAAACATAAATATGTATAATTCGCTATACATAAACAAAGAAATCAATTGTATAATTCGTTATGTATATACAAAAGAAAGCAGTTGTATACAAATCAATTGTATAATTTGTGTATGTATAATACAAGAAAGAGAGAAAAACAAAAGAAAATTGGGCAAAAAAATATTTGTATTGTATAATTATAAGTGTGTAGGATGAAGATATATGTATTTGCAAGTGTATGTACAATTTTCTCTCGCTTTATACAAACAGAAACGCAATTTATACATTTCGTTTCTGTTTGTATAAGCGATAGAGGCGAGCGAGATATGGGAGCGGAAGAGAGGGGAACAAATATATATGTATATACAATTTTTTCTCGCTTAACACAAACAAAAACGCATTTTATATACTTGTGTTTGTATAAAAGTGAGAGGAAGCGAGCGAGAGAGGGAAAGTGGCGAGCGAGAGTTTGAGGAAAAGAGGTGACTGACAAATAGTTTGCTACAGGGCACAATTAAATCAAAGTATGGTTATAACATTTAATTTGATTTATTAATTTGTCATTATATACAATTTTCCCTTCTTTTGTAGAGGAAAAAGGAAAACTTGATACTTTGGAATAGCAAAATAGCGAGATGGGAAGGGAGGCGAACGAGATAATCATGTCCCTCATATATAAATTACACTAGATATACATTAGATAGATGTCTGTAGCATGTATTAGGATACCACATACATAAAAAAAAATGTCAACCAAGATGGGAAGGAGGCAAGCGAGAATTGTTATGTATCCTAGAATGCGAATCCATTTGTACTACATCAAAAATGACTTTAGCGGTAGTTAATTAATGACAATAACTTAATTGCCGCTAAAGACATATTATTAGCGATATTTAGCACTTTTGAACATGTTCCTAAAGCCCATAGCGACATTGGATTCAATTACAAT